>BSBM01000834.1:1800000-2275000 GCA_027924585.1 Larix kaempferi | reverse complement strand
TAGACCCAAACCCTACCCTAAACCCTAAACCCTAAACCCTAAAACCCTAAACCCTTAACCCTAAACCCTTAACCCTAAACCCTTAACCTTAAAACCCTAAACCCTTAAACCCTAAACCCTAAAACCCTAAACCCTAAACCCGAACCCCGAACCCGAACCCCGAACCCGAAACCCCGAACCCGAAACCCCAAACCCCGGAACCTAACCCCAAACCCGGAACCTAACCCCAAACCCGGACCCGGAACCCGGAACCCTAAACCCGGAACCCTAAACCCGGAACCCCAAACCCCAAACCCGAAACCCCAAACCCCAAACCCCAAACCCTAAACCTTAAACCCTAAACCCTAAACCCTCAACCCTCAACCCAAAACCCTCAACCCAAAACCCTCAACCCTCAACCCTCAACCCCCAACCCCGAACCCCGAACCCCGAACCTTGAACCCCGAACCCCAACCCTGAACCCGAAACCCGAACCTGAAACCCCAACCCGAAACCCCAAACCCCAAACCCTAAACCCCAACCCGAAAACCCCATCCCGAACCTGAAACCCGAAACCCGAACCCCTGACCCCTAACCCCTAACCCATAAACCGTAACCCCCTACACCCTAGACCCTAGACCTTAGGCCCTGAACCCTGAACCCTGAACCCTGACCCCAAACCCCAAACCCTAACCCAAAAACCCCAAACCCCAAACCCCAAACCAAAATCCCAAACCCCAAAACACCAAACCCCAAACCCTCAACCCTCAACCCTAACCCTCAACCCTCAACCCTCAACCCTGAAACCTGAACCTGAACCCTGAACCCTCAACCCTCATCCCTAAACCCTAAACCCTCATGAAGTCTCTAGAGTCGTCTTTTTGGTTTGTAAAGTTTAACCGGTAGAAACCGAAGGTATCGGTTTAGCAAAAAGTAATACCGGCTCGCACCGAAAGTATCGGTCGAAGGCATTGGAAAATTGCTATAAATAAAGGTTTCGCTCTTCATTTCGATCATCCTTCGATCGAGAGAGCATCGAGTCTGTAAGGTTTTAAGTCTGTGAGTCTTTCAGTCTTTCAGTTCTCTAAGAGCATTGTAATGTTATTTTGATTATTAATAGAGAAGCCTTCTGGGCCAATAGTCTGCATAGACTATTCTGTTACACTGAGAGCTTGCATACGAAAGATCCGAAAGAGGCGTTTGAACCCGTTGGATTGCCGCCGTATTGAAGCCGAAGGACAGGCGTGTTAGGCGTTGCAGCAGTGCGTGGTGCACTTGGTTCCGCAAGTAGGTACCCTGGAGTAGCCCTCTCAGTTACTGAAGAATTTATGTTGTTATCTGGTTTTGAAGGAAAATCTGTTATTAGTTGAAGTTTATCATATTCGCCTCAGAAGATCTGTGTTAAAGTATGTATCTTTCAAAAGATTCATAGAACCCTAAACCCTAAACCCTAAACCCGAAACCCTAATTTAATGGCCGAGTCTACGGAGATTGAGGGGAATGGAATTATGGAAACGAAGATGAAATTCCAGAACGGTTACTTGGGAGGGTGATGTAATTCCAAAACGTGGACGCGCTTGGAGTGGTTGGCAAGGTTTCATAGGTGTACCATTAATTTTTCAGGGATCTCTATTTCATTAATTCCTGTTCGAGTTAGGGGAGGGACACCAAATGTGGTGCAGGGTCCACGCGAACACGTCAACAGACACCCGACAAGCCACGTAACCCGTACGACCGGTGTCCACCATGTACCGACATGTGTCCAGCAGCTAGGGATGTCACTTTTTAGGGTTTTCGTGGGGTTTAGGGTTTTCATTTTTTCGTTTTGCCCAGGCTAATCTACCACCCTGTGTAATGTTGCTTGGGTCCGGTGTGTGGCCGTTCCGCCACCCCGGTACTAGTTAGCCAAGGCTCCAGTGCCGGCGCAGGCCTGCGTCTATGCATGAACACGCCATTGCTGTTGACAGAGCTCCATAGAACCTTTCAACTCGCACCCTGGTCCCCGTTTTGGTCGGCAATCATCCTTTTATGGTTCGGTTCACATGGTTTGAATCCTTGTTTGGTTGGTGGCTTTGTTCGGAAGGCGTTCTCCGTTGTGCATAGCTCTCTGTGTTGGCGCTCCTAGGTGTCACAGTGCTTGCATCCTCCTGTGCTGATTATAGGGTCATGGAGGTTGGCGACGGCGGTTTCTTCCTTCGGCGGGCATGCTACAGGTAGGGTTTCCTACCAGCTCCTGAACAGTGTTTTTTAACACTCCACGTCTCCTCATGGATGATTTCGTTAACTCTTTGGCTCGGTTTCTCTGTGGTTGGTTGTGTTTGTCTGTCTGTATTGTGTTTGTCTGTCTGTGTTGTCTGCCTGGCTCAGTTTCTCTCATGTTGGTGGTCGTTATTGGCTCAACCCCTACTCGGCTACGGGGTCGAGGAGGATGGCGAGGTCGGTTTATGGTTTCGACGGCCCTCGGCTCTACATACTCGACGGCCTTTGGCTCTGCATCCTACAATGGCTGGGGTTTCCTACCAGCATCTCCACAGTGTTTTTTAACACTTCACATCTCCTCATGGATGATTTCGTTAACTCTTTGGCTCGGGTAGGGTTGTCTAGGTTTTTCTGTGGTTTCTTGGGTTTGTCTGTTGTTTGCAAGTGCGATTATGGGTGAGTGTTGATTAGTTTTTCGGACCTTGTTTGGTTACTGGTTTTCTATGGTGGTGAAGCCCTGGAAAAATGGCGTGTTGAACTGCCTGTGATTGTGTAATGTGGTTCCAGTTACTTATGAACTGTCTGCTTGTTCACACCCACGTCGGGTGTCTCTGGTTCTAAGGACATTGTCATGGTTCTGGCTCTACGTGTGTGATTGTAACTTGGGACAAGGTTCAAATAACTGGTATAAAAAACTTAGCCTGAATTGACTTCCACCATTTTCTCTTTGGGTAATTATATGGTTGTATACTTATTTTTTGTTTAGCGTTGGCCTTGGAGGGTTTCGTATGAGATTATTTGTTTTTCTGCAGCTTATATTTGGCTTTTTTGGGCATATGCGGTCATTAGTTTGCAAATGTGGTGGTTGAGGGATTTTTTATTTTGGCATGGTATGCGATATTGGGTGGATGAATGATGGTTGCGTTCGGTTTTGGTAGACAAATTGTTATGCCTTACTTTGTGGTCGAATGTTGGTTGCTTTCAGTGTATATGAAATTGATTTTGTTAATTTAGGTCATTTTGCAGCAGTAGGTTTCTGAATGATGTGGATATGAAATTTGCATGGCCCCTTGGGATATGGAAATGTTGTCGATATGAAATTTATTGTGAAAGTTTGCTGGTTGAATTTTGGATATGCTTATTGTAGATTATTGGTAATTGGGAGCAATATTGGTAAACCTAGCCTCGATTATTGCAGCATGCGTAATTGGGAGCAATATTGGTAAACCTAGCCTCGATTATTGCAGCATGCGTAATTGGGAGCAATATTGTAATAAGATTTTGGAAATTTTGCAGCGTAGGTTTTAGAACTTGATATTCATCTTTATATTACTATTTGAAGCTACAAAAGAAGTAAATGATGTGGATATGAAATTTGGCATGGTCCCTCGTGGATATGAAAATGTTGTGGATGTGAAATTTAGTGTGAATGTTTGTTGGTTGAATGCTGGTTGAATTCTGGATATGCTCACTGTAATTGGGAGCAATATTGACTAAGATTTTGGTTATGTTTTTGGTAATTTTGCAGCAGTATGTTTTTTGAACTTGATATTCATCTTCATATAGGTGTTTGAAGCTGAAAAAGAAGTAATGTTGTGGATATGAACTTATGTTGTGAACTAATGCATAAACTTTGACACAGTTTAAGCATTTGTTGGTATACAGTTTAAGCATTTGACAAAGTATAAGCATTTTATACAATTAATTGAGTGAATTTTTCTAATTTTTTATTATGTAATTGAGTTTAAGCGGAAATTTGAGATGTGTACTTATGGCTAGTTTGTGCATGTTCATTTGTTTATTCCTCTAAGTTTAAGAGGAAATTAGAGATGCTACTGAAGACTGTTGTTTGGCTAGGTTGTGCATATTAATTTGTTTATGGATTTGATTTTACGTGGAAATTACAGATGGTATTTAAGACTGTTGTTTGGCTAGCTTGTGCATGTTCATTTGTTTTTGGATTTGAGTTTAAGTGGAATTTAGATATGGTACTTAAAAGTGTTGGTTGGTTGGTTTGTGCATGTAAGAGCAAAGTTGCAAAGAGGGCAGCAAGCAAAATCCATTTGAGAGAGATCCCATGCATACCAATTTATGTTTTTTTTAGAGTGACTGTTATGGTTACCTTCCTTGGGTGGTTGTGCTTCCCTCTTCCTAAAAAGAGGGCAGAAAGGAAATTGTGACTTAAAACAGTAATCTAAGGTAATCAAAACTAACACTATTCAACAATCTAAAAATAGAAGTGCTTAGGCACAATAATCAACTTAATTGCAACTTTGACAAAGGTTCAAATTTTAGGGTTTTCCTTTTGCCTTATAAGCTACCTTGAATGAGCTTGTGAAAGGAGTGTTGCTATGAGTGTGGTAAAAAATAATTAGATGGATTTTTAAGCTGTTATGTTTTGTGGGCAGGAAGGGATGGTCAACATCCATAGAATGGAAACAAACATAAATAAATAAAAATTGCTCATTTATAATAAAACAACTGCACTTTATAATAATAGTACTGAAATACAAATACAATAACTCTATCTGAAGTAGATGTCGAAGCAATGCCCCTGTTTGAAGTAGATGTCAAAACAATGCCTATGTTTGAAGTAGATGTCAAAACATTGCCTCTGTTTGCAGTAGATGTCAATGCCTGGGATTTAGGTTATATCAAGCCATCATCATGCTTGATTGGGGCTGCACAAAAACCAGCGTGCCTTGAAAACAAAAAAGCATTTGGTTGGCCTATACACCGGATATCCTATTCTTCAAAAGGTTTGTCACCCCCCCATCATTTCTTGTAGGGTTTCCAGTTTCAGACAAGTAGGGTGACCTTACTGAGCATGTTTGATTAGGATGGGTAAGGTTGGTGGAAACAGATGGAGGCCAATTTACTCCTTGCAACCAAGGAGGAATTGAATAGCCATAGGCCTGACTTGTGCTTGGGACCCCTGGAATAATTGTTGGTGTTGGATAAGATAACATAGAATGGGCCCCTGCACTAGTAGGAATAGAGGTGGGGTGTAAACTTGCCTGATTATAGCGAGGTATCTGAATGTTAATAAGATCCTGGTAGAATCATGCAGTGCTTGCAAATGCTTCTAATGATCCTTCCATCATGTTCCTTTCATCGGTTGTTCTTGTAGTATCATCCATCACATTCCTCACTTCCTTTTGGTTCATCTATTGCACCTTCCTCGCTTCCTTTGCTTGCCTTGCCAACTGCTTCTGGTGCTCTTTTTCTTATCGATTATCCTCTCTTGCAATCCTTTCTTGTGCCCGTTGTCCAACTACAATCATCCTTGCTTCCTTCTTTTCCATTGCAAGATCTTTCTTCCTTTGTTTTAATTCCTGCAAAGCATGTTCCTTTTGTTCAGATTCAACCAAGAGGGTTATGTACTCTTCTGAAGTGAGTAGTTGTGAACTCTGGCCCAATCGGAGAATGTCTGTCTATCCTTCCCTTCCTTGCGTTGACACTCTCTCCATTGGAAACTTTAGGAATTGGCCAAGCCTTGGTGTATTCCCTTGCAGTGCTTCTTCTGACAGATTTGAGCAACAATTGATTTCAGTTGTATCAACTCTCTCCCATGTCCCAATTCGGCCATCTCCTTGCACCACACCACCACCTCTTCCTCCTCCTGTTCAGTCATGACTGTAAGAGGACCTCTCCTCTTGGTATGGGTCAGGCCATTTATCCAGTAATGGATTGACGTGGGTGCAATCCCATATTTTTTGGCTGCTTCTCTAATTGAAAACCCCTTGAATTCGACATCGTCAATTGCAGCCAGCATGTCGTCTTTTTTCCATCCTCTAATTGCACTGATTTTCTTCATTGAAATGGAACCTTGCACTGTGGAAGATGGTGGCAATATGGGCGATGCTGGAACTGTGGGTGGTGATGGCTCTATCGTTGATGGTGGAACCATACCATCTACCTTTTCCATAGGACCATTCTCAGAATTTGTTGTAGCAATGTTGTCATTTGAAACACGGGCCCTTTCCTCATCCGATGATGTGCATTTTAGTTGGGTACCCCCGCTTCCTTGTGTTCCTTGTACAACGTGCAATATTGACTCTTGGCATGGCTATGAGAATTTGCACAATCCATACATGTAACATTTAATAAGGTATTATATCCAGACAATTAACCTATGAGTATTATATATCCTTCTGCAATGGTCAAACTGTGAGTAGTATATTCTAAACATTGGATAAATATCTTTAAGATTCAGGAGGGGATATCAATAAGCATAAGTGTTGTGTTTATGGATAAATTGCTCATGTTTTAGGTTTCACTGCTAAACAAGAATGAAATTCTATCACTTATCTGGGGATTCCATTTTTTTAGGGAAGCATGTTTTGAAAGAATGGAGAAATGTGATTGATAAAATCAGAAAAAGATGGAATATTGAGGAACACAATGGTTGAATCTGGTATGGAGTTTGGTGTTTATTAAATCCATGTTAACTTCTTTAGCTATCTACCCAAACTCTATTTTGTTGGCCCCATTAGGTATCTCTAACCATATTGATCAACTTCGGTGTAAATTCCTATGGCAAGGGGAGGAAATAATCAGAAAACATATCATTTGATTAGTTGGAAACGAGTGATAGCACCTATTAACAAGGGAGGTTTGGAAATCATAGATACAACCATTTTAAATAAGGATTTGGGGGCTTAAAACATACGAGGATATTGGGAAAAAGGATTTTAGTTCTTATCAACATTTAGCTTTGCTTCAAAATTAAATGAGAGTTGAAAACCTCACTTTGCTTTTGGATATCTCAGTCTAGAATGCAAAAGGAGAGTGGGAGGGTTGGTTGGACATTAATAAATACCAGATCATCTAAAAGTTCAATGGAAGGATCTAATGATGCTTTTGAATGGTCTAGCTCCTGTAGAGAACGATGGTGCTGATAGGAGGGTTTGGGGTAAAAATTTTGGTAGATACATAGTAAAATAGGGGTATCGATGAATGGTTGAGTCCTAGTTGACGAGGATTAATTTTTTGATACAATTGATCAGTGTGTGCACAGTGTTTCAGCCCATCAGTGGATTTCAGACAATGCATCACGAGCAGGAATAATTTTCTACATTATTTATAACATTATTTCTACATTATTTCTAACATTTTCATAATCCAATTCGGTAATCTGAAATGACATCAAAAATTTTAATGTGATTGTAAAGGAAATCTGATTTTTCATAATCCAATTCGGTAATCTGGAATGACATCAAAAATTTTAATGTGATTGTCCAGGAAATATTATTGTAAAGGAAATTTTAATTTTAATGTGATAGTTAATGGATACATGTTAATGGTTACTGGAAAACTTAGATGGTTAATTGAATAAATGAAATAGGTTACTGTAAATACCTGCCACATTGTGCAAACACTGTTGGGCTGTTGATGGATGGTTGACACTATGCAGACACCGTTGGGTTGTTGATGGATGGTTAAGTCCTAGCTGATAAACGCACTACTTGGCTGATAAATGCACTGCTTGAATGATAGATGAATCCAAGGGATGCAAATGGGTTCAATTGTGTGCAAAGAGGTTGGTTTATAGTTTTTTTATGTTGAAAATGATTGCTTAGGGGAATTGACATGGATTGCAAGATTAATTCTGGGAATGGGAGGCTGGGATTGATTTGGCACCGATCCAATGGCTGGAGAATTGTATTTGCATGATCCATGTGCTCTTAGTGTGTTTAATGGATGATTTGTTGTTGGCCAGCTGCTTTGGTTGAGTTTAATGCTTGATTTGATCTTGGGCAACGAATTTTTTTCCCTGAGTTAAGGGTTTAATGGATGATTTGATTTTTTGATTTAAGAGTTTAATGGATTGTTGCTTTTGGGCATTCGTATATTTTTGTTGCTCCTTTTGATTTCTTGAATTTTGATGAGTGAATTTATTTTTTCAGTGGGTGGGTGTCATTTATTGAGGTTGCATGTGTGAGTTGTTGAATAATTATGGACCAGATGCTGACCCTTCTTTTCACTTGCATTGTGCAGGTGGTAATGGGTGATGGAACACTGCATCCTTCTGTTTGATTGTTTTTTCTCTAGTTGTGGTTCATGAGGGCTGATGTGATGCCCAGGGTGTACTTAGTAGATTCAGTATGATAGGATTTTTTGATGTTCCATTTGTAATTAATGGCAAGACAAAGTGGCTTCTCAATTGGAGTTGATGGTTTTTAATGTTGGCATTAAATAGATTGAATACTGTCAGCTGGGGTTCTAATAAGTCGACGCGACCTATACTAGTCGACGCGACCTATCGACATGTGCTACAGAGTGGTCGGGTGGAGGGTCTAGTCGATAGGCCGACCTAGGCCCCTCCAACATCTCCCCCACCTCAAAATCTTTCTTCGTCTCGAAGAAATGGAGAGATCAAAATGTTAAAAAGAGTAATGCAGATGGTTATGATGAAGGTATGCTGGAATCAGTAGTATCAGGTATCTGGAAACATGCTTCAAGAATAACTTCGACAGATACAGAGAGGTGGTGTTGGAATTCTTCCCAAGTGCGTAGCAGATTCTGGATGTCGACAGTCAGAGTTGTGAGTTTCGACAAGTTCTCCATCTTGTTGTGAGTAGATGTAGCCTGTAAATGGATCATGTTGGGGCCTAATGTGTTAATTGTTCTTTCAGCAGCGGCAAGTAACTGGTGGAATCGGGGTTGAATTTCTCCAAGTTTGCTGAGGCCGCCTTGGGCTTGAGACATCCACTGAACTTCTTGTTTTTCTAATTTATCCAATCTCTTGTTTTCCATGATAATTTGACTATCAAGTTTTTCGATAAGGGATTCCTCTGCAGTCAAGCATTGATGTTGAAGTTTGCTGAGCAGTGTTCCTGTTTTCTTAAGGTCTTTGTAGACGTCGCCATAATATACATACCAATTGTTCAGGACTTTTGTAAGTTTTTTTGCTTGACTATCGTACTGCTTGAGTACTTTGAGAGCTTTTGAAAAGGCTGTAAACTGATTTGTCATGAGGGAAGCTACCTCGACAGCTTGATCTTGTTGTCTCTTGAGAAGCTCAGATTGTAGCATTGATACGACAGACTCAAATAGCTGATATGCTCGATCAAGAGGTGATGTCGTGTCGAAACTGGTTGGAAGCGGGATGACTTGCTGAGCTAAGTTTTCACATTTAGCGAGGAATGTAGTCCTTTCTTCCTGTAGCTGCAGTATCTGTTCCTCTGATTCATGTCAGCGACATTTTTGCACTATGAAGACTGCATCTTCAAGTAAATCAAGCTCTTCTTGGGACGCCAACTGTGGTTGATAGCTTGTAGCAGCTCCGAATTGATCTAAGTATACAGAAAGAGTATTTTCTTATTGGCTTAGATGTGTTTGCTACATTTGCAATTGCAGCTGCAATTCTATTTCTTTGCGTTTCTTCTCTTTGTGCTTCCTGAGGCTACTCTTTTCTTTTTCTTTGCTTAAAATTTGTTGCTCTGGCCCTTTGTCTTTTTCGACTATTGCTGGATGACTGTCGATGACTACTTGAGTGGTGGAAACAGCTTGCTCTGCCTGGGTTTGTGTATTTGGTGTTGTTGCTGTGGTGACTGGAGTTTCATGTGCAGCCACTTCGGCACTTGGTGGAATGATTACTGCTATGCCGGATGTATCCATATTTCTTGCAGTGAGATCTTGAACATTAGTATGCTCTAGTGGTTTTGTTGTGTCGGCTGCAGGATCCTATATCTCGTCTGGTTCCTTGTCTTGTATGGAAGCGGTTTCAGCTGCTTTTGTTGTAGTTGTTTCTTTGTCGTGCTACTGTGTAACCGGACTAGACTTGGATCCGTCGACAGGGAGACTCGATTGGTTTACCGGGAGTGATGGTAGGTCGAATGATGTCGGAATTGGACTAAATGAAATGGTACTGTCGAGCGGATCCGAACTAACTAAACTAGACTCAATTGTAGAGTCGACATGGGGACTAACGACTTGGGGATTTATACTTTGAACGACTTTTGGTTGAGGTGGATTCATTTGTTGCGGTAATGCAATGACTGGAAGAGGGGTATAAACAGTTGTTTGTTGTGCATAAACTAGACTTGATGGGTCAGGATTTCTGATATGATGAGTTTTCTTGTGACCGACAATTTCTGGGATTGTCGATGGTAAGGCTAAACTTGGGGTTTGAATGGTGTTGGGGGAAGCTAAGTTAACCGGGACAGTAGACGGAGATGCAAAAACTGGTTGTTGGACGACCATCTCACGCCAGTTGGGACAAAGTATTGGAAGGTTTGCAATAAATGTACTCAAAGTGATGTCTTCTAGGTTAACTGGGGCAGGTAATGCTAGGAGGCTGCTTTCTTCTTCTACTGTAGTTGGGGAAGAGGGGGGGGACTGAATGGTTAGGTCGACATCAGGTTCGACCAAAATTTTGGGTTTTTTAACAATAATTTTAGAGGGTGGATACTTATCTGTTTCTATAAATTTTCTGAACTGATCTTCGACAGGTAGTTTGTTTTTGGCTGCATCTTCAAGAAGCTGAGTAGCAGTGTCATATAACTCGATCTGGTCTTCTTCTATAGGTTCTTGAAATGTTACTTGTCTTTTTCCTTTCCCCTTGATCGATGTTACTCGGTTCTGTCGGGTTGTAACAATTTCAGCTGCTACCTTCTGTATATTATCATCTGTCAGAAGATGTTCTGGATTGTCGGACTCTGTGTCACTGTCCATATGCTCTCCGGCCTCTGCTGATTCTATGTGCGGCGTCTGGGCAAGTGCTAATGTATTAGGGTTAGGTGTCAGCTCGGGTTGATACATGAAAGTGTTCATATACAATCGACTTTCGTATGCTTCTTCTTGTTCCATATCAGTGAGAGGTTTGACATACTTGAAGTTGGTTTTCCTTGCTTGTACCAGAATAGGTAATACTTCATTAGATTGTCGACTTAACTCTGTGAATATTTCGCTTACAGAAGGGTAATAGTCGAGCCACCTTGCCGGACCTGCTACTCCTTCCATGTACCAGACTGTTGTATCATCCAAAGATAGTTGGATGTGAGTTGTCGGGGGTAAACTTCGACGGATGTTCTGTGGTACTCTCCATCTTGTGGCCATTGTTTTAAGGTCTATAAACCATGCTTCTAGCCAAAGTTTAACTATTGTAGGCCCATGTCGACTTTCTCCAGGTGCAAAACAACGTAAATTTTCCATAAGTACAATCCGGTCTTCTGAAAAATCCTTGTTTCCTTTCGATCGGACGTGGGTCATAGCAATCCATATGAGTACAGATGGGTAAAGGATGCTAGCTCCCTCCTCTTGGCACTTATGGCATGTGTATTTGAGAATGTTGGCCAGGAAGTCTGCCCATTTGTATACTTTTCCGTTCATATCCATATTCTTGATAGCTTCCAACATGTCGGTCTTCAAATCTGATCCCCTACCCGTCCGTGAAAGTGCGTGTGACACAATCTTGGCAGCAGTTTTGTAGTTTCCAAAAACAATCTGGCTCATGACTATGCCTCGAGAATTCTTTCCAGCAGGAGTATCAATAAACTCGTCAACCAAGTCTGCGCCTGAATTTGTTGGTACATCGTCCCCCTTATGTGATAGGCCAGTTATCTTGTGGATTATTTCACCATTGATTTCGACCGGAACATCAAAATAAAGATTGCCATTGTGATACCTGCTAACGATAAATTGTGCAATGACTTCTTTCAGTCCTCCAAAATTATCCAACAAGGGTGCCTTCATGTAATGTAGAATTGTGGTTGTCTGTAAACGTCGTGCTTCATCCCTCCAACAGCCATCTGACTCCTTCCCCCAATCTTGAATGCTCTTCCATGCTTTCTTCCAAGTGGGTTCTGTCGCCTTTGCGTTCCTAATCATCTGGAGTCTTGTTTCCAGTGGTGTTTGTTCCTTCTCCAATTCTCTGACTAACGTCGCAGCAGCTCTAGTAGCTGTTAGATTTTTTCTAGGAGCCATGGCAGATTCGGGGTTCAAGAATGTGAGGTTAGCTTCAATGGAGTCAGGGAACTCTGTATCTTGGAGTTCAAGTTCTCGGCAAAAGAGTGCCCAAGAATCCTCGAGCTTTGGATTTATGGTGGAGCTACTCGGCACGGGGTGAACGAGACGTAGAGGCCCATATTAAAGGTTGATTTTACGGGGTTATTAAATTAGACTGACAGGTTATCGGCGCTTCGTCAGGGGCATTACTTCTGGCATCGTGGGTATCTTTAGCCTTTATTTCTTTGTCATCATGATGTTGCGACACCTCGTTCGATGTGTTATGTCATCGGGTTTCTCTGTTTGAGTTTGGATGGACCGGGCTCCAATGCTTCTGTCGTGCCTGATTTTCTTCTGCAAACTATCGGCATTCTTGTCGATGTCTATAATATCGACGGTTGTGTACCGGACTTCTTTCTCTGCTTTTTCCATCCTTCTTCTGCTGCTCTCTCGTCATTTATGCTTTTGTCATGCTCTGCTATTTTTCTTGATTGCTTATAGTACTCTCATTCGGTTATTGCTTAACCGTTTTTTTTTTCGAATATTCATGACTTGTACCGTTTAAGTCGGGCGCCATTTACCACTTTCTTGAAAACATTTCCTTGCAGTGTTTTTAGTCTGACTGATCCATTATGATTTAATGCTTCTACAAGATAGGGTCCCATCCATTATGTATGCATCTTTTTCAACTTCCCTTTTACTCGGCTATTATAAAGAAGTGCCAAATCTCCAACTGATAGATTCTTCTGTTTGATATTTCTATCATGCCACGCTTTCTGTTGTTGTTTTTACACTCGCTGATGTTCTATCGCCAATTGTCGACTTTCATCCAGCTTCGATAGTTGGAGTAGTCGTTCTTGTTGAGTATCTTCGTCGTCGATATGTAAAGCTGTTGCAATGGTCGGTGCAAGTCGTCGAAAATGTAATGGGACGGCAGCTTCTTGTCCATAAACAAGTGAGAATGGTGTATGCCCTGTCGTTCTTTTGTATTTCATTCTATATTCCCAGAGAACAGCAGGTACTTTGTCATCCCATTCATCTTTCTCTATGTTGCATATTTTCGTCAGTCCTTTGCTAAGTGTTTTATTGAATGATTCTACGGCGCCATTCGATTGAGGATGATACGATGTGCTTATTCTATGATCAACTGTGAATTCCTTAGTCAGTGCTTCAATGGTTTTACATACAAAGTGAGTACCTTGGTCGCTTATCATTGTTATGGGGCATCCAAAATGTGTTATGATGTTTTCATAAATAAACTTAGTGGCAACTTCGCTTGAACATGTTTCGACTGGTTTTGCTTCTGCCCACTTGGTAACATATTCGACAGCAGTGATAATGTATTGAGCACCTATCCTTCTCCCCACTACTGGAAATGGTCCAATAAAATCGATAGCCCAAATTTCAAATGTTCGGCTAGGGTTAATGGGAACCAATGGAATTTCTATTCTTGGTAGCGATCGACCCATGCGCTAACATTTATCACACTTAGATACAAATTCTCGACAGTCTTTATGAACTGTCGACCACCAAAGTCCGGCTTGCAAGATTTTTCTAGCTGTTATGTCTGCATGACAATGTCCTCCTGCCGGCCCAGCATGGGCTTCTGCAAGTATATCCTGTCGTTCATGATTAAGTGCACATCGGTGTAATATATCATCCAAGCCAAGTTTATAGAGGAATCCATTGATCCAAGTGTAAGGGGCTGCTTTCATTGATTAGATCTTCCTCTTTTTCTCAGTCATTCCTTCAGGAGCTTGTCCATCCTCGAGAAATTGTGCAATTTTCGCAAGTTCTGAAGGGACTGCTTCAATATGAAACAAGTGTGCGTCTGGTAAGTCATCTTCAATTCCTGTCGATTCTTCTCCTGTGTTGACTCTCAACAGGTGGTCTGGTCCGACCTTAGATTTTCCCGATCGAATGATTACTTCAAATTCAAATTCTTGAAACAGTAATAGCCAGCGGCATAACCTCCCATGATGTAATGGTTTATTGACTAAGTATTTTAAAGCTTGGCGATCTGTATAAAATACAAAAGGGTTAGCCAATAAATAATGACGGTATTTCTGAAGTGCAAATACCATACCTAATGCTTCCCTTTCGGTCGTGGAGTAATTTCTTTTAGCTTTATTCAATTTCCAATTGCTGAATGCATTAGGGTAATCCATGCCATCTTCTCCGGGTTGTGTTATAATGGCGCCAATTGCTATTCTAGATGCGTCAATATGTACATGAAATTTCTTTGACCAATTCGGAAATCGGAGGATGGGTGCTTCAACCATTTTTATTTTCAACGTGTTAAATGAGATATTGCATTCCTCCGTCCACCTATAATCTCGATCATCTTTTAGTAATTCTTCGAGGGGATAAGTCATATCGGAATAATGTCTGATAAATTTTCTGTAATATCTGGTATGACCCAACAGGATTCGTACTTGTTTCGGATTAACTGGGGGCTTTAGGCCGAGGATAATTTTGATCTTTGCGTAATCGACTTTGATCCCTTCTTTGCAAACTACATGGCCTAGTAATATGCCGATAGGTGTCGCAAAGATGCACTTTTTAATATTCAGCGATAATTGTATCTGTCGACACTGTTCCAACATCAGTCGAAGCCACTTGCAATGATCTTTCAGCATTGTATAGATTGTCCAATCATCAAAGTATACATCCATGGTTTTGTAGATATATTCTTGAAATTCTCTGACGACAATTCTTGAAAAGACCGCGGGTGCATTCTTCAGACCGAAGGGCATAACTTTGTACACGAATGACCCAAATTCGCACACGAATGTTGACTTTTTTTTAATCTTCCTTTGCAATAGGTACTTGGTTGTACCCAGAGAATCCATCCGTGAAAGAGTAGCACTCATGCCTTGCAACTTCATTAATAATTTCGTCAGCGAAAGGGGTTGGAAAGGGATCTGTGAGTATTACCTTGTTCAGCTCTCAGAAGTCGACACAGATTCTCAGTCGTGTCGGATCTTATTTCTTTGGCTGAATGACCATTGGGCTTGCCCACTCCGACTGGTCGATAGGATATATGATTCCTACTGCGAACATGCTATTGATCTCCTTTTTGACAATATCCTTATATTTGTGAGAGAGCTTGTAGGGTCTTTTCTTTACAGGCCTGGCATCATGCTTAATATCAATTTTCATCTCGCCCATTTCCTTTACAAGTCCTTTCAAGTCTCTATAATCTCGAGCAAAGACGTCTTGAAATTCTTTGAGGATACTGGAGATTTTTGCCGTTTGTTCCTAACTCCAGGAATCACCAATCTTTGCTATTTTCGATCGGTCGTCATTTGAAATATCTACTTCTTTCGTTTTAATCTTCACGCCCATCCATTTTGGTGCACGACTGTTACTTATCTATCTTTCACCTTCTTTGATTTGTGTGAAAGTTTGTGGAAAGTCTTTTTCTGATAACCTTTCGGGTTCATCTTTGTCGATAATCTCTGTGCTAAATATTGTTCTTACGGGCTTCGATACGTCGGGATGATCCTTTCTCCATTGAAATTTTTTTTCGATTGACATCTCTGTTTCTAGACTTAGTCACTGCTGGCTTTCTGTCGACTTTATGTTGTAGCAGGTGGTAGGTGGGTGCATAATCTTCTGCTTGTCTGTAAGTTTTAAGGTTTCTGTTGGTTGCAGAAATTCTTTGATGCTTTTACTTGATCTGCTCCATGCATAATTATCTTTCATAAGTTATATTTTGATTGGAGAATAGGAGGTCTTGTCACGAGATGGCCTAATCATGATCATCAGTTTTATTAAAGATAACATCATTTTTGATCACCATGGTGATGGCTCTTGATCGAAAGATCAAGGGACAGGAGGTCTCATCACGAGCCGGCTTGTTTATCCTTGATAAAACTCGTGAATGGTGTTGTCTTTATCAGGTTACCTTGCCTGGACAGTGGTCTTCAATTAATGTTTAACAAAAAATCCATAAGTATTTATAATTGGAGCAGGTTTTGAAAATTTTTCAGAGAAGTAAGTAGGTTCATCCTTATACTATGATGCAGATTGCCTTTATACTGAGTATTTTGTTTTAACGAGGGAATTGTCAGCTTGACTATAACGAAATATTTATCTTCAGGAATGAAGATGGTTCTGAAAAATATCCGTAGATTTTGTTTGATTATGATCTTGATTAGATTAAGTTTTTCTAATTCGTTTTGAAGAAATTTTAAGACTATATTTGTTTTAGCTTTTAAGATGATGAGCAGAGATAACTGGTTCACCCAGGTCGTCGCCATTTGTTGGCAGGAAACAACCCTCTCAATTTTCTGCTTCATTGTAAATAAAATTGATCAGTTTTCCTCTATAAATTATCATAAGATTTTTAGTGAAGTATCTTTAGAATCTTCTTTAAGAAGGTACTCCCAATTAGAAGGTATTTCATGATCATTTTTAGTGCAAGGAATACTTTTAATTCGAGCTAATTATTTTGATAAATTGATATTCTAGCAGCTGTTAAAATATGATCAATTTGCAATACTATTCCCGGTGATTATATTGATGCTCTGCTAGTTATTGTTTAATTATTAACATTTGCTCGAATTTGATTCTATCATTGATTATTTCATTTCCTTTTTAAGATAAGATTTCTTATGATTAAGAATATGATAATATTATATGTACTTAGGGTTGATTAACTTTGTTGCATAAATCTTGTAACCCTTAGTAGATATTAATATTGTTTTTGCTATATGTAAATCATATTTTAATACTTGTAAATAAATAAATTTAACTTTGTAAATATGTTTTTCACATTTTGATTTTATTTTGAATTATGAATGCAAAACTTGTTGTATGATCAAATGATGCATTGAAATTGGTTATTGGTTAAGGCATATGTATGACAACTTTTGGTTAGCCGAGTAATATTGTATTATCCTAACTTGAATTTTGAAGTGAATCATTATGAACTTAGCCTTGTAAAGTGTGGTTTATGTGTTCATCAACCTAAGGTTATGTAATTTCCTTGAATTCATAAAATCTTTAATGTTTCATAATGAAAATCTTTATTAAATCTTGGGATGATCTATTTGGTACAAAGAACACTTTGATGATTTGATGGCACACATGAATCATATCATATACTGAATTACGATTAAGGCAATGGCCTATGTTGTTATATCATTAATTTTGATAGTTTTTAATCGTGATCAGTTGTAAACTTCAAATCAAGTGACAATACGCTAATGTTCTACATGTTGCTTTGATAATCAAAACCTGGTGGCATAATATTTAATACTTGACACGAAGCAATTCTTCGATGACACCTATCTTGATATTTACATTGTGAAATTATTATCTTATTTCATATTGAGTTTCAAACTCATTTCATGATATTATTTCACTTTGCTTCTGTACTGGCCTACTCATTTCAAATCTCATTATTACGATGGTCTGGATCATGTATGCAGTGATGGTTTTGTTCTTGAACACGAACCTAGGGTTTATTATGTCTGCGTTTACCTAGATTCCTATTCCCAGCATTTTCACGAAGCCCTTTCTGTCTGGCTTAACTAAGCAGTCTACAAATTTGAATATGTCACCACTATGTAGATTTGAGCTTGATGGAGCCGAGCTCCTGGATATTCATCCGAATGTTGCACATTTGTTCAATGAGATTAGCTGGAGAGATTTTCTTCATGCTTTTAGTGGTCATAATGTTGAGGTAACCCGGTGTTTTGCTCTTTCTCTTAAAAAAGATGTAGCATACATTAGCAACATGAAGCTTGAAATTTCTGAGGATTTCATTGCCAAAGCTACGAATTTTGCCATAGAAGGGTGAGTGTTGGTTTAAGAAGCAGGAGATTAACCGGGAGAAGTGGAAATATTTTTTACTTCCTCTTCCTGAGGGATTCGATGACAAGAATGGTTTTCCAGTCAAATACCTTCAGCCACAATGGGAAACACTGTTTCAAATAATTGTCCGCTATATTACTTGTGATGGTAGGTATGCTACGGTTCATTTCTACCACTTAAGGATTTTGATGGCTTTCAAGGGTTTAGGTCTAAATTTACCTTATTTTCTATTTAAGAGCCTGCAAAAGATGGTGTTGGCTGTTCAAAACACTATAGCTGACCAAGATCATAGTTTGTTTCATCACGATTTAGTTAAATCCTAATTCAATATCAATTATCTTTTGATAATGTTTCTTGGGATCTTTTTCTTGAAAAAAATGGTTTTGGCAAGAATGAAGAATGGCCTGCGGTTCAACCCAAGACCAGGCAAAAAAGAAGGCGGTCAAAGGAGTCTAGGAGAATGGAAGCTTGTGAGGAACAAGACACTGAGGTTCCGAAAAATATTGATCTTGTTCACCCTGTAGTTCTGGGAGCTAGGGTTATTGATGATAAATCTCAGTCTGGTGGTATTGAGAATTCTAGTAATGAACAATCAGATAAAGGGTTTGGGGAATCAAGACAACAGAAAGTTGTTAAGTCAGTAGATGATAGTCAATATGAATCAAAATTTGAGAAACATAACCTAATAGGTGTTCGCAGGGTTATCCGTAGTATGGCTGCTATCTTATCTATGCCCATAGTGACGCAAAAGAAGTCTAAACCAATTCCTAATCAACTTGAGGCTGAAAATGATGATTCATCCTCAATTCCTGAGATATCCCGTGCTGATGAACCAGTTTCAATTGTTAATGATACTATGATACCTGTGGTCAAAGAATTGGTTGATAATTCTTGTCAAAATGAAATAGGGGTAGAACCTTCAATTGTTGATATTCCCCGGTCCGTCCAAGATGGAAATGAGTTGAATTCGCCTCAATCTAATGGTTTCTGTGATCAAGAAGAAGAAACTCTCAGGCAAATTCTAAATCGAATCAAAGAATTGGTTGATAATTCTTGTCAAAATGAAACAGGGGTAGAACCTTCAATTGTTGATATTCCCCGGTCCGTCCAAGATGGAAACGAGTTGAATTCACCTCAATATGATGGTTTCTGTGATCAAGAAGAAGAAACTCTCGAGCAAATTCTAAATCGAATTAATGAGACTAAGATTTCATAGCTAAAGGCAGAATTGAAAGATTGCAAATTTGATGTGAAGATAAAAGATGAAGAAAATAAGGTATTGAAGGCCGAATTATCGGACTGGGTTAATAGATTCCAAGAGGCAAATTTGAGGAAACGTAAGTATAAGGAAGCCAAAAAGACTGTAATGTCCACCAATGTTCATTTGCTTGAGCAGATTGAATAGCAGAAGCTTGAGATTTTAAAATTTAAGATCAGGCTTTCTGAAGCAAGGAAACAATTAAACTGCAAATTAAAAGTTAACACATGCTCTGTTTTAATTTTGACAGGTGATGATGATGTGGCTATTGCTTATCATTTATTATAAGATTTTTTTATGTTTCATCACTTATCCATCATTTATGATTATTTACACGCTGTTGCTTGATTTTTTCTTTGTAGGTGTTAAAACTGAAGAATTCTGTTTTGATGATGATGCGGTTTGTTATATGAAGTTTTGCCCAAATATTGAAGTTGTTTAAAACCTGAATGACGAGGATGCCAAATGTCAAAGTGAATTGTTGTTGTTTTACACGTGGGCAAAGTTGTTACTCAAAGTGGAAAGTTTGATGATCATCGAATGCCAGGTTCATCAATGAAGAGTGTTTTAGATGGTAACGATTGTAAATAGGATCCGGGTGTTGGATATTTGTTAGTTTTAGAAATCTATTTTGAGTAGTCAGTTGTATTGGCATTTAGTGAAGTAATCGATAGATTAGTGTTATAAAAACAATGAAGATCGATGTGCCAGAGGATGGGAGTTTTGTGCAGAAAGGACTTATACTGAAATTTCAAACTTTTTCACTGGTGGATATTAGAGAAGAATTGTCTTTTTCTTGGATCTTTCAGGAGCGTTTCATAAACTGGTATCTCTGTGATCATTGTTTTGTTGAAACGTATATATATATGAGTTTGGTATCTGGCTTTTTGATCTTTATTATATACTGTCATACTTGATGTGGTTTTATATAAATCTTTAAAACTTGCTCTAATCATTCATTTCATATTTGATGTTTGATATTGTATCTTCATTTAATTAAGCTTTGCTTGATAAATGAATGCAATTGATATTATTTCCCTTTAACTAATTGCGTTAAATATTTTGTGTGTTGACAAATATTTTGATTCTCAGTTAGTTGATTTTTCTATTATTCAAATATTGAAGTGTGTAGGTTTGATTATCTTTTGACAAACTATGGAAAAAGAATTATGAAACTATTGTATTATTTCATCATTCTTTTCTCATAAATATTTTAGTCTCAAATGTTACAGTTTTTATTCGATTGATTTGGTTCATTGATTTAAAACTGTTGCTTTTCATACTTATTTATCATTAATAGATGATTGAATTTAGTTATTAAACTTGCTCTCAGCTGAGATAGGTTAGGATAGAAAGGTTATTAGTTTTATTTGAATTTATAGGTTAAATTCTAGCACTTTTAGTTAGATTTTATTTAGATTTATTTTGTTTAAATTTTGAAATTGTCATAAGATAAATCAGAAAACAAACAAAACAGAAGACTTTCTTTAGGAAAGCACGTTAGATTAGATTAAACTTAGAGACTAGATTTAGGATTTTCTTTCTTAAAACAATAGATTATTTTAGATTACATTTTGTTGAGTTTTAAAATTCTCTTTAAGAGAATAAACTCAACTAGTAGTAGGACCATAACCTATGAGGTATTGCCATTCCAAAGACACCGGAAGCTGCTCTAATCTACTTGTGTGGGCTTTATCTCCTTAAGTTGGCCAGGTCATAAAATCAAGCCAACAAGGTTTCTAGATTATTGGGGAAGTACAGACCATCATTTGTTCAAGAAAAATTCTCATTCGTGCTCCTTTACAAATTTTCCCACTTACATTCTTTCTCCTTCCAATTAGAGTTCGGAAGGGGCGGGAGCAGCAACAGTCTCGTTTCGACAATATGCACAGCGCCTTTGTCGATAAAAAATTTGAACAGTAAAGTCGGCAGAGAACACAGAAATTGATCAACTAATTCAATGAAGAACTTTCTTCTTATTTCATTTACCGAGACTCGATCTTCAATCGCCTACTCTTCACAGAAATCGTCTGCAATCTTTTCGCACCACTCTGACAGATTCGTACGTCCTCCGTTGATCAGCTTCGACAACAGCTTCTACTCTTCTTCATCAACTGGTCTTTTCATCCAGAAGCTTCTTCAAGGCGGTCGGTACGGATTCTACAAATCTCTCATGGGTCTCGGAGAAGAATCGATCTCTCGCTTGGCTAATCGTCAGCTTGTTACGTCGCGCATAATTCTGCAGATAATTCATGATTTTCTTCTCC
Source organism: Larix kaempferi (assembly GCA_027924585.1). Classification (NCBI taxonomy): domain Eukaryota; kingdom Viridiplantae; phylum Streptophyta; class Pinopsida; order Pinales; family Pinaceae; genus Larix; species Larix kaempferi. The sequence goes on along the minus strand of BSBM01000834.1, from coordinate 2,253,523 downwards.
CACCAATCTCTAATCTCCTATTCTAAAATCATAGGTCATGCTGCTATTTTATTTTTCATGCATCAACCGGCAACAGAACCAGATGTTATAGTCCCAAGGTTCATGCGGTTACCATAGATACAGTACACGATATAAGCAAGCATACACAATGATACAGATACATGAGACGAGATAGATAGAGAGAACACAAGCCTTTATATTAACCAGCAAGAGTAGAATACAACCACATAACCTCTCTTAACTTGTACATCGGCTCACCAGCATATATATATATATATATATATATATATATATATATATATATATATATATACAATTGCATAACCGTCTATCGATTTATCCATCCAACCCAACCTATACTAGTCGACGTGACCTGTCGACATGTGCTACAGAGTGGTTGGGCGGAGGGTCTAGTCGACAGGCCGACCTAGGCCCCTCCAACAGACGAGAACCATGACCACTACTGGTTCCTGCACAACAATAGAAGCCTCTACCCTAGATGTCTTTACGCTCGAAGAGACTTAAAAATTGACAGTTTTTTGCAACTTTCTTGTAGTTTTATGCCCTGAAGATCGTACATATTTTATATATAGTGAGAAATTTATTGGTATTAAAATGGATACTAGCGTAAAAAATGTGTAATAGGTGAGGTAGTGAAGGACATGATTGACTTCTCGCTGAATTGAATTAAATTAATGATTTGATATTTATGTACACATTTAAAAAATTTAAATTTTCTTTTTTTAAATAATTTTTATATTCAAAAATGAAAAAATATCTGGCAAAGAATTATATCAAATCTAAAGCATACTTCACCAATAAAAAAATTGTTTTTTCTTTTTCAAAATATAAAAAATATATTTTTGATTTTTCAAAAAATCAATTTAATAGTTTTTTTTACAAACATTACAAAACTTACAATAAACTACATAAAAAATTATGAATTAATATAAGTCAAAATCTTTTGACTTTTGAATGAAAAGTATATCCCTACCTTGGCAGGGAATAATAAGCCACTTTATTAAATCGTATAATGCATGCATTATTCAAACCATAGCGGACTCCCATCATTTATGAAATCTCACTCTTTTATATGCTTTTCTCTAAAGATAATTGTTAGTGAAAAAGAGATCGCTGCTAGATTCTAGAGCATACCAGATCGGATAGGAATATATCATGAAAATGGACGTCTAAGAATATCGTCGAGTTTGATCCAATTCACCACAAAATGTTGGGATTACTACATCATTTAATCACTGATCAATTGCAAATTGCAACGTCTCAGCTACTAGATTGGAGATAATGAAATCTCGACACACATGTCGGTTTCCACGGAAGATTATTTGTAGATTGCATAATTTGTTTTAACAGAATTACTGAAATAGTGGGCCAGTACTCATCGGATTATTCAAGATGGTGGATAATTGAATAAGTGAGTCCGCTGACAGCTTCCGTTCCGTCCCGTCTGGGCCCGCTACTCCACTGTCGTCCTCCTTCCACCGCCGAAACCGTCGTCGTCCACCTTAATGGCATTGATGGAGGCTGGAAAAGGTAATCGTAGTTGGTGAATTCAAATAGAGCCAAGCCCGCCATCGAGCAAAACTCGTTATTCACCACCGTGGCTACCGTGGCTCTCCTGGCTGCCGATATCACTGCTGCTCACAAAAGGTAATTCTGCAAATTTCGTTTCATTCTTTGATTTGGCGTTCAATTCACAAATTGTTTTATTTTTAACCTCTGCGTGAGGTTCTTGTGGAGTGTTTCGGCTTACAGAGTGTAGGCATTTTTGGGAGCGAATATAATAATCTTTCTCCGCTTCATCGCCATCAATGCACATCAAGATTCATGTTAATTTGTTGGAAGAAAACTCAGAAGGAATCTAACCTCTGCAACTTTGCTAATAGAATCGGCCAGCAACACAGAAATATATTCGATCTTCAAGCATCGACGGTTCTCCAGTATGGATCCCAAGCCGGGGAGGTTTTGAAATCTCTGAGATATCATCAGAGGCAACACGAATGAATGAAAAATTATTTCAATAAGTTTGGAGCTGAAGGTTACCACTAGAGTTTTCTGCTAATATATTTTTGGGACAACTCTTTTCTAGATTTTCCTTTTATGGGACTTAATTTCCAGATTTCCAATTTCAACGTTTTTATTTCTCTCGCAATTAGTGGTGTTTTATTTAATTTGTTAATTTTATGGGATTTAATTTCCAGAGTTCCAAATTCAACGTTTTTGTTTTTGTTCATGAAGCTGGATTATGGTCATTGTGGTCACATGGATTCCAGAGAGCAGAAAATGGGGGAGCATTTTCATTTCATGCTAGTCCTTCCCAAGTCAGATAGTTCTGCATCCTGCAGTAGTCATAGAGATTTCCCAGTTTTTTATTCTGCTGGGTTTACAGAGCGAGCTTTCAATATTGTATAGTCTCGCTTGTTGTGGAATTTTTATTTTTTTCGAGTCAGCAAATTTTTTAGAGAGAGCTTTGGAATACGCTCTGAATATATTTATTTTTTGTGGCCCTCTGAATACCTCCATTTGGTTATTAATAACGGCTATATTGTTCTAGTTCACCCACAAACAGTGTCAAAAATTCCTTATAACTTCCTTACAAAACTGACCTAGTGGCAAAACTTCCTTACAAAACATAAATTAATCTAGTCATAAAAGGAAATGTTTGTTATGGACTTCTTTCTTGATATATGCTGGTAACTACTTAAAGAAGCCTTGCATTTGCAACAAGGAACATTTGCTAAACAACAGTTAAAAAATGCGCATCCCTTTCCAATCTCTTTGTATTAGTAATTGTATAGGAGATGTGCTATGACAGGTCCAACCTTATTCAGAGAAGTTTTGGATTTCTTTTTTTCGGTTTATTTTAACGCCTACACAAGCATCTTTTCTTTCTATATGTTTTCAATGGTTCAATGCAAAAGAAAAAGCTTGGAAGTATTTATATATTATTCAAAGAAAACAGAGTTCTTTACTAATTGATGCTGCAATGGCGTGCATAAAGAGTCTTTATATCGTTTTCCCATGCCGAAAAATTTGGTCCATGAGATATTTTTACTGTTAAAAACAACTGTTGGGCACTATTTTGACCCCTTTTTGCCTCTTAGATAACCTTCATTTCCTTCATAAAATTTCCATTTTGAGTAGAAAGCCTTAAAGTTCACCCATAAACCGTGGTCAAAGAGGTATAATGTCATTTGCTTATTAATAAATTGAGTTTTGTGATTTTTAGGCATTTTAACTAGGATTTTTACTAAAATTACGGGATGTACTAACTTCCCGTATTACTTCCAAAGTTGAGTAATTGCAGGACAGTTAGGAGGGAAACAGAAGATCAGAAATGGATCCTTAATGTCCACAGATGGATGAACATCCAACAGTCAGGAGAAGTGGCCTATGCAGATGTCGAGTCAAGCAGAGTCAAATGTGGCCACCTGTTCTGCGTTCAACACAAAAGAAGGAGCAATGCTGATTTTGTGGAACCCCACGATTCTGAAGATGATCTCGACTAGCTTTGAGCATTAATTAGATGTAGGGTTATAGTAATTTCAGTTTGATTTGGAATTTGTATAAATCATTTGCAAAACAATGAGATAGGGGATCACGATTTTGAAGAAGAACGCATTGCATTTGTGCTTCCAAAACTGCGTGGTATCTCTGTGTAAAACGATTCTGGGAATGAATACGAAGCTGTAGTTCTGTGAAGTTTCTTTTATGTGTGTTGAGCAAGGCTTTGGAGGGCCCCCATCGTCAAACTCTACACACTTACCTGTTGCTGGTAGATCAATTAGGGTATGCATTTGAATGTAATTTCCAGTTTATAAATCATAGAACAAGTTCAGTCAAGTTTTAATTGATTCCATTGATGCTCTGTTCCTTTTATTTATGGTTTGAATTACGAATTCTGTCACACTGTATATCACTGCAGTATTGGATAAACGTTGTTCTTTCACTGGTTAAATGATACGAATACTGAATGGTTCAGACTACGACTTCTGTGAATTGATCATTGCTGTTATTTGATACTGAAATGATAAAAAGACATTTACAAATTATGAATACTGTCTTGTAAGAGAAATTGATTGGTAATTGACTTCCAGTGCTGATAGAATTTTGCAGTTTAAATCTTAGGGTTATAGAATTGTTGTTTAATTTTTACCTCAAATGCTTTCACAAAACAATCATTGTATGCTTAGAAAGGAAACAATGAAATTACCCTTGTAAGAGGATTTTGTCTCTGTGAGCTGCAGTACCTCAGTTTCTGTCAGTAGATTTAATCACAGATAGCTGAATTCTAGATGAGTCCAGCTTCTCTGTCCTAGACTTGGATGTGTCTCGAAGTTTACAAACCCGGATTGATTTTAAATTAAAGTTATGATTAACACTGATAGATCAGAGCCCAACATTTTGGCGCCGTTGCCGGGGAGGCACTGTAGAAGTAGACTTAGGAACTTTAGTTTCTGATAAAAACAAAACTTTTCAAACAAAAACACAGATTAGATTTTACTTTTATGTTTAGATTAAGAGACGAGAAAGGAAGATTTATTAAAAACCCCCCAAAAACAGAAATAACAGGAGATTCTCTTCCAAAAGGGTTCATCTCAACAGTTGGTAAATTCAAAATGTCTGAGGAAGAAACATCAAAAGGTCCAACTGCAGAACAGAGAAGGGAATATGAGAGGATGTTAGAGATAGAAAACAAACGTAGACAAGAGAGAAGGGAAGAAGAAAGGAGGGAAGAAGAAAGAAGACATATGAGGGATGAAGGAATAACAGAAGATCAGGAGGCCACCTTTAAATTTCCTATCTTAGACACTAGTGTTATCCTAGGGGAAGAGGTGAAAATGAAGAATATTCCACCCTCTGTCTTACCAAACTTTTATGGCATGACCTCTGAAGACCCTGACTCTTTCCTATTCGAATTTGACATCTTGTGTCGAACCTATGGATATACTGATGATACCCATAAGCTTCGTCTTTTCCCTGCTACTCTTAAAGCAGCTGCCTTGAAGTGGTTCATGGGTTTAGGAGAACACTCTATCACTAGCTGGGATGACATGAGGAAAATCTTTCTTCGAAAATATCAAGCATATTGCAGATCAAAGGGGTTGAAAGATGACATTTTTGGCATGACTCAACAGGAAGATGAGAGTTTGGAGGAATATCTAGAAAGGTTCTCATACAATTTACAGAAATCTAAATACAATTCCTTAACACCTGAAATGATTAGAACAATATTTCTGAAAGGAATAAGAGAAGAATATTTGGACATTTTAAATGTTATGGAAAAAGGTGACATTTCTTACCTTCCTTTTGATGAGATACAGGACTTATGTCAGAAGTATTCCAGAGGAAAGGCTCGAACTGGGAAAAGAGATAGCAATACCAAAGCAACTAAATCTGCAAACAGTGGTATTTCTAGGGCTGAGCTTGGGAATCTGCTAGAAGATTTCAAGACTGATTTGTTAAGCACCTTAGGCACACAAGTTGAGGCAACAAAAACCAAGAAGAGGCAAGAGCAACATGACCAACAAGATCAGGCATTATCTATTTTTTGTCCTAAATGTAGAAAGAAACACCCACTGAGAGAGTGTCCTTTAAATACTGTTGAAATTTGTGGCTTATGCACTTTTAATCACAAAACTGATGATTGCCCTAGATTGAAGGAACTGCAGGCAGTTCGACTGGAGGAAAATCACAACATGGAGTCTCTTTACTTCATGGGACAAAGGAGACCTTGGCAGCCACGATTCTCAGGTATGTCTCAAGATCCCATGCAGCAATTTAATACAAATTATCAGACTCCAGTTCAGAATTCATGGAATGCACCCATGCCTTGGCAAACTTGGTCTCCTCCATTAACCCAATCTGCTCCAAATTGGAGAGGTTATGCCCATGGTAATCAAACATATCAGCAGGCTTATTTGCAGCCATACCAACAACCTTCAGCCTATCCCCAATACCAGCAGCAACAAGTCCAAACTCCTTATCAAGCTCCACCTTTTCAAACTCCATCTTTTCAACAGCCCAATAATATGGCTCCTCAATTGAGTACACCACATCAACAACTTCAGCTGCCATCTAATCAGCCTCCACCTCGGCCTACACAGCTGCCAGCTCAGCCAATGCCCAATCCAAATAATAAAACTGACAGACCCATGTATAATGTTGATGATGGGACAGTGCTTCCCTACTCCATTCTTCCACTGCAAAATATCAATTTGAGATCTGGAAAAACCTTAGAAAAACAGTCTCCTGTTATCTTAGAAGAACCACCAGAAAAAGACAAAACTCCAAAAAAATTGAATATAGAAAAATCTCAGTCAGAAAATCACAGTCAACGAGGGAACATAATAACATCTTATCCACCTCCTTTTCCTGAGAGGTTAGTCAAAGAGAAATCTTCAATTTCCTTACCTGACTTTGATGTTCTGAATGAGTTAACAAATGTATATGTTAAAATTCCTTTACTGCAGGCTCTAAAAGATATCCCGATTTACACTAAAGCAGTTAAAGAACTCTGTCTTAACAAAAGAAGAAAAGACCCATCAAAAATTCATGTGGTAGGCAATCTAGCAGGGTTGATGTCCAACACCGTTTTCATTGAGAAATATGTAGATCCTGGAATTCCAATGGTTACAATTACCATCAATAACTTTTCCATTCCAAAAACATTGATCGATTTAGGTGCTGCCATTAATGTCATGACCCTGGAGACAATGAATTACCTTCACTTGACAAATCTCAGACCCACCACAACTGTTTTAGAATTGGCTGATAGGTCTAAGATTACACCTGAAGGAGTCTTAGAAGATATTATTGTTTCTCTAGACTCCTGGCAATATCCTGTTGATTTTATAGTCCTACAACCAAAATCCAACTTAGGAGGTCACCCATTGATCCTTGGCAGGCCCTGGCTGGCAACAGCAGATGCTTTCATAGGATGTCGATCAGGAAGCATGCTTATTTCACATGGGACAGAGAGGAAACAGATTGCCCTCTACCCTTCTACCCAATGACCTTCCACAGTCGATCAACTGTCATGGATTAGTGAAACCAAGGAACAAGAAGAAGATGTAATTCAGCCTGTTTTAAGTATAAATCAGTACTTCGATTTCCAAGAAGACAACCACGAAGATCTAATGGATCATTTTATTGCTGAACCTGATATTTCTACAGAATTAAGAGAAATGGAATATGCTGTAGCAGAACAAGTTATGGGTCATAATTTCCAGGAAAATTGCAATGTTCATTCCTTAGCATTGGCATTTGATGACATTTTTAATTTTCATTCTATCACCGACATTCACAGTAAAACTGTAGAAATCAGTCCAGGCAAAACTTTGAACATAAGTGCACATCTTACCACATTACAGGAAGAACAGTTGACCACTTTGCTGAAGCAATATTCCCATGCATTTGCCTGGGAGTATACTGATATGCCAGGCATTCATCCTGCGACATGCACACACCATATTTACCTAGATGATACAATAAGACCCTTGAGACAGCCACAACGCAGAATGAATCCTATACTAAAGGAAATAGTCAAAGATGAGTTACAGAAGTTGTTAAAAGTGGGATTTATTTATCCCATTTCCGACAGCCAATGGGTTTCACCCTTGGTTGTTGTTCCTAAAAAAAATGGTAAATGGCGAATATGCATCGATTACAGGGAATTGAATAAGGCCACTTTAAAAGATTATTTCCCACTGCCTTTTATTGATCAAGTATTGGATGCTTTAGCTGGAAAGGAATATTTTTCATTTTTAGATGGCTTCAGTGGTTATAATCAGATTAGTATTGCAAACGAAGACCAAGACAAGACCACCTTTACATGTCCCTGGGGTACCTATGCCTACAAAGTTTTACCTTTTGGCTTATGTAATGCCCCAGCTACCTTTCAGCGAGCTGTTTTATCCATTTTTGCAGATCTGATTCATGAGTGTGTTGAGGTTTACATGGATGACTTTTCTGTATACGGACGTACCTTTGAAGATTCCTTAGCAAACTTAGAGAAAATTCTGAAAAGGTGTGTTGAATCCAATCTTTCCCTGAGTAACGAAAAGTGTTTCATGATGATGACTGAAGGGATAGTTTTAGGACACCATGTTTCTTCATCTGGAATAAAAGTAGATCCTGCCAAAATTCAAGTCCTTAAAAATCTGTCTGAACCCACAACTCAAACAGATGTCAGAAGCTTTTTAGGGTATGCAGGCTATTATCGTAGATTCATTTCAAATTTTAGTAAGATAGCCCTGCCATTGTTTAAATTGCTTTCAAAGGACGTGTGTTTTACTTGGGATATTGATTGTAAATCTGCATTTCAGACACTTAAGGAAAAGCTCTCCACTGCTCCCATTTTAAGGGGACCCAATTGGACATTGCCTTTCCATATTTCCACTGATGCATCTGCTACTGCAATAGGAGCCTCATTGGGCCAGAAAGAACATACTTTGACTTATGCTATCTATTTCATTAGTAAAAATCTAGCACCTGCAGAGCTGAATTATACAGTCACTGAAAAAGAGATGTTAGCAGTGGTTCATGCTGTCAACAAATTCCGTCATTATATCACTGGCTATGAAGTTTTTGTTCATACCGATCATTCAGCTTTACGCTATTTAATGAATAAATCTATCACTAATGGCCGGATTACTAGATGGTTGTTATTACTGCAGGAGTTCAATATCACTGTTTTAGATAGGCCAGGTCGAGAAAATCAGGTGGCAGATTTCTTATCTCGCTTACACAATACTGGTGAGGTTGTTCCGGTTTTAGATAGTTTTCCTGATGAGCATCTATTTGCAATTTCTGTTATCACTCCTTGGTATGCTGACATTGCCAATTATTTGTCCTCAGGCCAACTACCACCATCAATGACCTCTAAAGAAAAAAAGAGGATTATCAAACAAAGTGCTAGGCATATCTGGATCAATGGTGATCTCTTTTATACCGGATATGACTTAATCATCAGAAGATGTGTCCGCCAGGATGAAATCTTGGATATTTTAAAGGCGTGCCATGATGAACCATGCGGTGGCCATTTTGCCGACAAAAGGACAGCATATAAAATACTCAACTTGGGGTATTATTGGCCTTCCATTTTTAAAGATGCAAAAAGGTATGTCAGAAGTTGTGACACTTGTCAACGAATGGGACGCCCAGTCCGCTCAGATGAAATGCCACTCCAACCACAGATTCTCATTGAACCCTTTGAAAAGTGGGCCCTTGACTTCATTGGTCCCATTCATCCACCATCACACGGACAGAAATACATTCTGGTCTGCACAGAATATGTTACTAAATGGGTAGAGGCCAAGCCTTTACCAAGAGCTACGGAGCAAACTGTGGTAAATTTTCTGTTTGAAGAGATTTTTGTTAGATTTGGGGTGCCTCGGGAAATTGTGACTGATCAAGGTGCCCAATTTACTTCCAAATTAGTGCAAGAGATAGCAGAAAAATATAAGATCAAGCACAGGAAGTCCACTCCTTACCATCCACAAGCCAATGGCCAAGTGGAATCCACAAATAAAACCCTAGAAGGCATCATTACTAAAACTGTTCAGATGCATAGGAAGGACTGGTCAGCAAAGCTTACTGAAGCTCTATGGGCATATAGGATCACTTGGAAGAACAGTACTGGGTTTTCTCCTTATCAACTGGTTTATGGTAAGCAAGTCCTCCTTCCCATTGAGTTTCAGGTTCATACTTTCAAGTTAGCAGCAGATTTGGGCATAGACCTTTCAGAAGCTCAACAAGAAAGAATACTTCAGCTGAATCAGCTGGATGAGATGAGGCAAGCTGCCATCGAACACAATATTATGATACAACAGCAGAGAGCTCAATGGCATGACAAATTTATCAAAAAGAAGCAATTCCACATTGGTGACTGGGCACTGTTGTTTGACTCCAAGTTTAAGGACTTCAAAGCCAAATTTACTACTCATTGGCTTGGTCCATATGAGATTGTCGATGTCTATGATAATGGTGCAGTAAAACTTCAAACCATAGATGATGAAGCACATAACTTTGTGGTCAATGGCCACCGGCTCAAGCTGTACCACAAACCTATCAACATGGCAGATTTTGTTCAACAGATTTCACAGCAAAAGGAATTACAAGTGCTGGATAAACACCTCAGTGTTTTTCCTTCACCTGCTCCTTAGTTGTTTTGATACAGTTAGCAAATAAAAACAAAAGACAAAAAAATTCAAAAAAAAAAAAAAAATTCAAAAAAAAATATATATATATAAAAAAAAAGGCAGTTTAGTTGTGAAAACCAGTTCGCTGGCACAATATAAACTGGAATTTTCTGTGGAAAACCAGGCTTGCCTGGCCATTGAAAATTCCCCCCCCAAAAAAAAAATCTTCTTTTTCTATTTTTCCTGTTTTGTTTTCCAAATAATGCATATCTTGTTTGACTTGAGGACAAGTCAAAAATTAGGCCTGTGAGGGGGATAAACTGTCATTCTTCTTTAGAACCCTCCGAGTCTTTTTCAAGCAAGAGATTGTGATTTTTCATCAGCAGAAGGGACCTGATTACTAGCAATTTTATCAGCAGAAGGGACCTGACTTGTGGTAAGATAGAAGAGATCCGATATTCAGTGAAAATGAAGGAAATAGAGACAGCAGCAGATAGAAAACATCAGATGGATAATCAGAATACAAGCCAATTTTCACACTGACAGCAAGCTCATCAAGGGAACATCAAACAAGTCTGTAAGAATTCATGGTTTTTATGCTTAAAAAGTTTCAAAATTCTTTTGTTTTTAAGTGATGACATCTTACAATTTGACTGTCTATTATTGCCATTATTCTGATAAATCTCTACCAAGCTTCTTATTTTTCATTCATCTCTGCCATTACCTCACTAAGTCTCTGTCAGCACTTCATTTTTTTATCTCTGTCAATACTTCATTTTCCACCTTAGGGGTCAGAATGGTTGTCAGAATCAAGCCCAAGGGAAATTTTAAAAAACTGCATCCTACAGGACATAAATTGCACTCTATAGGATACAAGCTGCATTCTCCAGACAGAGTTTTCTTCTTGGTTTAAAGACAAACAGGGTCTCCTTCTCTGCAAGAAGTGAATGATGACATGAAGGAATTAAACAAAAATTTCTTTGTATATGAATTTAGTGCATCAGGCATTAAGCAATACACAAAATTTGAGGGAAACAATGGTCATATTTTCAGCACATTTTCTTTTCTGAAAAAAAAAAGGGGTTCATTTAAAAATATATAGCTCGTTTAAATAAAACATTGGACATATTTTATGTTTTATATTAAACGTTGGGCACATAAAAATGTTAAAATATTTATAAACCCAAAAACCTTACCTTTCATCGTTTTTGAAGTGGCATGTCATGTAATGATGGAGGGAAAACGTGGGATGATACCCACGACAGACTTGGAATGATGCCCACGACAGCACTTGAAATTTTTTTTGATTCCTGTATTATTCCACGATTCATTCATTCTACTTGAAGCCGAGTCAGTTGTTTTGTAAAAATCGATTTCTGCAAATGCCACAATTTGGTAATTTTCTGTGAGGCCGAGCCCATATTTTTTTTTTTGTTGGCATATGAAATCGATTGATGTATGAAAGTAATTGCCAGTGAGAAGGTTGTAAGCTACAGAGAAATTGAAGTCGATTGCTGTAGAAATGAATTGACAGAGAAAAGGGACCGTGGGTTATAGAGAATACGAATCAACAGGAGGAAGGATTGTGAGCCACAGGAAGTTTGAATATATTGTTTTGCTGAAGATAATTGACAGTGAAAAGAGGCCGTAAGATCACAGAGACACCATTTGCTGAAGATTATGCGCAGGAGAGAAGACAGCCAGTGAAAGAAGAAGCTGTGGATACCCTAATCTCTGTGAAAATTGTACAGGAAGAGGAAAATTGGTTCCATCAGGGAAGAGGTAAGCTTAAACCCCTTGTCTTTGCTGATACTCTGTTTTATGCCAGCAAACACTTACAAACTCAGAATATTATCAAGGGGGTAGGAAGACAAATGCAGTGAAAAATAAAAGATTCCTGTTTTCCATTTTTTTAAATGTCATCTCGATTGGAACCAGAGGTATTTGAGCCTGTAGATGTCCATGAAAAATGTCTGGAAATTTTAAAGAGAAATCAATGGGTTCCTTTCTTTGAAAAATTCGATGGGCACAATGATAATGTTAGTTTAGCCTTTGCTGGCTCGTTCGATGGAGAAAAGGCCACAGTAGGGAATTTAAACTTCAGGCTGTCTGAAGATATTTTGGCACAAATCACTGGTCTACCACAGCAGGGAGAAAGGTTCTTCAAAACCAAGCAATTCAAAGAAAAATCTTGGGTACCCTTTCTGTGCAGATCTAGAGCAGGATCAGTCAATTGGAAGAAAGGCATACCAAGGAGCTGGTTGGTTCATCCTTGGGATGAAATGGTATACATTATACAAAGATTCATCACCTGTGAGGGGAGATTCAGTATCGTTTACCTTTACCATATCAAACTGTTGCAGCACTTGACAGGTGAATGTGAGATAAATATGCCCTTCTTCCTATTGCAGAGTCTAACCAAAATGGCCAAAGCTGTCCAGAAGCGTGAAAAAGACAAATTGATAAGTCTTTTCCACTGTGGACTTATCAAAATTATCATTCAACATGAGTTAAGGAAGCAGAATTTGACATGGATAGAATTTATAGTCCAAAATCAATTTGAGGAACAGGAGGAATTGCATGAAGAGGTTACAAAAGAAGAGGAATTGCATAAAGAGGTTCCAAAAGAGGAGGAATTTCAAATGGTAACATGCCCTGAGGCAACAAGCTCAAAACTGCCTCAGGATAAAAAGAAGAAAGAGGAAGTATTGCTCATTCTTGATGATGAAGACAGCCCTGAAGCAACAAGTTCAAAACCTCCTCAGAGGAGGATACGAACTAGGAGTGCAGTGAAAGAAGATAAACAATTTCAAAAACAGGAACAAATCTTCACTACCTACCAGAGGAAGCCAAGGAAGAAGCAAGTTCATAACCAGCCAGCATCAGAGGATGAAGAACACCCACAAACTGTGGAAAGACAAGAAGAAGACTTAGCAGATGAAATAGGAAAGGGAACCCTAGATACTGATGAGATAATGAGACAAACAAAGAAAATAAATCTTTTCTTAGATCAGCAGGAGAGGGAGAGGGAGAAAGAGAAGCAGTCAAGACAGGGAATATTAAAAGACTTAGCTTCTCCTTCCTTAGAGCCACAGATTATGCAAGAAGAAAAGAAAGAAGGTTCAGAACAGGGAAGTGACAGTTTAGGAGCAGACACCAGTTCTGTCAAGCCTTCACAGAAGAAGAAGACTTCCAAGAAGAATAAAGAGATCAGGAAATTGAAACTTGAAATCAAGGAGTTGGAACTCAAGAATGAGAAATTAAAAAAGGACAATAGGAAGCTGAGAATTCAGAGGACACATATTTCTAAGACTGCATCCAGATGGTATAAGCAGAAGAAGAATTACAAAGCTAAGTATGAGAGACTAAAGGTCCTCTATGCATCTCCAACATCAACAGATGCATCGTCTCAGTAGGAGATCAGAAGCAGGAAGGCCAGCAGCAAAATTTTGGTTTCAACACAAGGTCAAAGTTTTTGGCATGAGGACATGCAGCAGTTTTCTCTTGGGGGAGATGTTGGGCACTATTTTGACCCCTTTTTGCCTCTTAGATAACCTTCATTTCCTTCATAAAATTTCCATTTTGAGTAGAAAGCCTTAAAGTTCACCCATAAACCGTGGTCAAAGAGGTATAATGTCATTTGCTTATTAATAAATTGAGTTTTGTGATTTTTAGGCATTTTAACTAGGATTTTTACTAAAATTACGGGATGTACTAACTTCCCGTATTACTTCCAAAGTTGAGTAATTGCAGGACAGTTAGGAGGGAAACAGAAGATCAGAAATGGATCCTTAATGTCCACAGATGGATGAACATCCAACAGTCAGGAGAAGTGGCCTATGCAGATGTCGAGTCAAGCAGAGTCAAATGTGGCCACCTGTTCTGCGTTCAACACAAAAGAAGGAGCAATGCTGATTTTGTGGAACCCCACGATTCTGAAGATGATCTCGACTAGCTCTGAGCATTAATTAGATGTAGGGTTATAGTAATTTCAGTTTGATTTGGAATTTGTATAAATCATTTGCAAAACAATGAGATAGGGGATCACGATTTTGAAGAAGAACGCATTGCATTTGTGCTTCCAAAACTGCGTGGTATCTCTGTGTAAAACGATTCTGGGAATGAATACGAAGCTGTAGTTCTGTGAAGTTTCTTTTATGTGTGTTGAGCAAGGCTTTGGAGGGCCCCCATCGTCAAACTCTACACACTTACCTGTTGCTGGTAGATCAATTAGGGTATGCATTTGAATGTAATTTCCAGTTTATAAATCATAGAACAAGTTCAGTCAAGTTTTAATTGATTCCATTGATGCTCTGTTCCTTTTATTTATGGTTTGAATTACGAATTCTGTCACACTGTATATCACTGCAGTATTGGATAAACGCTGTTCTTTCACTGGTTAAATGATACGAATACTGAATGGTTCAGACTACGACTTCTGTGAATTGATCATTGCTGTTATTTGATACTGAAATGATAAAAAGACATTTACAAATTATGAATACTGTCTTGTAAGAGAAATTGATTGGTAATTGACTTCCAGTGCTGATAGAATTTTGCAGTTTAAATCTTAGGGTTATAGAATTGTTGTTTAATTTTTACCTCAAATGCTTTCACAAAACAATCACTGTATGCTTAGAAAGGAAACAATGAAATTACCCTTGTAAGAGGATTTTGTCTCTGTGAGCTGCAGTACCTCAGTTTCTGTCAGTAGATTTAATCACAGATAGCTGAATTCTAGATGAGTCCAGCTTCTCTGTCCTAGACTTGGATGTGTCTCGAAGTTTACAAACCCGGATTGATTTTAAATTAAAGTTCTGATTAACACTGATAGATCAGAGCCCAACAACAACCCCCATGCTGTGTTTGCTTCGGTCTCATTCCATATCCATGCAAACATTATCATGGGCATGGACTCCCTATTGAGATCATGGCCAAAGCTTTATGTCTCGATGGGTATCCTATAGTTCCTTCGTTATATCTCTCCAGGTTATGGGAAATATGCATCCGCATTCGTCATGCTTTGTTTGGATTATCGTTTAGTTTTTTTAAGAATTAAATAGTTGAATAGTTTTGTATACATTTGCATGGTTAGATAATTTAGTTAATTAGCTAAAATGATTAAGTACACTGTGATTTATATACGTGGGAGGTTGAGAGAAACCCCCAATTTTCTCTGTTCGGTAAACTCCCAATTTCAATTTTCAATATGGCATAATCTCACTATTTACGACCTCTCGAGCCTTGTTTATCAGCATCCCTTAATGTAATGGATCTAAATTTATCTGTATTTTCGGGATTTGTTTGCATTTGCAATGTCTGTTGACAATTCATGCTTATCTTTATTTTTGGGTTTGTTTGCATTTGCACTGCGTGTTGACAATTTATGTTGGTGTTAGTCCAAGTTGGAAAGGGATAGAAAATGGTATTTATATTGCAATTACAATTGCTTAGATATGAATATTTTGTAGAAGTACAAATCTAAAATGTGAAATGTGAATATTTTGAAGGTATTGTAGTTTGAAAAATATCTACTTAGATTGCAATATATATATCAATCTATATACTTTAGATTTTAATATATTATTAATCTATATATAAATTCTGTTGATTATGAATGAATATGAACTTATTTCAAGATCTGGTTTTTTTACGTTGAAAATTTATCCAGAATTAAAAAAATTAAATTAAAATCCCTTAGTCATTGAATTTATTAAATGATCTATTATAAACTCTTGATCATTCTATCTCTTCTTATAGAGTGGATCCGTTCTTCTTAAGCAGTGAATCCGTGACAAACTATATGTGAATTATTAGATAAGTTAGTGAATCCGTGACAAACTATATGTGAATTATTAGATAAGTTATTTCTTTAACTTGTGCTAAATCTTGAATTTGATATTCATGAAACGGTCGTCAATTTAATATTCATGAAACCAATGAAACTATTGGCATTTGGTGGTATATTGCTCACAATTTTTATTTATTTATTTTTAATCTCTGTACATATCTGTCCTTACCTAAAAGCCATTGAAAGTGAAAACAAAGATGCAAACATGTTCATTTTTGTTTTTAATATCCAAATGTTTTTATTTTTTTTAATGCTAATACTTATCAATTTTTGTTTTTAATATTCAAATGCTTTTGTTTTTTAATGCTAATACTTATCAATTCGTTAGTCCAATAATTATTAGTTCTTATTCAAGTTGTTAAAGATTTTTATTATAATCTATTAGTAATTTAATTTTCTTTTAAAACTTTTAGATAGGCCAATAATCAAAATTACTGCATAAAACATTATTTATATTGTGTATATTTATGTTTTACTTATTATTGATTATTTGGTTACAGCAAGGCTTTTAACCTCAGGTCAAGTTACATGCTAGTGTGCAGTGTTTTGTATGCATATATCAACATCCTTATCTCTAAAAATAAACTACTTTAAAAAATAAACTACCTTAAAATTTAAAAGGAATTTTTTGTAAGTTGAAATTAAAAAGACTTTTCTTGTATCGAAGGAATCCAACCGTTTTCACTTGTTCATATTAATGTGGCATTGAATCTTTTGTTCAAGGATCCCAACTATGTATAGGTTTATATGCTTATGTCTTATACCAACTAGAAACAAAATTTTCAAAGGAAATAAAATGTTTTTTTGCTAAAGAATTGATTTAACTTACTTTTAATTGTTTCTTAGTTCAGTAAAAAGGCAATGGCATTTCAATGGATTGTGATAACTTTAATAATTGAAAATTCTGCCTTACTTTTAATTGTTACATTAGTTTGTAAGTCAGTGACATTTCAATGAGTTGTGATTATTTTAATAATTGGAAATTTTGGTGAGTGCTTAAACTCCAGTAATTCTTTTTTTTTCCTACATATTAACTTACATTTTTGGGGATTGTAGCAGTTATTTTATGTTGCATTCTTTGTAGCAGCACTGAAATTTGGCCTTAACAGTTCTCTTTCTTGTCCAATCTTAATAAACAATAATGCTTTACAAATGATAAAATTTATTATGTTAATATTCATAAAATTCATTATGTTAATATTGCTATATTTTTTTATGGAAAATGATTAACAATTTTTTAGTTAATGGTGTCTCCAAGAATTGTGCATAATTTGTGGCTTTGTTTAGTTCTTTGGAACTAACATTCATAAGAGTTGAGCTTCTAAATTTCAAAACAATCTTTTAACAATTTGATGTAACTCTTTAAATTTCAAAACAATTTAAAATACCAAATCCATTGTCTTGAAAAAATCCTCCTTATACCACTAGACACTATCAATTCTTGCACCGTCCAAATACTATATCAATTAAACAATTTAAAATACCAAATCCATTGTCTTGAAAAAATCCTGCCTATATGATGCAGGCCCAAGCCTCGGCCTGCCTAGACTCGAGGATCAAAACTCTTTCTAGTGTGCCTAATTTTGAAACACACTCTTTTGGGTTTTTTTTAAGAAGCCCTAATAAGAGATTTAGAACTCACTTGAGTTCTCTTTTCTAACTTTAACACTCTAGCCTAACTTAAGCCTTTCCATGTGCTTAGCATTCGAATATTTATTGGTATTCTTTTCCCAATATACAAATCCTTTCTTCAAGGCTTAAAAGCCTAGCTCATTCATCACTTAGGTGCTTGCCACTACTCAAACTCCAAGGCTCACTCTTAATTCACTTCATGCGACCTTTACTCATGCTTAAGGCCTATCGCCATAGAAAAAGGCGCTTAACCTATTCAACTTCGTTGCACATGACCATGGCCAATGTCCAGTGGCTCATCACAATGCCAATACTCAGAACGAATGTATGATCAGGCCAATTACGGTGACACTCAACCATTGAACCTTGATAACTCTACACTTTGAATTCCACGTCAGTCTTGACCATTCTCCTTTGATTCCTCACTGTTCGATAATTGTTGGAATGCTCAGGAACCCCACAATTTCTTTCTATTTGTTAGGAACCTATGTCAACCCTTCTCTTTACTATGTTAGTATATTGTTGTTGGACGCATATGCTTTGTAAGTCGTCCCGTAGTATTTGTTGATCCGTAGTTTATATTAGCCCATAGTATTGTCCCATAGTATTGGACGCATATGCTTTGTAAGTCGTCCCGTAGTATTATATGTCCCATGGTTTTGACTCATAGTATTGGGCATAGAATTAGTATATAAGTGTGTGTTGAGGTCATTGAAGGCACCGTGAAGTTAATTGTATTGAGCTTGCTCAAAGGAGGTTGCCCCCTCGAAGTGGCCCGTGATCAATATAAAAGTGATTCTGTTCTATTATTTCTGATATCTCGTGCATTTGCATTAATTAATTATTGCAGGTTCATCTCACTATTATTCATTTAGTTGCCTCTGTGCATAAGCTCTCATCGCACTACCCTAAGGGTTTTAACCTCAACTCCTCTCGATCGTTGGATCAACTTCCAACCTCACATAGGCACCTCTCCTTCCACCACGGATCCTCTAACTCATCACTTTGACCATTCAAATCATCCCTCACCGCTGGTCTTCTCCATAATGCACAGCAAGCATAGGATTTTTTTGTCTACGACCCCTTCAACTGTCTCTATACAGTAAGACCATTATATCTCTGTCATTCTTCTACGCAGAGATCATCACACACAAAACCCCATCTGCAAATCTTCTTCATCAGTCTAAACCAGTCGTCCCGACACTTTTCACTAGACTGAAACCTTGCTTTGATTTATTCTTCGACCCTAACCACTACAGGAGCGAAAGCATCCCCATCGACCCAACATTTGACCAATGCACAATCGTTCTGAAACTACCATTCTTTGCGTATCCTACTCTTTGCTCATCAATCCCGAAGTCGATGAATACATTCAAGCTCATATGTATATGGTGGTCAGGTTCAGACTGGATATAATCATAAGACACAACATCTATAGGCCTCAAACATTGTCATGCATCAAACATGTACAGGTACTTTGGTTTCACAGTCTTTTTAAGCCTGAAAATGGCTTCTGCCGAGTTTACATACACACACTAGTTATCACGGATACAGATTGCAAAAACACCACATGCATAGGAAGAACCTGCTTTTCATTCACATACTAAAATTGTACATGCGTCTCCAAGAACCCTAAAAACTACTCGCTCTCTCTCGAGAGTTTCTTTCTTTTTCTAGATTACATTCCAAGAGAGCGTTTTTTCCAGCTCTACAACAGTTCTTACAAATCAACAATCCAGTTCCTAAACTGGAGTAACAACTTCTATCTTTAGAAACTACATTTAACCCTATCTATGACTCATCCAACTAGTAACTGAAGACAAGTACTATCTACTCGAGTCATTCCCTTTCTTTAGGGATTCGTTACATAAACTCAAACCTCATTGACACCTACCACTAAGCATATAATCTATCTATACTTATTAAGAAATAAAATGGTTTATACATGAGATTGTACAAAGGCCCCTCCTTGGGCTGAAGTCAAGATGTAGAAGTTTGTCTAAACATTCATGGTTTAATTTGGAGACTAATGCTCCTGCATCACTATACCAATACACAACTAGACACTGTATCAATTCTTACATCATCCAAATACTATATCAATTCTCTTAATGCCAAATGAAAAAGCTTATGATCATGAGGAGCCTCCTAAAAGCATTGAAGAATAGCTAAACAGAAAAAACACTAGACAAAAAAACTTGTTGAATCCTAATTAACTAAGAAAAGAACCCATAGGTAATATTCTCAAGAATTGTGTGTAATTTGTGGCTTTGTTTAGTTCTTTGGAAACAACATTGATAAGAGTCGAGCTTCTAAATTTCAAAATAATCTTTTAACAATTTGATGTAACTCTTTAAATTTTAAAACAATTTAAAATACCAAATCCATTGTCTTGAAAAAATCATGCCTATACCACTAGACAACTAGACACAATCAATTCTTGCACCGTCCAAATACTATATCAATTAAACAATTTAAAATACCAAATTCATTGTCTTGAAAAAATCTTGCCTATACCACTAGACAACTAAACAATGTATCAATTCTTGCACCGTCCAAATACTATATCAATTCTCTTAATGTCAAATGAAAAAGCTTATGATCATGAGGAGCCTTCTAAAAGCATTGAAGAATAGCTAAATAGAAAACACACTAGACAAAAAAAACTTGTTGAATCCTAATTAACTAAGAAAAGAACCCATAGGTAATATTCTTAGTCAAGGACAAGGAACCAATGACAAATCCAATTTAGGTAAAAAAACTACTAAATTTACCAAAATGCTAAAAAAATATCTAAAGACAATATCAAAAAGGGTCTCAAGGCTAACACAAGAATTCCTAGCCCCAATAAAAAATAGTTACAAATCCTAAAAAACATTTTTTTATTAAATTCTTAATTAAACCAATACTAACCAAGATTATTTGTCAAAATCTTACCTTAGGATACAAGAACTTTCAAAAAGACATACTTCCAAAATAGAAGCTTCGTGTTGAAAGATTAGTATGGCTCTATACATTAGATGCATAAAATGATCCACCACACATACCACAAGGACTTTTGCTTTGCTAAGGCCCATGCCAATTAGATATTATTCATGAACATTGAAATTTTTATACCCTAAAAAATAAATCTCTTATGAACAGTTTTGAAATGTTTACGTCCATATGATATCAATATCAAACATCCTATTTCATCAAAGAAACTCTTCATTAATCAATCTATGTTCCTTCAATTCTCAAACCTATAGAAGATAGGACAAATAAAACTATAATAATAATGGAACATTTTCAACCCACTACAATTAAAAACGCTTTTTGAAATTTTTTTTGCTTCATGCTCTCTTCCTTTGTTTTTTTGCACCATCCTCTACATTCTCTGTTTCAATTGCATGTCCCTTCTACAACCATCAATATAAATTGCTTTCCATCATCGCAAAATATACAATGCATTGCATACAAGCACCCATTTCAACCACAATGTTGGGGACATTGCCACCTTGTGGCTCTTGTTTTTTTAGCAGTTGGTCGTGTTTTATTTCATCGGTGAATGATAATTTAGTGGATTGAATAAGGCTTGTCTACGGACATTGGGTGAGTTATCTGAACTTTGCGGTTGAATACAAAAGAAAAGCTCAAATCATGATTTCAAATATATGGTTTTATTTTTGTGTAGAATATGTATGTAAAAGCTCGAGTCACGATTCAATCACTCTGGTTAGATGGATTCATATTCAATAATTATATAACAATGATTTTATTTGAAATGCAAGTCATGAACCTTATGTGATGAATTGCTCTCTTTTTATTTTTTATTAATTATAATATAGTAATGATAATTTTTATTTGAACTTAATTTTTTTTATTTTCTAATTATAAATATTTATATTTTAGAATTTTGAGTGATTAACATTTATACTTTTTCATCATAAAATAAGTATATTGTTTAGATTGTGACAATTCTTACTATTTTTCTAACTAAAATTTGATTGAAATTATATGTAATTACTCTTATTTTACAAGATTGTAGAATTTTGATGATTGTATTGATTTATTTTAGGATTAATTAAACGGTCACTTATTAAAGCTTACATAAATTTGATGTATCAACTTAGCTGGCATACAAGATGAGGGAATTACTCACCTAAACTTGATTATCATTGAAATTATTACAAATTCCAAGTTTCATTGCTTGTTTTTCTTGTAAGTGAACATTTTAACACAATAGAGCTCTAATCATTTAACATATTCCATGGAAATTGCTTGCGATTCTTTACTCAACAAGAGTTTTAAGGTAGGATTAATTTTCACTTACATTTGCATTACCATTAATTCAATTTAAATTTTCTTTAGTCTTACTTAAGGTGGATAGGTTTAATGGTACACTAAAGATAAGTCCCATTAAGAAGGCTTATTGCCATGGGTCTCTTTGAGGATTGAAGTTCGACTTTCAATGATCTAGCACACGATTGAAGGACCCCAAAACCAATCCTATTTTAGTATGAAGTCTGCATCCTCCAAGGATTTGAACCTAAAAAATATATAGGTGAAACTGTGGGATATATCCCAATGCCTTACTCCATCCCACTTCTAATCATCGCCTCAAAGTCTCACCTTTCACCATTTCACTATAAAATCTACCTACTAAAGCCCACTTCAATAATCCCTCAACCCTCTCCATACTCACATCAAGCCCTAACACCATTTTGATCATGTATCTTTTTAGGTCTAATCCACATCTTACTTTGCCTCAGCTTTTCAAAACCTTGGCCTTTCTTTGGATTTCAAAGATCAAACTATGAAGGAGTCAAAGGTGAAAAGGAGCTTTCATATATGAGTCATAACCTATCTCTCTTTCCTTGAAACCTCCAAATCCCTACCAATAGAGAGTTGGTCTGTTGAGACCTAACTACAATCATGTGGAAATTTAAGAACCAAATCCACTTCCTTGTCTTTAGAGATCTATATTTTGTGAGACATATGCCTATTTCTACCATCTAGCATTAGAGATTCGCATTTCAAAAATTGACCTACGTTAAAATATTCACGTGATTTAAATATTGGCAATGGAAGGGTAAATTCATCCTCACCGTAATTTAATCTTTATATATTATTTTAATATTTTAAGCAAATCATTTAAAAATATATAATAAATAATATAGTTTAAATTGTAACATAAAAATATCCAAACCAATCATATAATATCAAAATAGATCATATAATATCTATAATCGTTTTAAAATTAATTTCAACTTGATCGTTTGCGCCCTCTACAACCTAGTATGAGGGAGATCTTGTAACGTTTGTGGAGTAACGTTGAGTAACGTTTGTCGAGTATGAGGGAGATCTTGTAACCTTATAGTGGATATGAAAAGCAGAAACATAGATAAAGAAGTAAAAAATATCCACCTTTATCGTGATTTAGTGAGAAGATGTCAAAACTACCAAGTGTGAGGATAAGAAAAGATGAAGAAGATAGATTGAAAATGATCATGATGTGAGCCATATTTTCATTTATTTAATCCTTACAAAATTATTATCTCTACTTTCCAATTTAACAATTTACTCATACTCATTACTTACATTATGATAATCCTCATAATTCTATATGTGTTTTCAACTTAACCCTTCCTCGAAATTTGCACCTCGAGAGATTTGATCCCTTTCGGCACTTGATAGAGCCCAGGATTTAGATCTAGGCTGATTTATTTATTTATTTATCATTGTAAGTTAAATAATTGTTTATTTATTTATCATTTTACAAATACATATGATATATTTTAATTTAAAAAAGATAAAATATAAAATAATCAAATCTTTAAATGAAATTTTATTTTTAATTATTTATATGTATTTTAAAATTTTAATTTTTAAATATTTAGAAAATATACATAAAAAAATTATACTAATGGTTATAATTTAAAATTTTAATTAGCATATTAACATACTAATTTATTGAAAACTTTATTTCTTTTCATAATAATAGTATACGATTGCTATAATTTTATTAGAATTCGATTATCAATTTCGATATTGAAATGTTTTTCAAATAATTGAATTAATGTTTCACATTTAGAAATGCAACTTTATTACCAATTAGAAATTTCTTTAGAATATCATAAAAAACAATCATATCAAGAATTAAAAGAAAGAAAAAAAGGTACTCCCTACGTAAACTATGTACAAGATATTTCTAGGAAGCTAAGAGGGACATTAGGAAGAGGACCAACATCCAAGTCAATGTTAAACTGGTTTATCATTTGAGGTTTAAGAGAATTAGATTGGTAATGAGTGGTTTCTTTCATGTTTTTTTCTTTCGATATTCATAAGATGTATATAAAAATGCAAATAACATGTGTGGAATTATATTAACTAATTAAATGGATTTGTCATATAAAATGTAAATTCAATCATAAATTTAGCTTATAATTATATATTAAATTCTATTAAATTTATTCTTTATAAATATATCATTATTAAAATTTATAAAATATAAAAAAATTTAAAATTAAAACATTAATAATTGAAATATATATAATATGAAATTATCATATACAATGAAATAAAAATACATAATTAATCTAACTAATTAAAAATCATAGTAAAATTTGATATATTCAATACTCCACACACTTATATAATATTAAATTCAATAATATCAACATATTCAATTCAATATATCTAAATATAAATAAATTTGTTTATAAATTTATATCACCAACTATGATCACCTTTTCCAGCCTACATCAATGCCATTAAGGTGGACGACGACGGTTTCGGTGGTGGAAGGAGGACGACAGTGGAGTAGTGGGACCGGACGGGACGGAACGGAAGCTGTCAACGGACTCAGTTGATGTTTCCGGAGGGATGGTCGCTAGTGACCGAAAGCTTTAGCCCGTCCGAGGGACCCACCTGCCTAGCTGGCTTATCCATCCTGAACGTACAGGTTAGATAACCTCAGCCGTCTCACCCAAGATGTTCAAGGGAGAGTCGACGGAACCATGTTTCCACTGAATGAAGGAGGATGATGTGACTCAATTGCCCAACTTATTGCAACATTCACGAAATAGATCTAAGCCTTTAACTCAAGCATTATTCATATTCATGGAAACATTCAACAAACAAGTCGTAATTACGACAGATATAACAATAAAGCATTAACCGCAGCAAGGAAACATCGCATCATTCATATATTCATATTGTGAAATGCATTACCATAGATAAACAGGAAAAAATAGGGATTCTGCTCAATAACTCAATCACATCATATTAACTCCGCAAAAACCCAGATACAAAATATTCAGCCTTTAGCTCATGCAGATCTAACAGATATCACCAGATCTAAGATACACAATCCAAGATGATTTAACACTTACAAATCTATGTCTATTTATAGGCTTTCACCTTTACATTGCTTGTCCACTTTCTAACTACTTCCTAACCGACACATCAAAGCAAATGACCCAAAATCTATCTATTTTGGTCCAAATGACCCAAAAAAACGCATACTGCGGTTTGACAGACACAAAATTACATAAAATATCATCATTTGTGCTTGACTTCCCGCCTTCTGCGGTATCTTTGGCCTGCACAGCATCCACAATGCTGTGATTCTGACTTCTCTAAACCCCCTGCCAACAGGCCCCCAACACAATCTTGTGGCTCGCCCCCGAGCCACGTCACGCAGACAGGGTGTATGTGGTGGTCTTGACCTTGAAGTCCTCGTACTGTTGGTCGATTTCTATGACCTGTTCCTTTACTGCCGCAGCCAGCGCCTGACTATCGATCACATCCTAGGAAGATGGATGCTCACTCAGCTTCGCCGCAACTTGTTGGCGACCTTCCTGTACAGCATGGAGTGCCGCATCGGCTTTCGTCACAAACTGACCGCCAATCTCTTGGAACTCCTCCAGCTATGTAGCGTGCTTCTTTTGATGCTCGTTGACCTTGGTGATGCGCTGTTTCAACTCTTTTAAGTATGCGGACTTGGAAACCTGCTCCATTGGCGACATCGTACGCATCGTTGTTTTGAGTGTCGCCAACTGCCCCTCCGCTTCCTGCCTGGTATTGGTCAACTGTTCAATCTGCTCGTCCTGAACAATGCCTCCCCAAAATTGTATGGTGTCTGCTGTAAGTTTTGTCGCTGTCGTTTCTAGTGCCCCTATTTGGGCTGCCACCTCCTCAATGGCACGTTTGCGTTCATCCACCTGCGCTTTAGGTGTACCAGGGTTCACCAGGGTTGTTAACTCCTGATTTTTGTGCTGCAGTTGGGAAATGATAGCCCCAAGTCGCTGCACACATTGAACCATGTCCAATGCTGCAGTGGGCTCCGACACATGGTGACAAGCCTTAGCGATGGCTGCCTCCACCCGCACATTTTGATCCCACAAAGTGGCCTTCTCCACAATGAGGCGATCTTGTGCCTGCTTCAACTCTTCAAACACTCGCTCCTTCTCAGCTCGTTCTCTCTTGATGTCCTCTTCCAACTCATCCACGGCTTGTCGCGTTGTAGCGGCCCTCCCGGTTAACTCTTCAACCACTTCCTTAGAAGCTACCTCGTAGTGAGCGAAGGTGTGGGCACGTTGCTGCTCAGGTTTGGTCCTGCCTCTATCCTAGGCGTAGCATGGTTTTCCTTGTCTGGATTGTGAAGTCGCTTCATCTCATGTGGTCTTCCTTCGCGGCCTTGCGGTTCAATCGCAGGAGGACCTTCTCCTGTCCTCTACCTCTTTTCCTGTCGAAACCTTGCTCCTCCCCTTGTAAGACCACTCTCTTCCTTTGGCTTCACTCACAGTCTCGTCATGACCTACACCCATCTACCCCTTATCATTCCATGTACCACCCCCCCCACTATTGCGGTACCCACGGCCTCCGCCCACCAGGGTTTCTATTGATCAAGATGCATCTTCAATATGACCTTCTCGCAAATGAGCATCTTAATAGACAGCTGTAGTGACAACAAAAACCTTCCCCGGGGTCTACGGAAGAAATATCTTTCAGCTTCACTATAGGATTTGTTCGTAGCAACCGCAAATTCAGTGATATAGCCTTCCAATATGCTGTCAAGCCAAACTTCGACAGCTCGTGATGCCTTGTTGTTGACTTCCCGCAGCTCCTGGATCAGTTTAGGGGTCCAGGCTATTGCTTCACCACCTTGGAAGTTCCTCTTCTGAAAAGTCAACTTTGCTAACCACTCATACAGGATGATGGGGAACTCGTAGAAAAAATATTCGTGCGGACCATTGTGAATATACTTCGCTAACCACCAGTCGGTTGTCAACCCAAGGTTCTTGTTTTCTTCTTCAGCAAACTCTTGCAATTTTAGGTCGAACCAATCTTGGATCTCTGGTTTCGTCGAATGCCACATATCCTCCTGTCACTTCGCACATGGTCCCGGCAACGAAACCATTTTTTGACACAAACCCAGTCAACACGGGTTCCCAACACCGTCGACACCAACCCACCGCAATCTCCCTGAGCACCGGCCTAGATAGGTTTTACCCTATCCAGTAACTCCTGTAGAGCCGATGAGGTCTCACCCGAGATGTTCAAGTGAGAGTCAACGGAACCATGTTTCCGTCGAATGAAGGAGGATGATGTGGCTCAATTACCCAACTTATTGCAACATTTCTGAAATAGATCTAAGCCTTTACCTCAAGCATTATTCATATTCATGGAAACATTCAACAAACAAGTCATAATTGCGACAGATATAACAATAAAGCATTAACCATAGCAAGGAAACATCGCATCATTCATATATTCATATTTTGAAATGCATTACCATAGATAAATAGGAAAACACAGGGATTTTGCTCAATAACTCAATCACATCATATTAACTCCGCAAAAACCCAAATACAAAATATTAAGCCTTCAGCTCATGCAGATCTAACAGATATCACCAGATCTAAGATACATGATCCAAGATAATTCAACACTTACAAATCTATGTCTATTTATAGGCATTCGCCTTTACATTGCTTATCCACTTTCTAACTACTTCCTAACCGACACTTCAAAGCAAATGACCCAAAATCTATCTATTGTGGTCCAAATGACCCAAAAACCCGCATATTGCGGTTCGACAAACGTAAAATTACATAAAATATCAGCATTTGCGCTTGACTTCCCGCATTCTACAGTATCTTTGGCCTTGCGCAGCATCCATGATGCTGACTTGTCCAAACCGCCTGCCAACAGGCCCCCAACACAATCTTGTGGCTCACCCCCGAGCCACGTCACGCGGACAGGGTGTATGCGGTGTTCTTGACCCTAAAGTCCTCGTATTGTTTGTCGATTTTCGTGACCTGTTCCTTTACTGCCGTAGCCAGCGCCTGACTATCGATCACATCCTACGAAGATGGATGCTCACTCAGCTTCGCCGCAACTTGTTGGGAAACCCTGTGATTTTAGAAATCAAGTCCACCGTGACAGTGACCTGCCTCTCCAACCATAGAATGCCGCCATGAAAACAGGCCAACAGCTGTTTCATGCAGGAATTCACTTCCGTCAACCGCCCAAAATGTGGCAAGTTGATCAACCCCAAACCCCCATCCTTCTCCAAATCGCGCCTAGTCGTGTGGAATGCGGGGCGTCGGTACAGTCTGCCCCGGTGCTCGTGGCTTAAAGGGCTCCATCATAACATCTTCCAGCGCCAGCAAATCATTATCATCATACCTCAACTGCATCAGCGCATGCACAATGTCAGTGGTGCAACTCATACCTGGGGGAATCATCGGCATTCTGATTTGGTATCTCTGGTTCTTAGTGGGCTTCCTCGGCTGCATCCCAGGTCGACATGGAGGTTGGTAGCCTGGGTTATCTGCAGCAGAGATGGTAGCCTGGGTTATCTGCAACAGAGACGCCTGCTCAGACTATGGAATCCACAACACCATATCTCGATGGGCTCACCTCAGGGACCCCCACTTGGGCCGTGGAGCGGGTCTGTCGCTTCTCTGGCCGCGAGGAGCTATGCTGTGTCCCTGCCCTCTTCTGGTTCACAACGGAGGATGATCCCACCAACATGCTAGCAACTTCTTGTACAATATTGACCTCCTCTTCATTACTAACAGCGAGGACGGGGGATTCGGATTCACTTGAAATCTCCACTGTATCCAGCTCACCCAGCATGTCGTGCTTAATCCCCGCAATGCCAACAAATGGCTCAAGCTTACCCCACTCAAGAACTTGCTCAACGCCTTAACTGCACTCTACAACACAACTCAACCTTGCACAATTCAACAATGGGCAATTGACTCCACTTGTTACGAACAGGTGCCTTTCGACCAACCTCAGTCGGTTCTTATAGCGCCGAACCCGATCCCTCGTAACCATGACTAAATCACGCATTAATTCATACCAAATCCTGTTTAATGACCCAAATTCGTCGTCGATCCTGTCATCTGATCGACCAGATCCACCATTAATGCTCATCATTCGAATGAGCGTCGTTAATTAATTGTATGAACTTTTGGCATTTATTATCGATTTGACCAGGTCGCTATCCAGGAACTGTCGCAACCCTGCCGCTAACTTGCGATGCAATCCTTCCTGCTTGCGCCTTCCATCCATGCTAGTGTGCCATCTTGCCACCAAGCATCCTGCATTTTTTTTTTTAATGCGACTCAGGCATGGCGTTGCTCCAAGCTTGACCTATAGGGGTTCAACCTGCTACCATTGATCAACTTTGGGAGAATCGCTCTGTCTAACTGCTGCAATTCGACTGCCCCCCTGAAGTAATGCTACTGATACGATATGGGCCAAGCCAATGCATCTGCAACTTTCCTGGATGCTTCATAAACTTGTTGTCATACAACAACACCAAGTCACCCTGCTAAAACTGTTTATTTTTTATGTGGTGATCATGCCAAGCCTTCTGGCTATCCTTCTCCATGCTTTGGTGGAACCCTGCGATAAAGCAATCTTATTCAAGTTATACTAGCTGTGCTAGATGTTTGCCCAATTTCGCTTCATCACCCATACCTGTTGCTACCACGATGCCCTAGCTCGGAACGATGTACTCCATCAGCATAATTGCTTCCTGCTCATATACCAGCTTGAATGGCGTCTATCCCGTCAACCTTTTACATGTGGTGCGATATTCCCACAAGACTGTTGGGATCTTCAAATCCCATTTGTCGCGGTTTGCATTGCACACCTTCGTCAGCGCGTGCTCCAGAACCTTGTTGAATGCTTCTACTGTCCCTTTTGCTTGCGGATGATATGGCGTGCTCTTTTTATGATGTATCTGTAGTTCTGTTGTCAATGCGCTAATGATGCGATTGATGAAGTGACTACCCTGATCGCTCATCAACACCTTCGGGCTTCCAAATGGAGTGACAATGTTCTCGAATAAGAAGCACACTGCTATCACAGTGGTGCAATCTATGACTGGTGCTGCCTCTGCCCATCTTGTCAAATAATCTGTCACCGTAATAATGTATCTTGCACCAGTGTGCTTTCCAGGTGGGTTGATAGGGCCCACGGAATCCACTTCCCATTTATCAAATGGCTGCGGTGTCACTTGAGGTTGCAGGAGCATCTCATCCCTCTTAGAGGGTTTCCCAGTTCTTTGACAAACATCGCAGGTCCGTGCATAATTTGTTGCATCATTGTGAAGCGTGGGCCATCAAAGCCCTGTGCGAAGCACCTTTCTAGTAGTCGTACGACCACCGTAGTGCCCACCAGCTACTCCTGTATGTGCTTCTGATATGATCTTCCCTTGCTCATTAGGCAAAATAGAGCACCTCAAGATCTCGTCCAATCCGAGTTTGTATAATGCGCCTACAATCAGTTGGAAATCTGCAGCCTTGACCACTAACTGTTTCTTCTGACTGGTTGTAAATCCCTTCGGTGCGGTACTTGTCACCAAGAACTGAATGATTTCTTCATAATATTCATCAGCTACTTCAACCCTAAACAACTGCACATCAGGCAATTGGTCTTCAATGTTGGTTGGCTCCTCTCCTGTCTCAATCCGTGACAGGTGATCTGGTCATGCATTCAAACGTCCCGGCTTCACAATCACTTCAAAATCGAACTTCTGAAACAGAAGTATCCAACGACATATCTTCCCCCCCAACATAGGCTTATTGACCAGGTATTTCAATGCAAAGTGGTCTGTAAACATCTTAAAGTGTCCTCCCAGTAAGTAGTGCCGAAACTTCTGCAGTGCATAGACCATCGCTAGACCTTCCCGCTCTGTCGTGGTATAGTTCCTTTCTGTAGACGATAACTTTCGACTGGAAAACGCAATGGGGTGATCCAGATCCCCTTCCCCAGGTTGCGCAAGCAGCACTCCCAGTGCGATTGATGAGGCATCGACGTGGAAATGGAACTCCTTGCTCCAGTCCAGAAATACCAGTATTAACATTGAAGCCATCTTAGCCTTCAAAGTTTCAAAACTGCCTTGACATTCAGGACTCCACTGGAATACCGCGTCTTTCTTCAGCAACTTCTCCATAGGGGTTGTGATGGCTACATAACCCCTGATGAACTTGCGATAATACCCAGTGTGGTCCAACATCTTTCTTCAGCAACTTCTCCATAGGGGTTGTGATGGCTACATAACCCTTGATGAACTTGCGATAATACCCAGTGTGGCCCAACGTCGATCTCAGCTGCTTGACGTTAGTTGGCGCTGTTAAGCTTAGAATGAGTGCAATTTTTGCTAGGTCAACTAACAATCCCTGCTTGCACACAATGTGACCCAGTAATATTCCAAATGGTGCACAGAAGATGCACTTCTTCAAGTTCAACAATATCTGATGCTATCGACAGCGCTCCAACATCAACCACATATTTTCTAGATGATCGTTGATCAAACCGTAAACAGTCCAGTCATCCATGTACACCTACAAAAACTTCTGGATGAAATCCCGAAAAGCAGCAACGACAACCCGCAAAAATATTGCAGGTGCATTCTTCAGTCCAAATGGCATCACTGTGTATTGAAAACAACCCCATTCTGTCACAAAAGTTGTCTTGTGGTGGTCTTCCCTTGCGATGCGGATCTGATGATAGCCAGAGAAACCATCTGTGAAAGAATACATCTCTTAGTCGCCGATGCCTTAGAGCACCTCATCAGTAAACGGGGTCGGAAAGGAAACATGCAACCAGGAGTCATTCAACTTCCGCAAATCGACACAAATGCGGAATTCGTCGGTCTTCTTGTCCTGCACCACCATAGGACTGATCCAATCTGACTCCTCAACCGGTTCGATAATACCAGCATATAACATGCGATCAAGTTCTACCTTGACCCTCTCCTTATGGCACGGATTCAGTCAGTAGGGTCGTTGTCGGATTGGTTTGGCATCTAGTTTCAACGAAATCTTCATCTCCCCCAGATCGCCCAAGATTCCCTTCATCTCAGAAAACTTCATAGGGAACAAGTCTTGGAATTCATGTAACATGTTAGTAACCTTTCCCATCATCTCATCATCACAATAGTCCCCAACATTCACGAACTTGGGGACTGTCCAATGTTGACCTTCCGGAGCTTCAGCGGTTGACTGATCGAATCACTCAGCGCATCAGGTGCTACAATATCGTGACTTCCTTTTGACTCCGGAATATTGACATTTCGCAAATCATCACCATCTTCAGGCCCACCAGTGATATTATAACATTCCATCATGGACTGCATCTTGCAATGTGCATACGGATTCGCAGGATATGCCACCGGAACAACCTTCAGAACTACGTCGTGGATGAGCTGCAACGCATTGTGGACATCCGGGTTGGCATCCGCGAAGCTGAACGTATGAGTAAAACAAACCGTCAACTCCAACCAAGTAGTAATTTCTCCTTGCAATTCAACTACAGTATACCATGATCGCGGCATCTCGTCCAACGTATGGACAAAGGCAAGGACCCACTCATCCTTGGGTCGTAATGCCCACAACGTCTGACATTCCATCAAATGACTGCCAGGGTCAGTCCGACCATCATATTTCCCTGTGTGGTAGAGTTCGGTATCACCAAAGTGAACTGTCATCAATCTCCGGCACTACGGCCATTCTGCGATCGAATTCTTATGTGTTTCCCACCAACGTGTCGGAGTAGCCTTCAACGCTTCCTCCAATGTGAGCAGTCGCTGTGGTTCGGAAAACTTTTCTTCAAACGCCACAAGAAACTCGGACAAGCCGAGCAACCCTATGTATACTGGCAGTGCAACAGTCTCAGTTGCAACGTGGCATAATGACTGCGTGACTAATCCACACTTGTGGAGCGACACCTCATGCAAGTGATTCTGTCAATTTTCTAATGCATCGTCAGAGGCGGAAGACGCAGAGCCGAAGCTGCGCCACCCAAGCTCACCATCGACAGTCGGATGAATATAATCTTCTGATATAGTGAATGCATGGTCCCGTCTGTTGGGATTGTCGTCTTTTACTGGTTGAATATACCTACGTCCCTCAGCCGGATCCAACGGGGCGATGACTCTGAGATCACGGTTTTCAAAAGTCATCATCCACTTCTCAAAGTTGATAACTGCTGCACTGTCATTAGCCCATCCAACCCCCAACAATGCGGGATAGGAGATTCCTCCTTCAACTAATTCGATGACATCGAAGTCAGCATATGTCTTCATTCCCTCAATGTCCACCACCAGCCGTGGAACTCTCCCAATCGGGGTCACCTTGGCCTGATTAGCCATTCGAAGCTGTACGAGAGACCAGCTTAACGTGGGACTCCCCATTTTCTGCCAGGCCTGCTTGGTTAAGATGTTGACATTCGAACCAAGATCCATAATAACTGAATCAACTTCATAATATCCAATTTGAATGTTCATACGCATCTCCTTACCTATCTTCCGCCACTGCAAGGAGTTAACTGCAGACTCTTATCGTCCCCTGGCTAGTCGCTGCAGCAGTCCCTCAATCTCGGCAAGAGCATCAGGATCTCGTGCTAGCGATAAACAACTCTCAAATAATTTCTGCAAGGTTTCGTACTTCCACGATGGACCGACTTCTGAAGTGGCATAAAAAACAGGAGGCATGTCACAAATAATGGCCTTACCTCGATCCTTTTCCATCACTTGTTGTGCCTGAAAGAATGCATCACATTCAGAATCAATGTCAAATGATACCTTCTTCTGTCCAGCTAACTGGATGAGTGGATGTGGGCTATCCCCTCCTGTTGTCGCGTCTCCCTGAGTAATAACTGCGACTGCAACATCTTGTGGTCTTGGCTCTGCAAAAATTGTTGCAATAGTTGCACCCTGAGTCTAATTCAGTGGCGGGTTCCCCAGTTGGTTTGCATTCTGGTTGGAATTTGGATTTGGCCCCTGGTTCTAGTTCTACGCCTGTTGTTGTACTTGATTGTGCACTGGTTGTTGTACCTGGTTCTGGTTCTGTAGTTGCAGAACATTCCCTGCTTGCCATCGTGCAATCAACTGCGGGAAGTTTTCCACATTGTGATATGTAACAAAACAAAACGTACACTGCGTTTGCAATTATGGGAAATCTCGCTGGTAGTGTCCCCATAACCCACAATAATATCACTGAACAGGTCCGCGACCTCTTCGTCCTCCTCCACAACCAAATCCTCCGCCATGTCCTCCTCGGAATCCTCCCTACTACTGGTACTGTGGTTGATTGAGTTGTTGCTGCATAGGATTCGGTTTCATGCCTTGCCCTTGCTGCACATATTGGGGTTATTAAATGTACTGTGGCTGTTGTGGATCCATCTGCATCGAGGTATATTGTGGCATAAACTGTTGTGGTTGCTGTTGCGGTACAAGCTGCACCTGCAGTTGAGGTAGCGGCTGGACTCCCTGCGGCTCGGTTGTGGTTTTTGTACGGCACGTTGGTCGTCCTTCACATAGAATGCATCGTACATTCTCTCCTAAAGCAACCCATATGCATGGAAATCTTTGTCTTCATGTCCCACAGATTTACAGAATGTACAATACAAATTCATTGGTTTTGTGACCATCTTCTGCATGTATTGGCATTCCTCATGGCGGTGCCCATATACATGATAGATGCGACACCACGACATATCACCACCATTCAACGGGTTCGGTGCCCTGAAAACCAAATAATTTCGAAAGTCTAGGCAACTATCCTTGGTATGCCCCTCTTCGCAACATCACGTACACCAGACTTCTTCTCATTCTTCCTTGCCCTTCTTAAGATCTTGCAGCTGTATGGTCAGGTTATCCAACTATGTCTGAATCTGTGACATCCCAGCTGCGTTTTCCCCGATCGGCAATGCTTCCAACCGCATTGCAATCTCCAGAGCTTCACTTGGCGTTGTAATGTTCTATTGCATCAACGAAAATCGAATGTGTGGGAGTAATGCCGCGATAAACCATTCTTTGTGCTTGACAGTGCTCATGTCGAAACTGACCCTTGCCATCAATGTTTTGAATCACTGGTCAAAATCCCACACAGTTACATTGGGGTACTACTTAATCTCTTTTAATTTTGTAATATACTGTGCTTCAGATTTAGGTTTTTTGAACTCCTCAATTAATCCAACTCGAATTTCATCCAATGTCTTCTCTAAAGTGCCTGCAGGAACTTGCACAAACTTCATGAACCAGTCTAAGGCGCGACCCCGAAGTGTTGTCGCCAATTGTCCTTTCTTAGCATCATCATCAGTAATTTGCTTTACGGTCCATACTGCTTCACATAAAAACTAGTACTACTCAGGATTATCTGTTCCATTGTCATGGAAAAGTGGTAAGTTTTTATCCTCGCCCACCATCCTGGGATTCCTTCCTCCAGTCGTTGAACTACTAGTAAGTAACTTCTGTTGACTTGATGAACACGGTGGTGTCGAAGTTGTATTTCTTACTGGTTGAGAGATGGTGAGCGGAGGTGTGGGCACATTGCTGCTGGGGGTTGTCCTTGTCTGGACCCTGAGGTTGCTTCATCCCGTGTGGTCTTCCTTCGCGGCCTTGCGGTTCGATCACAGCAGGACCTTCTCCTGTCCTCTTCCTCCTTTCCTGTCGAAACCTTGCTCCTCCCCTTGTAAGACCACTCTCTTCCTTGGCTTCACTCACAGTCTCGTCGTGACCTGCACCCATATACCCCTTATCAATCCATGTACCACCTCCACACTGTCGCAGTACCCACAACCTCCACTCACCAGGGTTTCCACTTATCAAGATGCATCTTCAATATGCCCTTCTCGCAAATGAGGATCTTAATAGACAATTGTAGCGACAACAGAAACCTTCCCTAGGGTCCGCGGAAGAAATATCTTTCAGCTTCACTATAGGATTTTTTCGTATCAACTGCAAATTCAGTGATATAGCCTTCCAATATGCTGTCAAGCCAAACTTCGACAGCCCGCGTTAACTTGTTGTCGACTTCCCGCAGCTACTGGATCAGTTTAGGGGTCTAAGCTGTTGATTTACCACCTTGGAAGTTCCTCTTCTGAAAAGTCAACTTTGCTAACCACTCATACAGGATGATGGGGAACTCACAGAAAAAATAGTAGTGCGGACCGTCTTGAATATACTTCGCTAACCACCAGTCGGTTGTCAACCCAAGGTTCTTGTTTTCTTTTTCAGCAAACTCTTGCAATGTTAGGTCGAAACAATCTTGGATCTCTAGTTTCGTCAGATGCCACATATCCTCCTGTCACTTCGCACACGGTCCCGACAACGGAACCATTTTTTGACACAAACCCAGTTGACAAGGGTTCCCAAGACTGTCAACACCAACCCAACGTGATCTCCTTGAGCACCGGCCCAAATAGGTTTTACCCCATCTAGCAACACCTACAGAGCAGATGAGGTCTCACCCGAGATGTTCAAGGGAGAGTCGACGGAACCATGTTTCCACCGAATGAAGGAGGATGATGCAGCTCAATTACCCTACTTATTGCAACATTTCCGAAATAAATCTAAGCCTTTAACTCAAGCATTATTCATATTCATGGCAACATTCAACAAACAAGTCGTAATTGCAACAGATATAACAGTAAAGCATTAACCACAACAAAGAAAGATCGCATCATTCATATATTCATATTGTGAAATGCATTACCATAGATAAACAGGAAAACACAGGGATTCTGCTCAATAACTCAATCACATCATATTAACTCCGCAAAAATACAGATACAAAATATTCAGCCTTCAGCTCATGCATATCTAACAGATATCACCAGATCTAAGATACACGATCCAAGATGATTCAACACTTACAAATCTATGTCTATTTATAGGCTTTTGCCTTTACATTGCTTGTCCACTTTCTAACTACTTCCTAACCGACACTTCAAAGCAAATGACCCAAAATCTATCTATTGTGGTCCAAATGACCCAAAAACCTACATACTGCGGTTCGACAGACCCAAAATTACATAAAATATCATCATTTGCTCTTGACTTCCTGCCTTCTGCGGTATCTTTGGCCTTGCGCAGCATCCACGATGTTGTGATGCTGACTTGTCCAAACTGCCTACCTATAGCTACGGATACTGGTAATATTGGTATCACATTTGAGAACCAGTAGGACCATAAATTGATTGATCGTAAGGTCCTCCCATAGAGGGATGGCCATATGGTGGAGGTGATCCCATGTTAAGAGGTTGGCTTGGTGGTGGGTTTCC
This sequence comes from Larix kaempferi, assembly GCA_027924585.1. NCBI lineage: Eukaryota > Viridiplantae > Streptophyta > Pinopsida > Pinales > Pinaceae > Larix > Larix kaempferi. Next base: position 2,216,308 of record BSBM01000834.1, on the reverse strand, counting down.
TCCTGCATGAGGGGGTCCTCCAGAGTGCGGGGGTTGTTTGGATAGTGGGAGTGGAGGTGGTCCAAGTGGAGAAGGCGGGCTTGGGACCGGTGGTGGGGGTGGGGGTGTTGGAGGTGGGGATGGTCTTCCAAGTGAAGTTCCAGCTGGAGTAAAGTTCTGTTGACCCCATGGGGTGTTCGTATTTCTTGGATAACGTACTCTGGGATAAATGTTTCCCAGAGAAATTTGGTAAATTTGAATCATCACCATATTCTGATTACCCAGATATGTATAACCCCATGTGTGTTGTTCCAATATAGGGTGCCCCCATGTGTGATGTCCCCACGAAGGTTGTCCCATGGTTGGAGGTGGACCTCCTGTTTGTGCTAGAAATTGTCCCTAGACTACAAAGGGAACAAGCTAGTACAATCTCGAAAATCTCAACATAATGAACATAAAATAGGGTTTTGTTTTTGTATTTTATTGGTTTGAGAGTTTCATTTCAAGGTAATAATCAGCATCAAATTCAAACTAACACAGATTCTGAATCATGCAACAATGAAAGAACTGAGATATTAAAGTTAAAAAAAAACAAATATAAACTATCACATTCATAAGCATACACTGGTTTTGTTCACAACGACTGAGCATTCACATGAATCAAAACATTAAACAAGGAATGAGGTCAATAGCTGAGTGATCCAACTGATAAAAAACAAAAGCAATAAATAAGTTAGAATGGCTTATATGTATATAAATCTATCTTAGTCCTCAAAAACTTACATAAGAGTAGCTTGTATCAATCTATAATGCATATCCAAAAAGCTCCAGTTTCAATATAGTTTCCTTGAAACAAAAATCGAACCATCCTCCACCCCAGTTTCTTCTTCTTTCTTTTATAATTACAAAATAAAGTAGTTTTATAACCACTCCTTCACTCAGCAGTTACATTTCGTAGCTATACAAACTAACTTTGAATCTTTAAAGACTTATTAACCAAAAATAACAAATCGAACTTTGGGAATTTTGACGAATTTTCTGAAAAATGTGTCTCACGAACGCCTCCATATATCTCGATCCATGACAGTTGTACGAAAACTGGGAGAATTTTTTTAAAATGAGTCCATGAAGAACAAAAACCTCTCTTGGTTTTTAAAAATTCCTCTCCAATTGATTGGAATACGTGCCAGTAATTTATGACTAAAACAGGAAATTATTAAATATTTTAAACCTTGAAAAATAAGCCACAAATATGAATTCGAATCTTTCAAACAATGACACCTGTTGAAAACCTAAGATAGGTTTTTGTGAATGAATCCGTGATGGACAAAAACCTCTTTGGGATTTCTGAAATTCATCTCCATTGCCTCATAATCAGTGCTCAATTACAATGACTAAAACATGGAAAAACAAAGCATATCTATGCATCTATTTTTCTTCTTAAATCCTTCTTAGCCACTCTTACCCATATTTCACTATAATTTAACCAATTTACTCCCTTGAAATTGAATTAGGGGTGAAAAACTTCAAAAGGCATTAGGATTACATATTCTCAGCTCTATAATTTGAAATCCCCAAATATGAAATCATGGCACTAAAAATCCCCAAATTCCTTGATGATAACTACAAGTGATTCATACACGTGTCATAATAGAGTAAATAGGTGTCTGGAAGCTCTCCTTTCATCATTAAATGCAACGGCCATGTCCTGCAATCAAAGAACCACGAACCCTCATGATCTCAGATACCTACAGTGCGCTAGAGTAGATGATCTGGACCTTGTGCTGCGGGAAAATCTCATATGCAATATTGGCACATAAACTCAAACACAAAGGTTAACTTTGGATTTTGTATAGTATATAGTTTAAATAAGCATTTTAAGGACTTTGAAAAATATATAATATTTGATAAGCCATTAAAGGTCCCACTAAGGGTGAAATCAATTAAAACCAAAAGAAAACTATAACATGACACAAAAAGAAAATCAAAATCATTTATTAAAAGCATTTAAAATCTAAAATAAAAATAGAATGAAAATGAAAAAGAGGAATAAATATTTAATAAAACACACAAAAACTGAGGACAATTTCAGTGTTAACATATGGCTCCTACTGAGGGATGAAAGCCCCCTTGTGAGGTTTCAAGCACCTGTAGACCTTGTGCCTTATTCATTGGGTGATGGAGTCATTGTATCTCGTTCCCAACCTACCATTCACTGCTAACCAAAGGCTGCAACTTGTTTTTTCAATCAAAATTCGAACCTTGTTCTGCAAACTGAGGTTATTTTGCAACTGATAATAAGAAACGCAAGTGCTCAAATTGGGCTATGGAGTCATTTACCAAATCTCTTCAAATTTCTCAAACTCTGAACACATACCTCTGAAATGACAAAATACTACTATAACCTAATATACTAAAAAGAATCTACATGCTCATATGGCGAGCTTATTCTGTTGTTTACTCCTACTTCTAATCGGAAGAAACAACCCAATCAAGTGTAATTATACTTCCAGTGAAGCCATGAAAGTAATTAACTTACAACTTGAACCTTCCTTCCAATTTTACACAAAGTCCCAAACAAACAGACTGTAGTATGTGAATCATAATGTTTGAAATCATACATACAATCCAAAAATCCGACTTTAAAGATGGCAATAGCTGAAACTTCATTACTACAAAACATCTTTATATAAGTAGAAACTGGATCTTGAAATTCATACAAAACTTGTTGCTGCTCAATCACTCACAGAGAAACATGCACCATCAATTGCTCATCTAATTCTTTATGTTTTCTTTTGATGTATCCATGTGACTTGGATTCATTACTATGATGTGCTGGCCCATTACAGCTGACAATTTCTGAGAGAAAAGAAGAGATATGTTCTTAATCTTCTACATTAGTATCTCTATAATGATCAAATGAAACATGAGTCTTAAAAGAAATGTCATGAATAAACTATTGATTACTCTCTCCAAAAATGATATCTTTAAAAGATGTATCAGAAATAAGAGGATCTTCATGAGTATTTTGAACAACAGACTCATAACTATTACTATCCATAGCATGATTGCATTGTTGATCACCTTTTTGTTGAAAAGTGGAACTAGATGTAATTCCATTAGTCAAGAAATTTTTATAAACCTTAAATTTTTCTTGTTCATCACTATATTGGTGAAATATTGGAGTATTAGGATAAAATCCTAATGGAAAAGACGAAGTTTTCTGCAAAGGATTATCAGCAATATGGCTTCGAAACAGATTTGAAATAATATATCCTTCTTCATCATAGATAGGTTGATCTCCAATAGTTTTATGATTAAAAATATGTTGAAAATTGTCTTGAACAATGGGATGATCATCAAACAATTTGGGAACAACAATTTCATCCTCTGAAACAGAATCAAGGGCATCTTTAATTCGAATATCATCAACACTAATTTTACATTGTCTTGTAAATCTTCATCAATGGTATGACTCTCAACGTTTTCTTCAATAAAGAGTTGATCTTCAAAAGGGTTTTCAACAATAAACTCTACATGATAATGATGTCTTGACTCTTGAAAACTGTCAAATATCTCCTGAACTTTGTTTTTTTTTAATTTCTTCATGAACTTCATTTTGATCATCATTGCTAAGATATTTCTTGAACTCAAATTTCTCACAACAGTCCTCGAAAAGGAGATCAGCAGGATAAATCCTCTTACAATATGAATGAAAGACAACATGAAAATCTTTTAATGAAGAGATGCTAAAGACAGGAAGAGACCTGTACCACTGTCTGGCATCTCCTTCCAAGGAGTACGTAAACATTTTCAACAATATATCCTCGTGATGAATATCGAGTTGGTCCATGTATTGATGAAAATCAATCTAGTGTTGTGCCGGATGGTCATGATCATCTCCTCTAAATCTTGGAAGAAAGTCTCCCTAGTCATCCATAGTGGGCACATCATTTGGAAATCCTGGAATATCAACAAAACAAAAAGGAGCAAACCTTTGTCCCAACATAGAAGCAAAATTTTTTGACATTCTGAAATTGTGAAGCTGCATCTGGATTTTTCAAACATGGAGTCACCAACAGCTCCTTCCCCCGCGGAGTTACCTGGTGAAAAATTGTAGTCCAAAAGAATTGCTGATCCTGTTCACCCACCAAAATTAGATTAATAAAAATACCCCAAGGAAGATATGCTTCACCTCCATCCCGGCAACGGCGTCAAAGATATTTGTGCTATAAATTGTCCCTAGACTACAGAGGGAACAAGCTAGTACAATATCGAAAATCTCAACATAATGAACATAAAATAGGGTTTTGCTTTTGTATTTTATTGGTTTGAGAGTTTCATTTCAAGGTAATAATCAGCATCAAATTCAAACTAACACAGATTCTAAATCATGCAACAATGAAAGCACTGAGATATTAAAGTTAAAAAAAAACAAATATAAACTATCACATTCATAAGCATACACTGGTTTTGTTCACAACGACTAAGCATTCACATGAATAAAAACATCAAACAAGCAATGAGGTCAATAGCTGAGTGATCCAACTGATCAGAAACAAAAGCAATAAATAAGATAGAATGGCTTGTATGTATATAAATCTATCTCAATCCTCAAAAACTTACATAAGAGTAGCTTGTATCAATTTGTAATGCATATCCAAAAAGCTCCAGTTTCAATATAGTTTCCTTGAAACAAAAATCGAACCATCCTCCACCCTAGTTTCTTCTTATTTCTTTTATAATTACAAACTAAAGTAGTTCTATAACCACTCCTTTACTCAGCAGTTACATTTTGTAGCTATACAAACTAAATTTGAATATTTAAAGACTGATTAACCAAAAATAACAAATCGAACTTTGGGAATTTTGGTGAATTTTCTAAAAAATGTGTCTCACAAACGCCTCCATATCTCTCGATCAATGACATATGTGCAAAAACTGAGAGAGGTTTTTTTAGATGAGTCCATTAAGAAGAAAAACCTCTCTTGTTTTTTAAAAATTCCTCTCCAATTGATCAGAATACATGCCGAAAATGTATGACTAAAACACGAAATTATTAAATATTTTAAACCCTGAAAAATAAGCCACAAAGATGAATTCGAATCTTTCAAACGATGACAGCTGTTGCAAAACTAAGATAGGTTTTTTTTATTAGCCATCCGAAATGGACAAAAGCCTCTTTGGGATTTATGAAATTCATCACCATTTCCTCGTAATCCTTGCTCAATTACAATGACTAAAACAGGGAAAAACATAGCATAACTATGCATCTCTTTTTCTTCTTAAAGCCTTCTTAGCTACTCTTACCCATATTTCACTGTAATTTCACCAATTTACTCTCTTGAAACTGAATTAGGGGTGAAAAACTTCAAAAGACATTAGGATTACATATTCTTAGCTCTGTAATTTGAAATCCCCAAATATGAAATCGTGGCACTAAAACTCCCCAAATTCCTTGATGTTAACTACAAGTGATTCATACATGTGTCATAATAGAGTAAATAGGTGTCTAGAAGCTCTCCTTTCATCATCAAATGCAACGGCCACGTCCTGCTATCAAAGAACCACGAACCCTCATGATCTCAGAGTCCTGCAGCGCGCTAGAGTAGATGATCTGGTCCTTGCGCTGCGGTAAAACCTCATATGCAATTTTGGCACATAAACTCAAACACAAAGGTTAAACTTTGGATTTTGTATAAGTATATAGTTTAAATAAGTTTTTAAGGACTTTGAAAGAGATATAATATTTGATATGCCATTAAAGGTGCCACTAAGGGTGAAATCAATTAAAACCAAAAGAAAACTATAACATGACACAAAAAGAAAATCAAAATCATTTAAAATCTAAAATAAAAATAGAATGAAAATGAAAAAGAGGAATAAATATTTAAGAAAACACACAAAAAATGAAGACAATTTCAGTGTTAACACCTCCTATCATATTATAAGTCATAAATGAAGGTTGTCCTCCACTTACATTATTTCCACTAACCATATGTTTCCCCCCCATTAAGTTTTTTCCACCAAACAAAGGTTGCACCCCAGTCATATTATGACCACTGACCATAGGTTTCCCCGTAGTCATATTATGACCATTGACCACAGGTTTCCCTATAGTCATGTTTTGACCACTAATTAGGGGTTGGCCTCCAGTTTCACTTTGCCTTGTAATTGAATATTTTGCTCCAGTTACAAAGTAGGAATTGGTTGAAGGTTTCTGCCCAATCATCGGGTTCAAAGGAGGTCTAGAACCGACCATTTGATTCTAAGGCCATACAACCAAAAAATATGGTTGGCCTGGTTCATAGGAGGTCATATTGGGCACAGGAATTCTTGGCAAAGAAAGAGCAAAAAAATAAATGGGATAATTGTATTCGGTGTTTACTAATTCCGAAGTGGATGGTGGAGGAAAACTCTTACGTCTTACATTTTCTCCAAGTACTCGTAAGTGGGATATGGTATCTTGAAGGGGTCCAAAACATTACTCAATTGAGACAAATCTGGTAGGATGCAGAGGTGGATTTGTCTCCATGATTGATGGTGAACCAAAGTCGGATATAACTTGTCCTAAGGAGGTTCCCCAAAATGAAGCAGTTGGACCAAAATCAGTTGCTACAGGGTCTTCTGGAGGTCGGGTGAATATCCAATCTACAGCTCCAAAATATCCTTTAAGTGAATGGTGAAAATATGTGTCACATGAGAAAGGTTTTTCTACCACCAATGGTCCCTCGGGATTGATGATAGGTGGATTTGCAGGAGGAGAATAATTTCCTTCTGATATAGTCATTGGGATTCCTTCTTCACGTGGACCAGATGTAGTAGGATGGTCCATATTTTCCCCTGTGTTTCCATCTTCGACGGGGAAATATTCGGGTGGCAAGTTTTGTATTATGCAAGATCTCCTTAAGGGTTGCTTAGCTAGAATAAATAATGAAAATATATCCCTAAAAGTCTTCTAAATAAAAGACAAACTAAAAGTTGCAGGCAAACTTAGCTGATAGGTAGGATAAAAAGTTGGATTCTCATAGGAGTGTCGGGTTGTCACAACTCGTGATATACCATAGGGACCAACAATAATACTCGACCCAATATTTCAAAGCACTAACCAGGGAGGATAAGGATTGTACCCCTTGCCGTATTACCCAACTACCTAACAGTACAAGTGTAGTATCTCCTCGAGTGTTGTTCTCGGTGTATTGCAACGTCAAGATGGCCAATGGTTGACTCGTATAGTTTCAAGATCCTAGTGGGGTCTCTCGATATACACAAGTTAAGTGGGAGCTCCAATCCATAGTAGTAATGTCTAATGCACAATAGTTCGACAGGAGCCTTCCTATATACCATCGATTACATGAAGAACCTTTCTAACTACCGTTAAGTACATGAATGGTCGTTTGATATATCGACTAGTACGTGGAAGAAGTACAATCCTTTGTGATGCAATTCAGGAAAATAACGACAACTCCTACGCTTTAAGACACCAGAACACGTATCTAACCTATCACTCAAGTTTTTGAATATTTTACCTTAAACTAGCGCTTTATTTTATCTTAGATGGTTAAGTGCATTGATGAAGTGTGGACACATCCCAATATCATGCACGAAAACTAAATGAGATGAAAACTTTTCTTTTCGATGAGATCTATTTATGGGAAGGAGAGATATTTTGTTCTTTTGCTGAGACAAATGAAATCTTTCCAGAAATACAACACTATTCTTTCGCTTTTCTTCTTAAGAAAAACCAAAATATAAAAGCAAGTAACACTCTTTCAATCAACCAAAAATAACACCAAAGCAAAGTCTTTTTTTTTTGTTTTTTCCAAAAGACATTTGACAATGCAAATCGAAAATAAAAGAACAATGAAGTCTTTTTAATTTGAAAAACACCTCACTTTCGAACAAAGAAGCAAAGGATTTAAAATGATGATTCCAAATATCCTCGGAACATGCACTAATTCTCAAAAAATAGTTGAAAACACAAAGCTTATGATTCAATTTTTTAAAATATCTAAGAATTCTTCTCTTTTTTTAAATACTTTTTAAGGATCAAAAGGAAGAAAACATGAACAATTTCTAGCTCTTTCAAGTTTTTCAAACAATTATCCAAGATCCAAAAGGTATATCTTCTCAACAAATCAAAGCACTATACTTCAAAAATGAAGAGAGTGAAACTTCAATTCCTTTCAATACTACATTCATATATAATTAAATATAACTCAGCTCACTTGTTTCGAATCTCAAAACACCAAATATCGAAGAGTTATGCACCTTTTGAAAACAAGAAAAGAAATCACCCAAGCATCCAACTTCAAGACTCACAATAATTCAATATAAACTCACACAAGCAAAAGTTATCACACCAACACACTTGGAAATAATTAAAAGTTTAAGCAGAGCAGATCAGAGGATTCGAAGATCCAAAAGACAAGTTGCCCATACAAGGGATCAATATGACCCAAGACATGAAAGGCGACTGCTTGACTACTAAGGACACAAAAAGAAACTCAAGATAGGCTTCAAACCTCAAGCAAATGCAAGGAAGAAGGTTAAATGACAAATCTCAGAGAAAAATATGGCTGAGGTAGACAAGACACAAATATGAGGAGAATATTTGACCCAACCTTAAGAGGAAAATTCAACCCTACTGCAAAAATTTGCAGAGTCACAGTCTGTTGTTGAACACAGCGCGCTAATGTGGATCGGTACGGTTTAGTATACTGCCCAGGCACGTGGTCGGCACAATGTATATGAAGACAGATAGCGTCGATGTCAACAGACAGCGATTTTTCAAAATAAAAAGATCAAAAAGGTAATTAACCTCAAAGGATTCAAATGGATTGCAAGTGTTAGATCCGTATTGGATCCCTCAGTGACTCATAAATGCAAAACTTAGATCAATTAAAACAAGGTAAGTGACATGATTCAAAGAAGATCCAAGGAAAACCAAGGGAGATCTAATGAGCGTTCCCCAACAGAGTTGCGAATTTTGTTTGAGGATTTTTAGATCCATTTAGACAAAGATCGAAGTACCTAGTCTGAAAGGTTCAGATCTAGAAGAAAAAGAGACAAATTGTATAAACCTTCACCTCGGTCAATGAAATAGTAACAATGGATGAGTATAGAGGGAACTTACCTCTGATACAATAGTTGTCCTTATGATCCAGGAGTAGTCATGATCCATCTTTGCATACAAGAGAACGTGCTACAAAGCAAGGCAAGACAACAACAACAGAAATACAAATAGTATAATTGACTTATGCAAGTGAACAAAGAATCTTACAATACATGATCATGAACATCAGATGTACAGGAAGGAAAATACAATTGTATTAAAAGTGGAAGAAATAAAGTACAACAGTTTAGGCCTTGGTGTTGTAGCTTCTTCACAATGGGTTCTTCTTACTCCAACAAGTCACCTTCACCTTGAATACAAAACACCTCAAGAGTCTCCAAGTCTAGGGATATTTCTCCAGCATTTACCTACTTCCAATCTTCCTCCCCTCACCCATGGCCCAAGGCATCAATCTATAGGACAATGTGGATAAAGGGAGGTTGAGAAAAGTGTGGGGAGTGGATGAGATATGATCCCCACAATGGTGGAAGTCGAGACATATCCATAACAATAGGAGGGAAAGGCTATTATTCGATATTTCTCTCTAGAAGCTTCTCGAAAACCTAATTTTACCCTCGTGGGGAGATCGACGTGGTTTGTAGTGGAGCAACATGCGCCAAAATGGGTCAACGCGGGTTGCTCTGAAGATAGACTGCGTCATCGACGTGGGTTTCCAGTGGAACACACTGCATCGATGGGGTTTTGACGCACGTTGACAGTAGAGCAAAGCGCGTCGAAGTCACAAAATAATTTGAGTTGCAAGGTAGTGTATTCAAATCTCATTCACCATGAAAGTCACTTAAGGGATTGTGGAAACATAAGGTCACAGGGTTTTGTACTACTGACGAAAATTTCATGTAACACCTTGATGAGTCTAGTGTCGATAATCACTTTCATTTCATCTTTCATATTTTTAACGCACCTAGGTCTATTTCCTTTGTCTCTTTCCTTGGGGCGTGCGAAGGGGGTCCACGAAGTCCTGGGTGGGAGGGATCGAGTGAGATGGAGGAGATCATGGGCCAAAGATGGGTCGTCATGGGGGTTATTTGGTGGGATATAGGACGTTAGGGAGGTAGGTGAGAAGAGGGCCATGAATGGAAATATATATGTGTGTGTGTGTGTGTTAGGAATTCTTTTCATGATTCCTATAACCATTCAAGTATTAGAGAGGTAAGGAGAAGAGGGATCCCTCTTCCTCGTGTTTCCTTGACAATGCATTTACCACAACATTGTGTTTTCCCATTTTGTAGATGATCTCATAATCATATCCAAGTATCTTAATGACCCATTTATGTTGTTCTGCAAATGAAAACTTGTGTTCCAAAAACTGCTTCAGGTTGTGGCGATCGATCTTGATTTGGAGGCTTTTCCCTATAAGATATTGTCAATTTGTGTCAAATGCATGCAGGATGGACATCATTTCCTTATCATAAGTGGATATCATTTCTTTATCGAGGAGACCATCGTCATCTACCTTTCTACCTGCAAATTTCGACCTCTGTATGTATACATCCTATGTTTGCTTGCGTTGGGTAAGTGACCTTTGCAAAATAGGTTGATAGTTATTTTTACTTATCCTGAAACGCATGTGATTTTAGAGTAAGGTTACTCTGTCTAATGGTCTGCCTAGTATTATTTTTTATTTTTGTGTTATGCATTCTGACTAGCGGGGAGAGATACCTCTTTAGGTTTTTAAATTATTTTGAGGATTCTGTTTTAAAATTACATTGTTGCAATTGTCATGTTTCAATTCTCACTACGCAGAGTTTTTGGAAAGGACGGCTCCACTCAAGACCGACCCAGTGCGTTATATAGAACGTTTATATAAAGACTTGGATTAAAGCTTTTTTCGTTGCCCATATTATTTTATTTTACCCACGTTTATAATTGATCTCAGATTTGACTGCTGCATGTATATTATCCTTGCATCTAGTTTTTCGAGGTTGATCGAAGTTGCATACCTTAGTTGATCGCTGAGTATCTCAACTTAATACTGCATATCCCTTACACAATGAATTTTACATGTATTATGCTTGGTGATTTCTTTAAAGAAAAATCGACCCTTGATTATTAAACTCCTCTGTAGAGTACATATAGAAAATTGGAATAGGGAACCAGATTGCTCTCCCAATTTTAAGCTCTGCATTTTCCTGTTGAAAGTTGCAGCGTAGACCTCTGTCTCTTAGGTAGATTTAAAAGCGTGAATGCTGGGTCAAAGGTTAGTTGAATGCTGGATTTAACGTTATAGCTGCATGTACTTTGCCAGACAGAGTGATCGGCGATCAAGATTTTGATTCGTACGGTTACATGGATATATATATTGATCGTCAATTGGAACCTAAAGTTTTTCTTTAAAAGTATACCTTATAACTATGCCGGAAATTTCACCTTCTATCGATTGGATATTGCTTTGAGAAGATAATAAACCAAGAGTTGCATGTAACATAGTTATAGATCATTGCTATCAAACGGAGATTGTTCTATGTTTCATGTTGTAATTTATGTTGTCAATGCGATTTCTGTTATCATAGGAGTGATTGACAACAAAGAACGGATCTAGAAAACTATGCTCTCAACTATTAACAACCTAGTTTTGGGTAGATAGGTTGATGTGATCACGAAAGAGATTGATCAAATATCGATTTCAAATCTCTATTCTGGAAAATTTAATGTTGCCCTTAGGTAAGATATTAAATAGACTATTTATTCTAAAGTATGCCAAGGTATGAAATGTTGCATTTAGTTAAGATGTTAAATCAATTATATAATTAAGCTTGCTAAGGTATGAGATGATATCTTTGGTTAAGATTTTAAATAAAAACACATCTCTAAGGGATATGGGATGATCGCCTTAAATATAATGCTAAATAAAATTTATACTTCCCTTAGTTTTTTGATACTGGTTGATATATATATCCTGTGTGTATATTGTTGGGCACCATTTTTCACCTATTTTGCCATCCAAATACCTTCCAATTTTCTCCATGAACCTTCATACTCAATCCATAAAACCTTAATTTTATCCAAAAAACCTTGGTCAAAGGTATAAATGTCGTTGCTTCTTAATAAGTTTTATTATGAGATTTTTAAGGCATTTAAATTAAGATTTTATTCAAAATTACAGAATGTGCTAACTTCCCGTAATCTCTCCTAGGTTGGATACTTGCAGGCCAGCTGGGCACAAACTGAAGAGTGGAAGAAGATCCTCGATGTCCAAGGATGGTTAAACTTCTAACAAACTTGTGGTATGTTTCTCATAGGTGGCGAGTCAATGTTGGTCAACGATGACCACCTGTGCAATCATCTAGCATAAAAATAGGGCAGTTCGATTTTCTAGCGATCTAGCCTATTTTCTTGGATATGATGGGTGATTTCGAATTTAGGGAGATTGTTATTGCCAATGTCATTATTAATTTTCCATAGATATAGCGTTTCAGTTCAGAAACGAGGGATATATAACTATTTGTTTTGTGAGAGGAAAACTTCTTGGATAATATACGCATGATTTTGAAATAAAGACTGGAGTATTCGATAAATTGTTGTGTATGCCTATTTCCATATGGTGAATGCGATTGAACTTTAGAGTTCTGTGATTTTATTTGTGTGTGTAAGCAAAGCATTGGAGGGCCCCCTTTGCCAAGCCTGCACACCTATCTCTGCATCATTGCGTGTGGTATGTTTTAGTTGAAACCTGTAGATTCGATTTGTTTTACTTGATTTCTCATATATTGCAGAACGCGTTAGATTATCGGAATAGGATCATGAGCTCTTTTATCTGAATGGTTAAACGCTATAGAAATTATTTCAATTGCATTACTTATTTGATGTTGCACTGCTAAAGATAGTTACACATTGCGAATTGTCTTCTTGTAAAGGAAATCAATGGTAGTTTGTTCTCAACAATGAGATATTAGGCATTGTATTGTGATTCATTTTTAAGATTTAGGTTCAACATTTTAATCTCAGAATATTTCATATATGAATTACTGGTTAAACTAAGAGATAGAATGAAGTTGCTTCTGTAAGGGAGGTTTTGCATTTCAAAGTTACAGCATTCTAGCATTCAATAGATTTATTTCACAAACAAACTGAATTTCCAGTTAAGTCCAGCTCTGTGTCTCTATATTTGGGATATGCCTCTAAGTCTTACAAACTCTGGATTGACATAAAATTAAGGTCTAATTTACACCAGTGAATTGGAACCAACATTTTGGCACCATTGCCGGGGAGGCATTTTAGAAGCAGACTTAAGAAACTTAGTTCTCTTATTCAAAAGAAAAAAAAATTTCAAAAACACAAAGTAGGTTTTAGTTTTATGTCAAGACAAAGAGACGAAAAAGGAAGATTTATCAAAAACCCCCTCAAAAATAGAAGTAACAGGAACTTCTTTAACTGATCACAAAGGATTCATTACAACTGTTGATACTTTTGAAATGACTGAAGAGGAAACATATAAGAAAGGAGGACTCACCTTCGAGCAACGTAGGGAATACGAATGTAGGATGGAGATTGAAAATAAACGAAGAGAAATGGTTGAAGGAGAAACATTAAAAGGGCCAACTGCAGAACAACGAAGGGAGTATGAGAGAAGGTTAGAAATTGAAAATAAACTAAGACAATAGAGAAGGGAAGAGGAGAGAAGGTATGAAATGGATGAAAGAGCAGAAGAAGATCAAGAAGCCACTTTTAAATTTCCAATCTTGGACACTAGTATCATCCTAGGAGAAGAAGTAAGGATGAAAAACATTCCACTATCTTTTCTACCAAATTTCTATGGCATGACTTCTGAAGACCCAGACTCTTTCTTATTTGAATTTGATATCTTGTGTCATACTTATGGGTATACTGATGACACCCACAAACTTCGTCTCTTCCCTGCTACTCTTAAGGCAGCTGCATTGAAATGGTTCATGGGGCTAGGAGAGCATTCAATAACTAGTTGGGATGATATGAGAAAAAAATTTCTTAGGAAATACCAAGCTTACTGTAGATCAAAAGATTCAAAAGATGATATTTTTAGAATGTTTCAACCGGAGGATGAAAGCTTGGAAGAGTATTTTGAAAGATTCTCATATAACTTGCAAAAATCTAAATACAATTCTTTGACATTTGAGATCACTCGTACAATCTTTTTGAAAGGAATAAAAGAAGAATATCTGGATATTTTGAATGTTATGGGCAAAGGTGACATCTCCTATCTACCATTCGAAGAGATTACAGACTTATGTCAAAAGTATTCTAGAGGAAAAGCCAGAAATGGAAAGAGGGATGCAACTTCCAAAGTAACAAAATCTGCAACCAATGGCATATCCAGAGCTGAACTTGGGAACTTGTTAGAAGATTTTAAGACTGATTTATTGAGTACCTTGGGAGAACAGGTCGAAACATCAAAAACCAAGAAGAGACAAGAACAACAAAACCAACAAGATCAAGCCCTGTCTATTTTCTGCCCTAAATGTAGAAAGAAACATCCATTAAGAGAATGCCCTCTAAATACTGTTCAAATTTGTCGTTTATGTACTGAAAATCATAAAACTGATGATTGCCCCAGATTGAAAGAATTGCAGGCAGCCCGAATGGAGGAGAATCAAAGCATGGAGCCTCTCTATTTTATGGGACAACGAAGACCTTGGAAGCCATGATTTTCAGGTATGTCTCAAGATCCTATGCAGCAGTTTCATTCAACTTATCAAACTCCTGTTCAAAATTCATGGAGTGCACCCATGCCCTGGAAAACTTGGTCTCCTCAACAACAACAACAATCCCAACTTGTTTCAAACTGGCGAGGGTATACTCATGGTAATCAGACATACCAACAGGCCTACCCACAGCCTTATCAACAACCTTTTGCATACCCCCAATATCAACAGAATCAAACCCCATTTTTCCAACAACCCAATTTTGCTCCTCAACTAGGCCAACAACCTCAACAGCTTCAATTGCCATCCAACCAGCCTCCACCTAGACCAACACAATTGCCAGCCCAGCCAATACCAAATCCAAATAATAAAATGGATAAAGCCATGTACAATGTTGATGAAGGAACGACACTCCCCTACTCAATCCTCCCACTTCAAAATATCAACTTAAGATCTGGAAAAACTTTACAAAAAGAATCTCCTGTTATTTTAGAAGAACAAACAGAAAATGAGAAAACTTCAAAAAAATCAAATATGGAAACACCACAGTCAGAAAATCACAGTAAAAAAGGGAAAACATTAGTACCTCATATACCTCCCTTTCCAGAGAGGTTGGTCAAGGAAAAAATTTCAATTCCCCTACCTGATTTTGATGTTTTGAATGAGTTAACCAACATATGTGTCAAAATTCCCCTACTGCGGGCTATAAAGGATATTCCAATCTATACGAAAGCCGTTAGGGAATTATGTCTCAATAAGAGAAGGAAGGATCCACCAACAATTCATGTGGTAGGAAAATTAGCAGGACTAATGTCGAACACTGTTTTTATTGAAAAATACGTTGATCCAGGAATCCCAATGGTCACAATAACTGTCAACAATTTTTCAATTCCAAAAACACTGATTGACTTAGGTGCTGCTATCAATGTCATGACACTAGAAACAATGGAATATCTACACTTGACAAATCTCATACCAACCACTACGGTTCTAGAACTAGCTGACAGGTCTAAAATCACACCTGAAGGGATCTTAGAAGATATCATCGTTTCTTTAGATTCCTGGGAGTATCCTGTAGATTTCATAGTGCTGCAACCAAAGTCTAATTTAGGAGGGCATCCATTGATTCTTGGCCAACCCTAGTTGGCAACAGCTGATGCTTTTATAGGGTGTAGGTCAGGAAGCATGCTCATTTCACATGGAACAGAGAGAAAACAAATCACACTTTATCCTTCTGCCCAGCGACCTTCTGTATTAGATCAGTGAAACCAAAGAACAAGAAAAATAAATCATTCAGCCTGTCCTAAGTCTCAATCAGTTCTTTGATTTTCAAGAAGACAACAACAAAGATTTACTAGATTACTTCATTGTTGAACCTGATATCTCTGAGGAATTAAGAGACATCCAGTATGCTATCACAGATCAGGTTTTGGGACAGAATTTTCAGGAAAATTGCACAGTACATTATTTAGCATTAGCACTTCATGATATTTTTAATGTTCATTCGATCGCTAATGTCCAAAGCAAAACAGTTGAAATTAGTCCAGGAAAACACTTGCATATCAGTGCACATCTTATCACATCACAGGAAGACTAGTTGATTGCCTTACTGAATAAATATTCTCATGCATTTGCTTGGGAATACACTGACATGCCAGGCATTCATCATGAAACATGCACTCACCACATTTATACAGATGATAAAATCAGACCTCTCAGACAACCTCAACGTAGAATGAACCCCATACTAAAAGAAATAGTTAAGGAAGAATTGCAGAAGTTATTAAAGGTAGGATTTATCTACCCTATCTCTGATAGCCAATGGGTTTCTCCCTTAGTTGTTGTTCCTAAGAAAAATGGCAAATGGCGGATATGTGTAGATTACAGAGAGTTAAACAAGGCAACACTAAAAGATTATTTCCCATTGCCATTTATTGATCAAGTGCTCGATGCCCTAGCTGGAGAGAACTATTTTTCATTTCTAGATGGTTTCAACCGGTATAATCAAATTAGCATTGCAAAAGAAGACCAAGACAAAACTACTTTTACATGTCCCTGGGGTACATATGCCTACAAAGTTTTACCTTTTGGTTTATGTAACGCCCCAGCTACCTTTCAGAGAGTAGTCTTGGCTATTTTTGCAGATCTAATTCATGAATGTGTTGAGGTCTATATGGATGATTTTTTGGTGCATGGAAATACCTTCGAAGATTCCTTATCAAACTTAGAGAAAATTTTAAAAAGGTGTGTTGAATCAAATCTTTCTCTTAGCAATGAAAAGTGTTTTATGATGATGATTGAAGGGATAGTTTTAGGACATCACATTTCTTCATCTGGAATCAAAGTAGATCCTACCAAAATTCACATTATTGTAAATCTATCTAAACCAACCACACAAACAGACGTGAGAAGCCTTCTAGGGTGTGCAGGCTATTATCGTAGATTTATTGAAAATTTCAATAAGATAGCTCTGCCATTGTTTAAATTACTTTCAAAGGATGTCCATTTCAAATGGGATACTAATTGTCAATCTTCATTTCAGACACTTAAAGAGAAGCTCTCAACTGCTCCCATTCTAAGGGGACCAAATTGGACACTTCCCTTCCATATTTCTACTGATGCATCTGATACTGCAATAGGGTTCTCTTTGGGACAAAAAGAGCAGACCATAACTTATGCTATTTATTTTATCATCAAAAATCTAACACCTGCAGAATTGAATTATACAGTAACTGAAAAGGAGATGTTGGCAGTAGTTCATGCTGTGAAAAAATTCCGTCATTACATTACTGGTTACGAAATTTTTGTCCACACAGATCATTCTGCTTTACAATATTTAATGAATAAGTCTATTACTAATGGTAGGATAAACAGATGGTTACTATTAATGCAGGAGTTCCATATCACTATTTTAGATCGGCCTGGACGAGAAAATCAAGTAGCAGATTTCCTGTCTCGCTTACACAATTCCGATGAGGTTGTTCCTGTTTTAGATAGTTTCCCTGATGAACACTTGTTTACAATTTCTGTTATCACTCCTTGGTATGCAGATATTGCCAATTATTTATCATCAGGACAGCTACCTCCATCTATGTCATCCAAAGAAAAGAAAAAGATTATTAAACAAAGTGCTAGACACATATGGGTCAATGGCGATCTCTTTTACACAGGATATGATCTAATTATTAGGAGATGTGTACGACAAGATGAAGTTTTAGATATTTTGAAAGCATGTCATGATGAACCGTGTGGTGGCCATTTTGCAGAGAAAAGAACAGCATACAAGATACTCAATTTGGGGTATTACTGGCCTTCTATTTTCAAGTATGCTAAGAATTATGTTAGGAGCTGTGATACTTGTCAACGGATGGGACGACCAGTATGATCTGATGAAATGCCACTCCAACCACAAATCCTCATTGAACCATTTGAAAAATGGGCTCTTGACTTCATTGGTCCAATCAATCCACCGTCACAAGGAAAGAAGTACATTTTAGTATGTACTGACTATGTTACAAAGTGTGTAGAAGCCAAACCATTACCAAGAGCCACGGAACAAACAGTGGTAAACTTTCTTTTTAAAGAGATATTTGTCTGATTTGGGGTTCCTCGAGAGATTGTGACCGATCAGGGTGCACAGTTTACTTCTAAACTGGTGCAGGAGATAGCAGCCAAATACAAAATTACACACAGAAAATATACACCTTACCATCCACAAGCCAATGGCCAAATGGAGTCTACAAACAAAACTTTGGAAGGAATCATCACCAAAACTGTTCAGATGCATAGAAAGGATTGGTCAGCTAAGCTTACTGAAGCTTTATGGGTATATCGTATCACTTGGAAAAACAATACTGGTTTTTCACCCTATCAATTAGTTTATGGTAAGCAGGTCCTGTTGCCAATAGAATTTCAAATTCATACCTTTAAGTTAGCAGCAGATTTGGGGATGAATCTTTCTGAAGCACAGCAAGAAAGGATACTACAATTGAATCAATTAGATGAGATGCGACGGGCAGCAATAGAACACAATATTTTGGTACAGCAACAGAGAGCCCAATGGCATGACAAGTTTATCAAAAAGAAACAATTTCAGATCGGTGACTGGGCCCTATTGTTTGATTCCAAGTTCAAAGACTTCAAAGCCAAATTTACAACTCATTGGCTTGGTCCATATGCAATTGCAGAGGTATATGACAATGGCTCAGTCAAACTCCAAACAATCGATGATGAAGCACATACATTTGTGGTCAATGGCCATCGGCTAAAACTCTACACCAAGCCTCTCAGCAAAGAAGATTTCATACAACAGATTTCATAGCAAAGGGAGATGGAAGTGCTGGACAAACACACTGGTGTTTCTCCTTCACTTTCTTCTTAGCCATTTTCTGGAAAAAAAAAAAAAGCGTTTAGTTGTGAAAACCAGGAAACTGGCACAACATAAACTCGAATTTTCCTTGGAAAACCAAGTTTACTTGGCCATTGAAAATTCCCAAAAACATTTTTTACTTTTCAGCATCATTTCTTTCATGACTATCAATAAAATAAAACATTTGATTGACTTGAGGACAAGTTCATACATAGGCCTGGGGGGATAAGCATTTCATGCTTTCTATCTCCAAGCCTTCTTCAAATGCCAGAATTTCAACTTTTATTTCACAGACCTCAAAGGCTAGCAGAGGGACCTGACTTCCAGTCTTGCAGAAGGAATCTTAGACAAAAACATCAGAAGTCAACAGAAGGGACCTGAAAAGAAGTACATTTTATTGGACTTTTTGCACAGGAACTTGAGATAGTAGAAAGTTTTTAATAGAAGACATCGGAAGGACATGTGTGGACCAGGAACATGCAAATTCTCTTTTCAACAGACAAGCAGACCGGCTACATCAAGCAGCAAGAAAAGCACAAGGGAATATCAAACAAAGTCTGTAAGAATTTTAATTTTTATGCTTTAAAAGTTTGCATGATTCTTTATTTTTAAGTGATGACGAAAAAATACCTACCTATCCTCATAAACTTGACTGTCTACTCTATCACCTTCACAATCCTTGCCAACAGCCCATTCACTTCTCATTATCTTACCCTAGGTGTCAAAATGGTAGCCAGGATCAATCTCAGAAGCAATTTTTTACTGATTAAAACCTAGACTGCATTCTACAGGCAAGTCTTTTCAACAGAGAGCAAAGAAAAAAAAAATGTTTGGTTTACCAAGGGAATTTGAATATTTTCATGTTTTCTTTCATATACTCTAAGATTAAGATATTATTGCCTAATACGCATGAAGTTAAAAAGAAAATGAGTATATAAAAAGGGGTCATGGAACATGGGTGAAGTGGCAAATCAACGGAGATTAAGTGGCCTGTTCAAAACATCATTGCATAAGAGGAGGGAATCATTGATATTACCTCCCACGAATCTCACCCATGTATAGGGAAGCACAATTTACAAATTCAAAATTTGAAGTGATATTTCATATATCCGTGGTTGTCCAGCTGACTTGCTCTTCCCCAAACCTCACATCCATGCTGATTAAAAGAGTTGACAGATTTCTATTAATCTAAGGAGGAAACACTGGTTGCATTACAGTGGAGGAAAGCGTAGTCTCTCAACTCAGAAACTCAAAGCATATTCTTTTCTTTAAAAATCCTCGGCACGAATTTTGGAGTGATGAAAAGAAACACCATTGGCATTACAGAAGAAGAAATACAGATATGAGGATGCGTATTTCATTCAGAATGTGCAAATCGAGGAACCGCGCAGGCTAGGTAAGCTTGACACCGTGGTTTTTGCTAGCAATTCAGACTTTCAGAAGAACGATTGAAGAAAGGAGAAATTTTACAGAGTTTAAAATTTGAAACTGGAGTTATAAGCTAGGGTTAAGTCTTATTTGAAATCTTCCATTGCATATAAAAAAAAAAAAAAATTCCTGTTAAAGTTGTAAAATGGTGTCTAGACTAGAACCATAGAAATTCGATCCCACTGCCATTCATGAAAGATGCATGGAAATTTTCAAGAAGAAACAATGGGTGTCTTTCTTTGAAAAATTTGATGGGCACAATGATAATGTTAGCCTAGCCTTTGCTGGCTCATTTGATGGAGAGAGGGCTACATTAGGAAATTTGAGTTTCAGGCCGTCTGAAGATATTTTGGCACATATCATTGGCTTACCACAGCAGGGGGAAAGATTCTTTAAAACAAAACAATTTAAGGAGAAGGCCTGTACACCCTTTATATGCAGGTCAAGGGCAGGTTCAGTGGAATGGAAGAAGAGAATACCAAGGAGTTGGTTGGTTCATCCTTGGGATGAAATAGTATATATCATCCAAAGATTCATCACCTGTGAAGGAAGATTTAACATTGTATATCTTTATCATATCAAGATGTTGCAGCACCTAAGGGGTGATTGTGAGATTAACATGCCCCATTTTTTATTACAAAGCCTTTCCAAGATGGCCAAGGCTGTTCAAAAACGTGAAAAAGACAAGCTAACAAGCCTTTTCCATTGTGGGCTCATTAAAATAATCATCACATTTGAGTTACAGAAGCAAAAGTTGACATGGCAAGTGTTTATAATTCATAATCAGTTTGAAGAGCTAGAAGAGCTGCCCGAAGAAAAATTGAAAGAAGACAAATTGTTGATGATAACATACCCCAAGGATGAAGAACAGAACCCTGAAGCAACAAGCTCAAAACTGCTTAAAGGGAAAAAGAAAGAAAATGTGTTAATAATCACAGATGATGAAGATAACTCTGAGGCAGCAAGCCCAAAACAACCTCAGAGAAGAATAAGAACCAGGAGCATGATGAAAGAAGAAAGAAAGCTTCAAAAGCAAGATCAAATCTTCACCACTCATGAGAAGAAGCCAAGGAAACATCAGCAAGCTCAAAAGAAGTCAGCATTAGAAGAGGATGATGAAAGCCAGCAAAAACAGTATGAATACATACAATCCTTGGAAATCCAAGAAGAAGATCCAACAGGTGAGATAGGGCAAGTCCATGAAAGTAAAAGTACCCAAGAAACTGAAAAGATTTAAGATGAAGTGATAAAGTAGACTAAAAAGATAAATCTTTTCTTTGATCAACAAGAAAAAGAATAAAAAAAGCATCCAGGACAGGGAATTTCAGATGATCAAGCTTCTCCTTTCTTGGAGCAACAAACTATAGAAAAAGAAAAGAAGGGAGATTCAGTGCAAGAGAATGAAGATATGGATACTAATTATGAGCAGCCTTCAGTGAAGATGGAAAAGAAGAAAACTTCCAAAATCAGTAAAAAGATTAAGAAGTTGAAAATGGAAGTAAGAGAATTAGAACCGAGGAATGAAAAGTTAACAGAAAAGAACAGGAAACTTAAAGTTCAAAGGGCATGAATCTCCAAGCATGCATATAAATGGCATAAACAAAAGAAGATTTACCAGACCAAGTATGAAAAACTGAAGGTTCTTTATGCAGCTCGAACTTCTACAGATGCATCATCTCAGACATGAGGTACATCAGAGGATTAGAAGCAGAGTTTCAGCAACAAGATTTTGTTTAGAACATAAGCAGGGTCAAAAAAATTTGGAAATACTTTTTTGTGCATGAGGACATGCAACAGCTCCCTCTTGGGGGAGATGTTGGGCACCATTTTTCACCTATTTTGCCATCCAAATACCTTCCAGTTTTCTCCATGAACCTTCATACTCGATCCATAAAACCTTGGTCAAAGGTATAAATGTCGTTGCTTCTTAATAAGTTGAATTATGAGATTTTTAAGGCATTTAAATCAAGATTTTATTCAAAATTACAGAATGTGCTCACTTCCCGTAATCTCTCCCAGGTTGGATACTTGCAGGCCAGCTGGGCACAAACTGAAGAGTGGAAGAAGATCCTCGATGTCCAAGGATGGTTAAACTTCTAACAAACTTGTGGTATGTTTCTCATAGGTGGCGAGTCAATGCTGGTCAACGATGACCACCTGTGCAGTCATCTAGCATAAAAACAGGGCAATTCGATTTTCTAGTGATCTAGCCTATTTTCTTGGAGATGATGGGCGATTTCGAATTTAGGGAGATTGTTATTGCCAATGTCATTATTAATTTTCCGTAGATATAGCGTTTCAGTTCAGAAATGAGGGATATATAACTATTTGTTTTGTGAGAGGAAAACTTCTTGGATAATATACGCATGATTTTGAAATAAAGACTGGAGTATTCGATAAATTGCTGTGTATGCCTATTTCCATATGGTGAATGAGATTGAGCTTTAGAGTTCTATGATTTTCTTTGTGTGTGTAAGCAAAGCATTGGAGGGCCCCCTTTGCCAAGCCTGCACACCTATCTCTGCATCATTGCGTGTGGTATGTTTTAGTTGAAACCTGTAGATTCGATTTGTTTTACTTGATTTCTCATATCGTGCAGAACGCGTTAGATTATAGGAATATGATCATGAGCTCTTTTATCTGAATGGTTAAACGCTGTAGAAATTATTTCAATTGCATTACTTATTTGATGTTGCACTGCTAAAGATAGTTACACATTGCGAATTGTCTTCTTGTAAACGAAATCAATGGTAGTCTGTTCTCAACAGTGAGATATTAGGCATTGTATTGTGATTCATTTTTAAGATTTAGGTTCAACATTTTAATCTCAGAATATTTCATAAATGAATTGCTGGTTAAACTAAGAGATAGAATGAAGTTGCTTCTGTAAGGGAGGTTTTGCATTTCAAAGTTACAGCATTCTAGCATTCAATAGATTTATTTCACAAACAAACTGAATTTCTAGTTAAGTCCAGCTCTGAGTCTCTATATTTGGGATATGCCTCTAAGTCTTACAAACTCCGGATTGACATAACCTTAAGGTCTAATTTACACCAGTGAATTGGAACCAACATATATGATCATTGAAGAGGGGTTTAGCCCAAGTAGTATGAAGGGAACTTCAAAACATACCATTCAAATTGTGTATAAGACCTTTATAGGTTGTCATGTTAAGGTAGGTGACCTTTGCGATATATGCATCTAGGTATGAAGGCAAAAATGAGTTACAGGATGTAACATTTGTAATTTTTGATATTAATATAAAGACACGATGACTTTGTGGACGTATAGCTCAAGTTGGGGGTGAACCACGGTAATTTGATGTACTTGACATCTGTCTCTTTATGTCCTTTATTTGTGTATTTGATTATATTTTGTTTTGCATCAAGGTGCCTCACCATTTTAGATTAGGTCTCCTATGTGTAGTCTTATTTATATGATCTTATGTGTCTTAATTTTCTTAAATGTTGAGGGCGGATTTGTCATCTTCTCCCACGTGTATGTGAAGCTTTGATAAAAGTAAATTTGTCCATTGAATTTGAATTATATGTTGGAAATCCTGTGCATACTTATGAAGATGTTTTATTTTGTTTTCCAACACATTTTTATCTTAGGCAAAGAAATCGTATGATGTCGAAAGAGGTTATTAAAATATGTTGTTTCTGTCTCTAACATAAATGGATCTTGATTTAGATGAACAATAGAGAAGGGATTGTGTAGATACTAAAAGTTTGTTATAAAACCTTTTACAAACGTAATCGAAGAACTATAGTTAAGCATGTTAATTATTTCTTTTAATTGTCTTTTATCAATGCAAGTCCAAACGGACGTTTGGTTTTCTTCATGCTTAACTTTCATTAAAAGGATCCTAAATGTTATGAAAAGTTTTCAAAAATTCACATTTTTACCAACCCTGAATTTTGGGTATGTGACAAATGGTATGAGAGCTTTAGGTTACAACACTATGGCCTATTGGGCTCAACATAAGATAAATAAATATGAAGGCTAATGAAGTTGTTCTTATTTTTTTTTGATGCATGAAATGGACTGGACGAGGGAGAATCGTTAATAGAGTTAAACTTCAAGCTCTCCAAATGAGTAGAGCTAAGTATTTTTCGTCATTGTTTTCCTTACAAAAATTGTGAGTCGAGTATGTTTTTCAGTTTATCTTGAGTTGTCCGTTGCTAGATACAAGATATAGATGCTCACATTATCACATGCTATTGTTAAGGAAAACAATATTTTGATTTCAGTATATAGGCAAAGGGATATGAGATTTACATAAGAGAGAAAGTATTCATACTTAGTTGATGTTATTCATTGCTACAAGTATGTGAGTGATGTATTTCAAATGGAATCTATGATAGTGAATGCAGATACCCTAGTCGATGTTGTCATTGATGTAAGTACATTTGTTAAAATGTCGGTTAGTTTAGGTAAGCTACATGGAAGGTTTTGAAAGATACACTAGGGTGTAATCTAGGATGAGTCGATATATATGATGTTAGTTTATGAAATTGATGTATGATTGAAAAATTTGTTAAAAGAAAATAGCTGCATCATAAATATTTTTGTTTGATTGTTGATTCATAATTAATGTCATTTTGTAAAATCTTAAGTCTAAGAAATAGATAAAGATATGAAATATCTTGGCGAAACATATTATTACCTTGACAAAACAAAGGATTCTGAAAATTGTTGTGAATATGCCAACGAAATAAGTAAATTCAAATTGCGTAGAAGCAACGTTTAAATTCTGCATTTAATTGTTGATATATTTTATTTTTATCAAAAATTACCAAGTGCATTACCTATGAGCATCACTAGGTAAAAGTACAATTTTATTAGAAATATACTCCAAAGAAGCATGTTTGTTTGATAAAACGAAGTCACCAAAACACCTTCAATTATAAATAGCTACATTCTATAGCCTCATGGATGAAGTGATACTTACTTTTATCAAAACAAAAAGTTGGTTTTCAAGTCTCAAAGTTAGGATGTACATCGTTTTACATAGATTTTGGTTGTATATTCATTGCAAAAATATTGTTGACTTTCTTTCATTCTTTTTCATGGATCTGGTAGTATGGAGTCCATAGCCTAAATAATTAATTATTATTGAGTATTAATAGACAGGAGGAAATTGGGCATACTAGGTTACGAGTTAAAGATGTGAACGAAATTATGTGGCAAGATGGACTGATGTGTTTCAGCATTATTTTTGTATATGAAAGATCGTTATTCTGTTAAAAGTTAAGATTCTATTTTGAGCATTTATTTAGAGTTTCTTATCGATATTAGAATAGTAGGAATAAGTTTTAAAGTGTAGTATCGTATGGAATTGCAAGCAATATTCCTAAAAGTTTAATTTATGAATGCATTATGATTCTAATTATTTCTTCTTAGATAGACCCATGGTAGGGATTGTTATATCTTCTAACAAGGATTAATGTGTATCAAGTTAAAATACCTTGTTAATAGTAGGAGTGGGGTATAAGGAAAGAGGAATCCCAAAACCTTAATATGATTGAAAGAGTATGGATAGATTCTTTAGATAATGAATATTAGATGGAAATAAATCCATATACAACTAACTGTTTAAATTATGATACTGACATGTTTATTTGTTAACAGACTTGACTTCAAAAAGATATTGAAGAGTTTACATTCATACATCAAGAAGGATGCACAAGTTATTGAATGAACATGTGTGTAATTCTATGAGACTAATGTGTTCAATTGTTGAGCAATTGAAGCCAAGAAATATTTTATACTAACATTTCAGGAAGTGATCTTAACGACGACTGATGACATGATCAAAGAGGAACACTGATTATAATACATAGACAGATAAGTTGGGAAAAATTGCTCAAAAGTAAGTAATGATTTACTTTACATCTTATTTGGATTACAGGATTTTATGAATCCCGATTGGTGATAAAACTCATGATTGATGATGTGTAATCATCAAAATGCATAGAATGTGATAAGAAAATATAATTGTGGTTATTACGATGCAGGTGGCATATAGACTGATTGTTATTTTCTAGACTCAAACAAGAAGGTTTAAATTATGTACTCAAACATATTCGAAAGGAGGTTCCTACATTCATTTCCTAGTCGTTGTAGAAGGCAACTTCCCTAAAAATATATATGTATGTGGTCATGTTCCCTACGGAAGTGGAACAGAGCAGGTGGCTCGTTGAATGTTATACTGACCCATAAGACCTAGGCAATCTTTACATCCATCGAATTGAGTAGGTGGCTCACTATGTTTTTTTTCTTCCTTGTGGCAATTCCTAAAACAAGAAAGTGGAGGAATGCACAAGAGATTCAATGAGGGGAATGGTGATGAAGTGAATGGTAGAGGTAGTATGAAATCTGAACTAGTTCAGCCACATTGTTGAGTTCAATATTGCTAAAAGCAGAAGTATTACTGTTGAGTACAATAAGTAATTATCATACTATTGTTACATAAAATATCACTGTTGAGCTTACAGAAAATGATCCTAACTATAAGTTTTATTTGCGGGTTTTATTTATAAGTTTTAACTCGAGGACGAGTTGTGTGATCAACAAAGGATTGCTGAAAACTCGGGAGAGAGTTTGATGATCAACAAGGGTTGTTGAAATATTTTGTTATGACATAACCAACATTGAATGATTTGTATTTTAGACTAATAGATATCTTTATGTGTGAATGTTATGAATGCTAGAGTAAGCAAACATGCCCTCACGGATGAGGATGAATGATAAATGATTAACATTTACTGTATGAAAATTTTGTATACTTATGTATACTAGAAAATGTTGAAGATCTGGTATGATCTGCACAAATGTACAAGTTGTGAAAAGAAATACGAATCACAAAGATGCGTGAAGATCGTGTGAGTTCGAAGATGATCAAGAATACCAAGGAAGAGACGACCATGGAACTAAAGAATGATGACTCGAGAAGAGTAAACAAATTGCTGAGAAGTGTGAACACCGAGGACTGTGTTATTCTTAAGGGGAGGAGTATGCAACATCCCTCCTTTTTTACCTAATAATTTGTATAAATGTAAATAAGTATGTAAATGACCCTGGTGAGGAGCTCAAGGCCAAGGCCCCACCAGTGGGGCTCGAAAGTAATTGTTGTGAATTATTCTTAAGTTTTAAATTAGTGACGGACGCAACCAAACGACATGCCAGTGAAACCCCTAAAGGGAAAAGATGAAGGGCAGGATAGCCTTCCAAAATCTAACCATAGATGTTGGGTAACGTCTTGATGCCAAGGACATTTGAGGAGAATGAATTTTCACAGGTAAACCTTAAAGTTAAGTATTGTCGTCTTAGGTTGGGGGAAAGCTTACTTGTCGCAAAACTCCCTTTAAAAGTTTTAAAGCCATTTTTCTAGTATGAAGCTACCTAGGATTAGATAATCCTAAGTAAATTGAAAGATCATTTTTTTTTATATATCCTAGTTTCAAATAGGAAAATAAAATAAGGGACTATGTTACAACCACTATCGAAAAATGGTGAATTTGTTAAGAGTTACTTATGGTATGAACACCAAAGAGGTGGAAACAAAATATGGACTTACATAAGTAAAACTATAACTTATCTCAAAATAAGAATAAGTTATAGATCTAAGTTAAACCCTTGGATTTTTATTATGATTGGTTATAATTTACACTTTGAAAATAATAAGAAGTGACATATTAAAGTAAGCATGTATATGAATATTATAGTAAAATTACTATAATATTTTGGGTGAAGACAATAAAATCCTTATAGATCAGTTATCCAAAATGCACATGACTTTATTATAAGGACTTGTATATATATATATACATGGAAAATGTCCATATTTATACATAAGGCATTATTAAATCCTTGTTAAAATGAGATTATCATATAGACTTATGCTCCCCCTAAAAACTTTGCTTAAAAGTCTATATATATATACTATTACCATAAAATATATTTATGCAACGTAGGAAAAGGATGCTAGTGTTTAAGAAGAGGAGTTATGGCTAGAAGCCATGAAAAACTAAGTGACAATACTAAAGTATATTACAATATATATATATGTGTGTGAAAAGGTTAAATTATAAAAAGGATGTTTATAGTCAAACAAACTATATAAAGGAATCGTTTATATAAACAGACTTCGTATATATGAATTTATATGTGATATCCTTGTCAAAAGGAGCGGCCCTTAAACTATTCTTCTAACTTAGTGGAAAATAAATCTTTTATTAAATTAAGACCACGCGGAGAAGTTTGAGGAGAAGATTAAGCGAGTTGGTCTCATGGGATGGAGTCGTGATAACAAACAGAAAACGGTGCATATAGTGGATAATTAATTATCTATGAAGTTAGTGGGGTTTAGGGTTTAGGGTTAAATTTTATGGAGAGTATTGAGCTCGTTAAAACCACCACTTGGCTTTAAAATATGGGTACGAATCGCCATTTTTAAAAAGAGAAAACCGCCCTTTGCCATTTGTCCCCACATCTTATGCCAGTTGGCAAACTGGATTTTTTTTGGTGGCACTTTCGCCATTTAAACTTCTGTTTGCTTTTAGAGCGGGAGGTCGCACTAGAGCGGGGGGTCTCTCATAAATTATACGAGGAAGGTTGGATAGGAAGGAGGGAAATGGAGCTTGCGAGAAGACAAATTTCTCAGAGTAAGGGAAATAGCATAGTGTTGATGAGTAGCGTGGGGAGAGTAGCAGGAGGGAGATCTTGGCCTGCAATTCCGGTTAAGCCCTGCGTTTTAGCACAATGCTGGAGAGTTTTTACATTTTAAGAAAATCATGGAGAGTGTTGCGTGGTAACACATTTCTGGAGGAGCGGGAAGAGAGAAGAGCGATCCCAAGAGCATATGGGAAATTATACCTTCTAATCGAGGAGATCGCCATCATCCACCTTGCTGCCTGCAAATTTCGACCTCTGTATCTATACATCTTCTGTCTGCTTGCGTTGGGTAAGTGACCTTCGCAAAATCTGTTGATAGTTATTTTTACTTATCCTGGAATGCATGTGATTTTAGAGTAAGGTTACTCTGTCTATCGGTCTGTCTAGTATTATTTTTTCTGTTTGTGTTATGCATTCTGAGTAGCGGGGAGAGATACCTCTTTAGGTTTTTAAATTATTTTGAGGATTCTGTTTTAAAATTACATTGTTGCAATTGTCATGTTTCAATTCTCACTACACAGAGTTTTTGGAAAGGACGGCTCCACTCAAGCCCGATCCGGTGCGTTATATAGAACGTTTATATAAAGACTTGGATTAAAAAATTTATCGTTGCCCATATTATTTTATTTTACCCACGTTTATAATTGATCTCAGATTTGACTGCTGCATCTATATTATCCTTGCATCTAGTTTTTCGAGGTTGATCGAAGTTGCATACCTTAGTTGATCGTTGAGTATCTCAACTTAATACTGCATATCCCTTACGTAATGAATATTACATGTATTCTGCTTGGTGATTTATTTAAAGAAAAATCGACCCTTGATTATTAAATTCCTCTGTAAAGTACGTATAGAAAATTGGAATAGGGAACCAGATTGCTCTCCTAGTTTTAAGGTCTGCGTTTCCTGTTGAAAGTTGCAGTGTAGACCTCTATCTCTTAGGTAGATTTAAAAGCGTGAATGATGGGTCAAAGGTTAGTTGAATGCTGGATTTAACGTTATAGCTGCATGTACTTTGCCGGACAGAGTGATTGGCGATCAAGATTTTGATTCGTACTGTTACATAGATATATATATTGATCGTCGATTGGAACTTAAAGTTTCTGTTTAAAAGTATACCTTATAACTATGTCGAAAACTTCCCCTTCTATCAACTGGATATCTCTTTGAGAAGATAATAAACCAAGAGTTGCCTGTAACATAGTTATAGATCATTGCTATCAAACGAAGATTGTTCTATGTTTCATGTTGTAATTTATGTTATCAACGCGATTGTTGTTATCATAGGAGTGATTGACGACTGAGAACGGATCTGGAAAACTATGCTCTCAGCTATTAACGGCCTGGTTTCGGGTAGATAGGTTGCTACAATCACGAAAGAGATTGATCAAATATCGGTTTCAAATCTCTATTCTGGAAAATTTAATGTTGCCCTTGGGTAAGATATTAAATAGACTATATATTCTAAAGTATGCCAAGGTATGAAATGTTTCCTTTAGTTAAGATGTTAAATAAATTATATAATTAAGCTTGCTAAGGTATGAGATTTTATCTTTGGTTAAGATATTAAATAAAAACACATCTCTAAGGAATATGGGATGATTGCCTTAAATATAATGCTAAATAAAATTTATACTTCCCTTAGTTTTTTGATATTGGTTGATATATATATCATGTGTGTATATGATGTGTGTATATGATCATTGAAGAGGGGTTTAGCCCAAGTAGTATGAAGGGAACTTCAAAACATACCATTCAAATTATGTATAAGACCTTTATAGGTTTTCATGTTAAGGTGGGTGACCTTTGGGATATATGCATCTATGTATGAAGGAAAAAATGAGTTACGGGATGTAACATTTGTAATTTTTGATATTAATATAAAGACACAATGGCTTTGTCGACGTAGCCCAAGTTGCGGGTGAACCGTAATTTGGTGTACTTGACATGTGTCTCTTTATGTCCTTTATTTGTGTATTTGATTATATTTTATTTTGCATCAAGGTGCCTCATCATTTAATATTAGGTCTTGTATGTGTAGTCTTATTTATATGATCTTATGTGTCTTAATTTTCTTAAATGTCGATGGCGGATTTTTCATCTTCTCCCACTTGTATGTGAAGGTTTGATAAAAGTAAATTTGTGTATTGAATTTGAATTATATGTTGGAAATCCTGTGCATACTTATGAAGATGTTTTATTTTGTTTTCTAACACATTTTTATCTTAGGCAAAGAAATCGTATGATGTCGAAAGAGGTTATTAAAATATGTTGTTTCTGTCTCTAACATAAATGGATCTAGATTTAGATGAAGGATAGAGAAGGGATTGTGTAGAAGCTAAAAGTTTGTTATAAAACCTTTTACAAACGTAATCGAAGAACTATAGTTAAGCATGTTAATTATTTCTTTTAATTGTCTTTTTTCAATGCAAGTCCAAATGGGTGTTTGGTTTTCTTCATGCTTAACTTTCATTAAAAGGATCCTAAATGTTATGAAAAGTTTTAAAAAATTCACGTTTTTACCAACCCTGAATTTTGGGTATGTGACACCACTCTGGGTTCCTCAAAACATATGAGTGGGAACAACGTAACTTCTTTTGGAAGGAAATGAAAAGGACAATTCAACATATGGTGGTTGAATGTGATACTTTCCAGCTCAACAAGGGTGAAACGACACTCCTTCCTAGATTGCTCGAACCCTTTCCCATCCCTACATGGATTTGGACAAATATTTCTATGGATTTCATTGAAGGGATCCCTAAATATGGAGGGAAGACAGTGATTTTGGTTGTGGTTGACCGCCTCTTCAGATATAGTCATTTTTGTGCCCTCGACCATCCCTATACAGCCTCCTCAATCGCACAAATTTTCCTCAACCAGATCTTCTGTCTTCATGGAATCCCTTCTTCCATTGTCTCGGATCGTGATGCAACTTTCACCAGTCATTCTTGGACAAAACTATTTCGCCACACTGGCACCAAACTGAAGTTGATTTCAGGGTATCACCCACAAACAGATGGTCATCCTGAAATTATCAATAAATGTTTGGAAACTTATCTTCGTTGCTTCACCTCCGAACAACAACAGTAGTGGGAAAAGTGGCTCCCTCTCGCTAAATGGAGGCACAATACTTCCTACCACACTACATCTAAAATGAATCCATATGAAGCAGTATATGGTAAGGCATCGCCAGTTCTTCTTCCATACACCCCCCGCAATTCACTAGTTCAGGCAGTTGAAACGGTTCTTCGAAACCGCGATCATATTCTTCTCATTTTGCAGGATGATCTTCACATGGAAAGAAATCGAATGAAACAACAAGTCGATCAACACCGTTCTGAGCGCACTTTTCAAGTAGGTGATGTGGTTTTTCTTCAACTACAGCCTTACAAGAAACCCTCCCTGCAACTCAAGGGGCATAATAAGCTCTCTCCAAATTTCTATGGGCCCTATAAGGTTCTTCAGAAGATCGGGTCTGTTGCTTATAAATTGGAACTTCCTCATTCTTCCCACATTCATCCAGTATTTCATGTCTCTTTTCTAAAGAAAGTTCTTGGCACCAACATCAGAGCACAGACTGTTTTACCAGAACTGGATAATGAAGGATCCATCCTTTTGGAGTCAGATTCCATCTTCAATAGCCTCCCTTGTCAGCTTCACTCTCGATCTATCACAGAGGTATTAATTCAGTGGAATAGAATGCAACTAGAGGATGCTACATGGGAACCACTCCTTCATATTCAGCATCAATGTCCACATCTAAAGCTTTGAGGAAAAAGATTTTTCTAAGGGGGAGAGGATGTTAGGAACCCGTCTTTACCGGTTGAATATACCTACGTCCCTCAGCCGGATCCAACGGGGCGATGACTCTGAGATCACGGTTTTCAAAAGTCATCATCCACTTCTCAAAGTTGATAACTGCTACACTATCATTAGCCCATCCAACCCCCAACAATGCGGGATAGGATCTTCCTCCTTCAACTACTTCGATGAGATCGAAGACGGCATGTCTTCATTCCCTCAATGTTCACCACCAGCCGTGGAACTCTCCCAATCGGGGTCACCTTGGCCTGAGTAGCCATTCGAAGCTGTACGGGAGACCAGCTTAACGTGGGACTCCCCATTTTCTGCCAGGCCTGCTTGGTTAAGATGTTGACATCCGAACCAAGATCCATAATAATTGAATCAACTTCATAATATCCAATTTGAATGTTCATACGCATCTCCCTACCTATCTTCTACCATTGCAAGGAGTTAACCGCAGACTCTTACCATCCCCTGGCTGGTCGCTACAACAGTCCCTCAATCTCGGCAAGAGCATTAGGATCTTGTGCTAGCAATAAACAACTCTCAAATAATTTCTGCAAGGTTCCGTATTGCCACGATGGACCAGCTTCTGAAGTGGCATAAAAAACAAGAGGCATGTCACAAATAATGGCCTTACCTTGATCCTTTTCCATCGCTTGTTGTGCCTGAAAGAATGCATCACGTTCAGAATCAATGTCAAATGATACCTTCTTCTGTCCGGCTAACCGGATGAGTGGATGTGGGCTATCCCCTCCTGTTATTGCGCCTCCCTAAGTAATAATTGCGACTGCAACATCTTGTGGTCTTGGCTCCACATAAATTGTTGCGATAGTCGCGCCCTGAGTCTAATTCAGTGGCGGGTTCCCCGGTTGGTTCGCATTCTGCTTGGAATTTGGATTTGGCCGCTGGTTCTGGTTCTACGTCGATTGTTGTACTTGATTCTGCACTCGTTGTTGTACCTGGTTATGGTTCTGCAGCTGCGGAACATTCCCTGCTTGCCATCGTGCAATCAACTACGGGAAGTTTTCCACAGTGTGATCTGTAACAAAACAAAATGTACACTGCGTCTGCAACTGTGGGAAATCTCGTTGGTAGTGTCCCCATAACCCACAATAATCGCACTGAACAGGTCCGTGACCTCTTCGTCCTCCTCCACGACCAAATCCTCCACCACGTCCTCCTCGGAATCCTCCCTACTGCTGGTACTGTGGTTGATTGTGTTGTTGTTGCATAGGATTCGGTTTCATGCCTTGCCCTTGCTGCACATATTGGGGTTGTTGAACGTACTGTGGCTATTGTGGATCCATCTGCATCGGAGTATATTGTGGCATAAACTGTTGTGGTTGTTGCTGCTGTACTAGCTGCACCTGTGGTTGAGGTAGCGGCTGGACTCCCTGCGAATCGGTTGTGGTTGATGTACGACACGTTGGTCGTCCTTCACATAGAATGCATCGTACATTCTCTCCTGAAGCAACTCATATGCACGAAAATCTTTGTCTTCATGTCCCACAGATTTACAGAATGTACAATACAGATTCATCGATTTTGTGACCATCTTCTGCATGTATTGGCATTCCTCATGGCGGTGCCCATATACATGACAGATGCGACACCACGGCATACCGCCACCATTCAACGGGTTCGGTGCCCCGGAAACCAAATAATTGCGGAAGTCTAGGAAACTATCCTTGGTATGCCCCTCTCCGCGACATCGCATACACCAGACTTCTTCTCATTGTTCCTTTCCCTTCTTAAGATCTTGCAGCTGTATGGTTAG
The DNA here is from genome assembly GCA_027924585.1 of Larix kaempferi. NCBI lineage: Eukaryota > Viridiplantae > Streptophyta > Pinopsida > Pinales > Pinaceae > Larix > Larix kaempferi. The sequence goes on along the minus strand of BSBM01000834.1, from coordinate 2,181,515 downwards.
GCTATCCAGCTGTGTCTGAATCTGTGACATCCCAGCTGCGTTTTCCCTGATCGATGATGCTTCCAACCGCATTGCAATCTCCAAAGCTTCACTTGGCGTTATAATGTTCTATTGCATCAGCGGAAATCGAATCATGGGAGTAATGCCGCAATAAACCATTCTTTGTGTTGGACAGTGCTCATGTCGAAACTGACCCTTGCCATCAATGTTTTGAATCACTGGTCAAAATCCCACACAGTTACATTGGGGTACTGCTTAATCTCTTTTAATTTTGTAATATACTATGCTTCATATTTAGGTTTTTTGAACTCCTCGATTAATCCAGATCGAACTTCATCCAATGTCTTCTCTGGAGTGCCTGCAAGAACCTGCACAAACTTCATGAACCAGTCTAAGGCGCGACCCCGAAGGGTTGTCACCAATTGTCCTTTCTTAGCATCATCATCAGTAATCTGCTTTACGGTCCATACTGCTTCACATAAAAACCAGTACTGCTCAGGATTATCTGTTCCATTGTCATGGAAAAGTGGTAAGTTTTTATCCTCGCCCGCCATCCTGGGCTTCCTTCCTCCAGTCGTTGAACTACTAGTAAGTAACTTCTATTGACTTAATGAACATGGTGGTGTCGAAGTTGTATTTCTTACTTGTTGAGAGATGGTGAGCGGAGGCATGGGCACGTTGTTGTTGTGGTTTGGTCCTTCCTCTATCCTGGGCGTAGCTTGGTTGTCCTTGTCCGAACTGTGGCATCGCTTCGTCCCGTGTGGTCTTCCTTCGCGGCCTTATGGTTCAATCACAGCAAGACCTTCTCCTGTCCTCTTCCTCCTTTCCTATCGAAACCTTGCTCCTCCCCTTGTAAGACCACTCTCTTCCGCGGCTTCACTCACAGTCTCGTCGTGACCTGCACCCATCTACCCCTTATCATTCCATGTACCACCCCCCCACTGTCGTGGTACGCACAACCTCCGCCCACTAGGGTTTCTACCGATCAAGATGCATCTTCAATATGCCCTTCTCGCAAATGAGCATCTTAATAGACAACTGTAGCGACAATAGAAACCTTCCCTGGGGTCCGCAGAAGAAATATCTTTCAGCTTCACTATAGGATTTTTTCGTATCAACCGTAAATTCAGTGATATAGCCTTCCAATATGTGATATAGCTACTGGATCAGTTCAGGGGTTCAGGCTATTGGTTTACCACCTTGGAAGTTCCTCTTCTGAAAAGTCAACTTTGCTAACCACTCATACAGGATGATGGGGAACTCGCAAAAAAAATATTCGTGTAGACCATCGTGAATATACTTCGCTAGCCACCAGTCGGTTGTCAACCCAAGGTTCTTGTTTTCTTTTTCAGCAAACTCTTGCAATTTTAGGTCAAACCAATCTTGGATCTCTAGTTTCGTCGCATGCCACATATCCTCCTGTCACTTTGCACAAGGTCTCGACAATGGAACCATTTGTTGACACAAACCCAGTCGACAAGGGTTCCCAACACTATCGACACCAACCCACCGCGATCTCCCTAAGCACTGGCCCAGATGGGTTTTACCCCATCCATAAACACCTACAGAGCATATGAGGTCTCACCCGAGATGTTCAAGGGAGATTCGACGGAACCATGTTTCCACCGAATGAAGGAGGATGACGCAGCTCAATTACCCAACTTATTGCAACATTTCCGAAATAGATCTAAGCCTTTAACTCAAGCATTATTCATATTCATGGAAACATTCAACAAACAAGTTGTAATTGCGACAGATATAACAGTAAAGCATTAACCGCAACAAGGAAACATCGCATCATTCATATATTCATATTGTGAAATGCATTACCATAGATAAACAAAAAAACACAGGGATTCTGCTCAATAACTCAATCACATCATATTAACTCCACAAAAACCCAGATACGAAATATTCAGCCTTCAGCTCATGCAGATATAACAGATATCACTAGATCTAAGACACACGATCGAAGATGATTCAACACTTACAAATCTATGTCTATTTATAGGCTTTCGCCTTTACATTGCTTGTCCACTTTCTAACTACTTCCTAACCGACACTTCAAAGCAAATGACCCAAAATCTATCTATTATGGTCCAAATAACCCAAAAACCTGCATACTGCGGTTCAACAGACCCAAAGTTACATAAAATATCATCATTTGTGCTTGACTTCCCGCCTTCTGTGGTATCTTTGGCCTTGCGCAGCATCCACGATGTTGCGATGCTAACTTGTCCAAACCGCCTACAAACAGCTACGGATACTGGTAATATTGGTATGACATTTGAGAACTAGGAGGACCATAAATTGATTGATCTTAAGTTCCTCCCATAGAGGGATGGCCATATGGTGGAGGTGCTCCCATGTTAAGAGGTTGGCTCGATGGTGGGTTTCCTCCTGCATGAGGGGGTCCTCCAGAGTGGGGGGGTTGTTTGGATAGTGGGAGTGGAGGTGGTCCAAGTGGAGAAGGTGGGCGTGGGACAGGTGGTATGGGTTTGGGTGTTGGAAGTGGGGATGGTATGCCAAAAGAAGTTCCAGCCGGAGCAAAGTTCTGTTGACCCCATGGGGTGTTCGTATTTCAGGGATAACGTACTCTGGGATAAATGTTTCCGAGAGAAATTTGGTAAATTTGAATCATCACCATATTCTGATTACCTGGATATGTATAACCCCATGTGGGTTGTCCTAATATAGGTGGCACCCACGTGTGATGTCCCTACGAAGGTTGTCCCATCGCTGGAGTGTTAGGATATTCCTATACTCCATCCTAGTCCCACCAGTATTTTGATCATTTACATTTTCATTCATGCATGCACTTTTAGGGTTTGCATGCATCCCAGTCATCAATCCCAGCACCTAGCCCTCAGTTAGCAGCCCCCGGAGCTTCCTTCCACTTAGTTTTAGTCCTCCTAGAGCTTAGTGTGCCCTCCTTTCATCTACTAGTTGAGAAAGGCGCCCTTCTTACCTACCACTTCAGTTTAGTTCAGTTATCTTCAATTCCTTCCTTGATTTAAGGATTAACTGACTCTTAACTGACCTTAGCACTCCGATGGACCTCTAGTGAGACATGACTGCCCATTCTAACTCCAGTTAGCTCCTCATGGGCCCTCCACTGAGCCTCCTTCATTCAGTTAGTGTATCCATGTGCCAGTTACATTCAGTACACCTACCACACTCAGTTAGACTCAGTTTGACTGACGATTGACAGTTACTTGTGCATTGATGACTCCACCGATGGTGAGATAGACTACTATTTGTGCTCCGATGACACTCCAGTGATCCTTTGATCACTCCATGAAGGCTAATTCGAATTGCCACCTTAGGCATTCGAATCCTCATGCATTGTACTATTTATTTGTCCATATTGTGATTAATTAATTAGTGTGTGTGAAGTATTTTTGCTTCTATCCAAGTTCTACTGTATTATTATTATGTTGCTCATTATATTGCATTGACCACTCTTCTTCTATTTTCCTGCTTAATCATAATTATTCTCTTGTGAGGTATACATCATCTCTTAGATATGCTGTGAGTATTTTCACATGGTATCAGAGCATGTTGAGAGTATTGTTTATCTCCATTCCTGAGAGTTTTTTGCAGGTTATTATCAAGATTTCGAGTGCAGCAGTTTCTGCATTTATGCAGCAGTAGCAGTTGCAGATATTCTCTATTGTTTTTGCAGATCTTCTACAGCTTCCATGTATTCAGAAGAAATCTATCCTCCGCCATTCAACTATGATGAATGGAAACCAAATATGATAGCACATTTGAAGAGAAATGGTCTCTTTGATTATTGTTTTGAGAGAGAGTTCGAATCCTCTGAAGAAAAGATTGACTGGTTAAATAATGGTGACGGAGCCATGGGAACCATGATGCTTGTTATGTCTCGATGATTGGTACATCAATTAATTGATGATGTTGAATCTCCAAAAGAGATATGGGCCTACCTGGATGAAATATTTGGCAGACAGAATGAAGGGATTGGTCCAAACCCCTTCAAGAGCAAGCCTAGTGATGCATTTGCTCCCCTTGATGGTCTCTCAGATCATGAACCAGTATCATCTCATATTGAAGTTGTCCACAAAGAACTTGTAGATTCTACACTCATGCTCCAACTTTCTTCTCTTTCTGAGCCAGCTCACACTCTAGATATTGCAGAAGGTCCTAAATCCTCTCTTGCACCAGAGTCTGTTAGTTTGCATCATGATCACATGATTATTTCGGAGGAAAAATTAGTTATTGGAGGTATAATGCATTCACTCTCCTCAAGCAATCACCTCTTATTTATTACTATATGATCATTATCTCATGCTTTCAGAAGGTTATTGAAGAATATGGCCATTGCCACCCGCTTGGGATAATTTCTCATGCATCTAATGGTTTTGATCTCACCTCTTATGGTTCAAAGGAGATCTCAAGAAACCTTTTCCATTCGTTTGAGATAATTTCTCATGCATTTACTGGTTTTGATCTCACCTCTTATGGTTCAAAGGAGATCTCAAGAAACCATGATTCAAGTCTTGGATCTAATTTGGATTCTAAGCAATTACTACTTGGGATAATTTCTCATGCATATGATAGTTTTGATCTCACCCCTGCTGGTTCAAAGGAGATCTCAAGAAACTATTCTTCAAGTCTAAAATCTGATTTGGATTTCAAGCAATCATTATTATTTGATGGTTCTTTTTGGAATAATCTCACCCATGATGGTTCGAAGGAGAAGACAAAAGACTATATGCACATTCATAGTTTTGATCCTAACTCAGCTGATTCGAATCACAGGTTCAAGGATCATCCTCATACTATTAGATTTGTTCTCATCACATTCGATATGAAGAGCAAGTACAAGCACATGCTTTCTGAGGATGATCCACTTCTTCCCAAGAAGAAGATACCTCCAGACATATGACCAAGCATCACACCTACTTGAGTTTGGAGCATTTATTTTTGTGTGTGCCTTACAGTCTATTTTGAGGGGGGGTATTTTCCCATGAGTTTTTCCCCATTTCCTCGGTTTATTAACTGTTATTGTTCATTGTATTGGGTGACCTTTGGTCTTAGTTACCAGGGCCTAGGATGGATTAAGGGGGGGTGTTAGGATATTCCTATACTCCATCCTAGTCCCACCAGTATTTTGATCATTTACATTTCCATTCATGCATGCACTTTTAGGGTTTGCATGCATTATTTAGGGTTTGCATGCATTTGCATGCATCCCAGTCATTAGTCCCAGCACCTAGCCCTCAGTTAGCAGCCCCTGGAGCTTCCTTCCACTCAGTTTCAACCCTCCTAGAGCTTAGTGCACCCTCCTTTTATCTACCAGTTGAGAAAGGCGCCCTTCTTACCTACCACTTCAGTTTAGTTCAGTTATCTTCAGTTCCTTCCTTGATTTAAGGATTAACTGACTCTTAACTGACCTTAACACTCCGATGGACCTCCAGTGAGACTTGACTACCCATTTTGACTCCAGTTAGCTCCTCATGCGCCCTCCACTGAGCCTCCTTCATTCAGTTAATGTCTCCATGTGCCAGTTACATTCAGATACACCTACCACACTCGGTTAGACTCAGTTTGACTGACGGTTGACAGTTACTTGTGCTCCACCGATGATGAGATAGACTACTAGTTGTGCTCCGATGACACTCCAGTGATCCTTTTATCACTCCATGAAGGCTAATTTGAATTGCCACCTTAGGCATTCGAATCCTCATGCATTATACTATTTATTTGTCCATATTGTGATTAATTAATTGGTGTGTGTGAAGTATTTTTGCTTCTATCCGAGTTCTAATGTATTGTTATTCTGTTGCTCATTATACTGCATTGACCACTCTTTTTCTATTTTCCTGCTTAATCATAATTATTCTCTTGTGAGGTATACATCATCTCTTAGATCTGTTGTGAGGATTTTCACATGGTATTAGAGCATGTTGAGAGTATTGTTTATCTCCATTCCTGAGAGTTTTTTGCAGGTTATTATCAAGATTTCGAGTGCAGTAGTTGCAGCAGTTTCTGCATTTATGCAGCAGTAGCAGTTGCAGATATTCTCTATTGATTTTGCAGGTCTTCTACAGCTTCCATGTATTCAGAAGAAATCTATCCTCCTCCATTCAACTATGATCCTCTTTCTCCATTCAGCTATGATGAATGGAAACCAAAGATGATAGCACATTTGAAGATAAATGGTCTCTTTGATTATTGTTTTGAGAGAGAGTTCGAATCCTCTGAAGAAAAGATTGACTGGTTAAATAATGGTGACAGAGCCATGGGAACCATGATGCTTGCTATGTCTCGATGATTGGTACATCAATTCATTGATGATGTTGAATCTCCAAAAGAGCTATGGGCCTACCTAGATGAAAGATTTGGCAAACAGAATGAAGGGATTGGTCCAAACCCCTTCGAGAGCAAGCCCAGTGATGCATTCGCTCCCCTTGATGGTCTCTCAGATCATGAACCAGTATCATCTCATATTGAAGTTGTCCACAAAGAACTTGTAGATTCTACACTCATGCTCCAACTTTATTTTCTTTCTGAGCCAGCTCACACTCTAGATATTGTAGAAGGTCCTAAATCCTCTCTTGCACCAGAGTCTGTTGGTTTGCATCATGATCACATGATTATTTCGGAGGAAAAATCAGCTATTGGAGGTAATGCATTCGCTCTCCTCAAGCAATCACCTCTTATTTATTACTATATAATCATTATCTCATGCTTTCAGAAGGTTATTGAAGAATATGGCCATTTCCACCCGCTTGGGATAATTTCTCATGCATCTAATGGTTTTGATCTCACCTCTTATGGTTCAAAGGAGATCTCAAGAAACCATTGCCATTCGTTTGAGATAATTTCTCATGCATTTACTGGTTTTGATCTCACCTCTTATGGTTCAAAGGAGATCTCAAGAAACCATGATTCAAGTCTTGGATCTAATTTGGATTCTAAGAAATTACTACTTGGGATAATTTCTCATGCATATGATAGTTTTGATCTCACCCCTGCTGGTTCAAAGGAGATCTCAAGAAACTATTCTTCAAGTCTTAAATTTGATTTGGATTTCAAGCAATCATTATTATTTGATGGTTCTTTTTGGCATAATCTCACCCATAATGGTTCGAAGGAGAAGACAAAAGACTATCTGCACATTCATAGTTTTGATCCTACCTCAGCTGATTCGAATCACAGGTTCAAGGATCATCCTCATACTACTGGATTTATTCTCATCGGATTTGATCTGAAGAGCAAGTACAAGCACATGCTTTCTGAGCATGATCCAATTCTTCCCAAGAAGAAGATACCTCCAGACATATGACCAAGCATCACACCTGCTTAAGTTTGGAGAATTTATTTTTGTGTGTGCCTTACAGTCTATTTTGAGGGGGGGGGGTATTTTTCCCATGAGGTTTTCCCCATTTCCTCGATTTATTAACTGTTATTATTCATTGTATTGGGTGATCTTTGGTCTTAGTTACCAGGGCCCAGGATGGATTAAGGGGGGGTGTTAGGATATTCCTATACTCCATCCTAGTCCCACCAGTATTTTGATCATTTACATTTTCATTCATGCATGCACTTTTAGGGTTTGCATGCATTATTTAGGGTTTGCATGCATCTCAGTCATCAGTCCCATCACCTAGCCCTCAGTTAGCAGCCCCCAGAGCTTCCTTCCACTCAGTTTCAGCCCTCCTAGAGCTTAGTGTGCCCTCCTTTCATCTACCAGTTGAGAAAGGAACCCTTCTTACCTACCACTTCAATTTAGTTCAGTTATCTTCAGTTCCTTCCTTGATTTAAGGATTAACTAACTCTTAACTGACCTTAACACTCCGATGGACCTCCAATGAGACTTGACTGCCCATTCTGACTCCAGTTAGCTCCTCATGTGCCCTCCACTGAGCCTCCTTCATTCAGTTAGTGTCTCCATGTGCCATTTACATTCAGTTACACCTACCACACTCAATTAGACTCAGTTTGACTGACGGTTGACAGTTACTTGTGCATTGATGACGCCACCGATGATGAGATAGACTACTAGTTGTGCTCCGATGACACTCCAGTGATCCTTTTATCACTCCATGAAGGCTAATTCGAATTGCCACCTTAGGCATTCAAATCCTCATGCATTGTACTATTTATTTGTCCATATTGTGATTAATTAATTAGTGTGTGTGAAGTATTTTTTCTTCTATCCGAGTTCTACTGTATTATTATTTTGTTGCTCATTATACTACATTGACCACTCTTCTTCTATTTTCCTGCTTAATCATAATTATTATCTTGTGAGGTATACATCATCTCTTAGATCTACTGTGAGGATTTTCACATGGAGATGGACCTCCTGTTTGTGCTAGAAATTGCATCTAGACTACAAAGGGAACAAGCTAGTACAATCTCGAAAATCTCAACATAACATAATGAACATAAATTAGGGTTATGTTTTTGTATTTTATTGGTTTGAGAGTTTCATTTCAAGGTAATAATCAACATCAAATTCAAACTAACACAGATTCTGAATCATGCAACAATGAAAGAACTAAGATATTAAAGGTAAAAAAAAAACAAAAAGAAACTATCACATTCATAAGCATACACTGGTTTTGTTCACCACGACTGAACATTCACATGAATAAAAACATTAAACAAGGAATGAGGTCAATAGCTGAGTGATCCAATTGATCAGAAACAAAAGCAATAAATAAGATAGAATGGCTTATATGTATATAAATCTATCTTAGTCCTCAAAAACTTACATAAGATTAGCTTGTATCAATCTGTAATTCATATCCAAAAAGCTCTAGTTTCAATATAGTTTCCTTGAAACAAAAATCGAACCATCCTCCACCCCAGTTTCTTCTTCTTTCTTTTATAATTACAAACTAAAGTAGTTTTATAACCACTCCTTTACTCAGCAGTTACATTTCATAGCTATACAAACTAACTTTGAATCTTTAAAGACTTATTAACCAAAAATAACAAATCGAACTCTGGGAATTTTGACGAATTTTCTGAAAAATGTGTCTCACAAACGCCTCCATATATCTCGATCCATGATAGTTGTACGAAAACTGAGAGATTTTTTTTTAAATGAGTCCATGAAGAACAAAAACCTCTCTTGGTTTTTAAAAATTCCTCTCCAATTGATCGGAATGCGTGCCGTAAATTTATGACTAAAACAGGAAATTGTTAAATATTTTAAACCCTGAAAAATAAGCCACAAATATGAATTCTTTCAAATGATGACACCTGTTGCAAACCTAAGATAGGTTTTTTTGAATGAATCCTTGACGGACAAAAACCTCTTTGGGATTTTTGAAATTCATCTCCATTGCCTCATAATCAGTGCTCAATTACAATGACTAAAACAGGGAAAAACAAAGCATAACTATGCATCTATTTTTCTTCTTAAAGCCTTCTTAGCCACTCTTACCCATATTTCACTGTAATTTCACCAATTTACTCTCTTTAAATTGAATTAGGGGTGAAAAAATTCAAAAGACATTAGGATTACATATTCTCATCTCTGTAATTTGAAATCCCCAAATATGAAATCGTGGCACTAAAAATCCCCAAATTCCTTGATGATAAGTACAAGTGATTCATACATGTGTCATAATAGAGTAAATAGGTGTCTGGAAGCTCTCCTTTCATCATCAAATGCAACGGCCATGTCCTGCTATCAAAGAACTACGAACCCTCATGATCTCAGATACCTACAGTGCGCTAGAGTAGATGATCTGGACCTTGTGCTACGGGAAAACGTCATATGCAATTTTGGCACATAAACTCAAACACAAAGGTTAAACTTTGGATTTTGTATAAGTATATAGTTTAAATAAGCATTTTAAGGACTTTGAAAAATATATAATATTTGATAAGCCATTAAAGATCCCACTAAAGGTGAAATCAATTAAAACCAAAAGAAAACTACAACATGACACAAAAAGAAAATCAAAATAATTTATTAAAAGCATTTAAAATCTAAAATAAAAATAGAATGAAAATGAAAAAGAGGAATAAATATTTAAGAAAACACACAAAAACTGAGGACAATTTCAGTGTTAACATCTGGCTCCTGCTGAGGGATGAAAGCCTCCTTGTGAGGTTTCAAGAACCTGTAGACCTTGTGCCTTATTCATTGGGTGATGGACTCATTGTATCTCGTTCCCAACCTACCATTCACTGCTAACCAAAGGCTGCAACTTGTTTTTTCAATCAAAATCCGAACCTTGTTTTGCAAACTGAGATTACTCTACAACTGATAATAAGAAATGTGAGTGCTCCAATTGGGCTATGCAGTCATTTACCAAATCTCTTCAAATTTCTCAAACTCTAAACACATACCTCTGAAATGACAAAATACTGCTATAAGCCAATATACTGAAAATAATCTACATGCTCGTATGGCGAGCTTATTCTACTATTTACTCCTACTTCTAATCGGAAGAAACAACCCAATCAAGTGTAATTATACTTCCAGTGAAGCCATGAAAGTAATTGACTGACAACTTGAACCTTCCTTCAAATTTTATGCAAAGTCCCAAACAGACAAACTGTAGTATGTGAGTCATAATGTTTGAAATAATACTTACAATCCAAAAATCCGACTTTAAAGATCGCAATAGCTGAAACTTCATTACTGCAAAACATATTTATACAAGTAGCAACTAGATCTTGAAATTCATACAAAACTTGTTGCTGCTCAATCACTGACAGAGAAACATGCACCATCAATTGCTCATCTAATTCTTTCTGTTTTCTTTTGATGTATCCATGTGACTTGGATTCATTACTGTGATGTGTTGGCCCATTACCGCTGACAATTTCTGAGAGAAAAGAAGAGATATGTTCTTGATCTTCTACATTAGTATCTCTATAATGATCAAATGAAAGATGAGTCTTAAAAGAAATGTCATGAAAAAACATTGATTACTCTCTCCAAAAATGATATCTTTAAAAGATGTATCAGAAATAAGAGGATCTTCATGAGTATTTTGAACAACAGACTCATAACTATTATTGACCATAGCATGATCGCATTGTTGATCACCTTTTTGCTGAAAAGTGGAACTAGATGTAATTCCATTAGTCAAGAAATTTTTATAAACCTTAAATTTTTCTTGTTCATCACTATATTGGTGAAATATTGGAGTATTAGGATAAACTCCTAATGGAAAAGATGAAGTTTTCTGCAAAGAATTATCAACAATATGGCTTTGAAACAGATTTGAAATAATATATCCTTCTTCATCATAGATAGGTTGATCTCCAACAGTTTTATGATTAAAAATATGTTGAAAATTGTCTTGAACAATGGGATGATCATCAAACAATTTGGGAACAACAATTTCATCCTCTGAAACAGAATCAAGGGCATCTTTAATTCGAATATCATCAACACTAATTTTACATTGTCTTGTAAATCTTCATCAATGGTATGACTCTGAACGTTTTCTTCAATAAAGAGTTGATCTTCACAAGGATTTTCAACAATAAATTCTACATGATAATGATGTCTTGACTCTTGAAAACTGTCAAATATCTCCTGAACTTCGTTTTTTTTTAAATTTCTTCATGAACTTCATTTTGATCATCATTGCTAAGATATTTCTTGAACTCAAATTGCTCACAATAGTCCTCTAAAGGGAGATCAACAGGATAAATCCTCTTACAATATGAATGAAAGACAACATGAAAATCTTTTAATGAAGAGATGCTAGAGACGGGAAGAGACCTGTACCACTGTCTGGCATCTCCTTCCAAGGAGTACATAAACATTTTCACCAATACATCCTCATGAAAAATATCGAGCTGGCCCATGTATTGATGAAAATCAATCAAGTGTTGTGCCCGATGGTCATGATTGTCTCCTCTAAATCTTGGAAGAAAGTCTCCCCATTCATCCATAGTGGGCACATCATTTGGAAATCCTGGAATATCAACAAAACAAAAAGGAGAAACCTCTGTTCCAACATAGCAGCAAACGTTTTTGACATTCTGAAATTGTGAAGCTGCCTCTAGATTTTTCAAACATGGAGTCGCCAACAACTCCTTCCCTCGCGGAGTCACCTGGTGAAAAATTGTAGTCCAAAAGAATTTATGATCCTGTTCACCCTCCAAAACCAGATTAATAAAAATAACCCAGGGAAGATATGCTTCACCTTCGTCCCCGTTAATGGCGCCAAAGATATTTGTGCTATAAATTTTCCCTAGACTACAAAGGGAAAAACCTAGTACAATCTCGAAAATCTCAACATAATGAACATAAAATAGGGTTTTGTTTTTGTATTTTATTGGCTTGAGAGTTTCATTTCAAGGTAATAATCAGCATCAAATTCAAACTAACACAGATTCTAAATCATGTAACAATCAAAGCACTGAGATATTAAATTTTATAAAAAACAAATATAAACTATCACATTCATAAGCATACACTGGTTTTGTTCACAACGACTGAGCATTCACATGAATACAAACATTAAACAAGGAATGAGGTCAATAGCTGAGTGATCCAACTGATCAGAAACAAAAGCAATAAATAAGATAGAATGGCTTGTATGTATATAAATTTATCTCGGTCCTCAAAAACTTACATAAGAGTAGCTTGTATCAATTTGTAATGCATATCCAAAAAGCTCTAGTTTCAATATAGTTTCCTTGAAACAAAAATCGAACCATCCTCCACCCTAGTTTCTTCTTATTTCTTTTATAATTACAAACTAAAATAGTTCTATAACCACTCCTTTACTCAGCAGTTACATTTCGTAGCTATACAAACTAACTTTGAATCTTTAAAGACTGATTAACCAAAAATAACAAATCGAACTCTGGGAATTTTGATGAATTTTCTGAAAAATGTGTCTCACAAATGCCTCCATATCTCTCGATCCATGACAGCTGTACAAAAACGGAGAGAGGTTTTTTTAAATGAGTCCATTAAGAACAAAAACCTCTCTTGGTTTTTAAAAATTCCTCTCCAATTGATCAGAATATGTGCCGGAAATGTATGAATAAAACAGGAAATTATTAAATATTTTAAACCTTGAAAAAATAAGCCACAAAGATGAATTTGAATCTTTCAAAAAATGACACATGTTGCAAAACTGAGATAGGTTTTTTTTAATGAATCCGTGATGGACAAAAGCCTCTTTGGGATTTATGAAATTGATCTCCATTTCCTCGTAATCCTTGCTCAATTACAATGACTAAAACAGGGAAAAACAGAGCATAACTATGCATCTCTTTTTCTTCTTAAAGCCTTCTTAGCCACTCTTACCCATATTTCACTTTAATTTCACCAATTTACTCTCTTGAAACTGAATTAGGGGTGAAAAAATTCAAAAGACATTAATATTACATATTCTTAGCTCTGTAATTATAAATCCCCAAATATGAAATCATGGCACTAAAACTCCCCAAATTCCTTGATGATAACTACAAGTGATTCATACATGTGTCATAATAGAGTAAATAGGTGTCTAGAAGCTCTCCTTTCATCATCAAATGCAACAGCCACGCTCGGCTATCAAAGAACCATGAACCCTCATGATCTCAGATTCCTGCAGCACGCTAGAGTAGATGATCTGGACCTTGGGCTGCAGGAAAACCTCATATGCAATTTTGGCACATAAACTCAAACACAAAGGTTAAACTTTGGATTTTGTATAAGTATATAGTTTAAATAAGCATTTTAAGGACTTTGAAAGATATATAATATTTGATAAGCCATTAAAGGTTCCACTAAGGGTGAAATCAATTAAAACCAAAAGAAAACTATAACATGACATAAAAAGAAAATCAAAATCATTTCTTAAAAGCATTTAAATTCTAAAATAAAAATAGAATGAAAATGAAAAAGAGGAATAAATATTTAAGAAAACACACAAAAACTAAGGACAATTTCAGTGTTAACACCTCCTATCATATTATAAGCCATAAACGAAGGTTGTCCTCCACTTACATTATTTCCACTAACCATAGGTTTCCCCCCCATTAAGTTTTGTCCACCAAACAAAGGTTGCACCCGAGTCATATTATGACCACTGACCACAGGTTTCCCCATAGTCATATTATGACCATTGACCACAGGTTTCCCTGTAGTCATATTTTGACCACTAATTAGGGGTTGGCCTCCAGTTTCACTTTGCCTTGTAATTGAATATTTTACTCTAGTTACAAAGTAGGAATTGGTTGAAGGTTTCACCCCAGTCATCGGGTTCAAAGGAGGTCTAGAACCGACCATTTGATTCTGAGTCCATACAACCAAACAATATGGTTGGCCTGGTTCATAGGAGGTCATATTGGGCACAGGAATTCCTGGCAAAGAAAGAGAAAAAAATAAATGGGTTAATTGTATTCGGTATTTACTAATTCTGAAGTGGACGGTGGAGGAAAACTCTAACGTCTTACATTTTGTCCAAGTACTCGTAAGTGGGATATGGTATCTTGAAGGGGTCCAAAACATTCCTCAATTGAGACAAATCTGGTAGGACGCAGAGGTGGATTTGTCTCCACGATTGATGGTGAACCAAAGTAGGATATAACTTGTCCTAAGGAGGTTCCCCAAAATGAAGCAGTTGGACCAAAATCAGTTGCTACAGGGTCTTTTGGAGGTCGGGTGAATATCCAATCTACAGCTCCAAAATATCCTTCAAGTGAATGGTGAAAATATGTGTCACATGAGAAAGGTTTTTCTACCACCAATGGTCCCTCGGGATCGATGATAGATGGATTTGCAGGAGGACTATAATTTCCTTCTGATACAGTCATCGGGATTCCTTCTTCACGTGGACTAGATGTAGTAGGTTGGCCCATATTTTCCCTTGTGTTTCCATATTCGATGGGTAAATATTCGGGTGGCAAGTTTTGTATTATGCAAGATCTCCTTAAGGGTTGCTCAGCTAAAATGACTAACGAAAATATCTCCCTAAAAGTCTTCTAAATAAAAGACACACTTCAAGTCCTACTCAAACTAAAAGTTGCAGGAAAACTTAGCTGATAGGTAGGATAAAAAGTTGGATTCTCATAGAAGTGTCAAGTTGTCGCAACTCGTAATATACCATAGGGCCCAAACAATAATACTCGACCCAATATTTCAAAGCACTGACCAGGAAGGATAAGGATCGTACCCCTGACCGTATTACCCAACTACCTAACAGTACAAGTGTAGTATCTCCCCGAGTGTTGTTCTCGATGTATTGCAACATCAAATGGTTGACTCGTATAGTTTCAAGATCCTAGTGGGGTCTCCCGATATATGCAAGTTAAGTGAGAGCTCCAATCCATAGTAGTGATGTCTAATGCACAACCGTTCGACAGGAGCCTTCCTATATACCGCCGATTACGTGAAGAACCTTTCTATATACTGTTAAGTACGTGAATGGTCGTTCGATATACCGAATAGTATGTGGAAGAACTACAATCCTTTGTGATGCAATTCAGGAAAATAATGACAACTCCTACGCTTTAAGACGTCAGAACACGTCTCTAACCTATCACTCAAGTTTCTGAATATTTTACCTTAAACTAGCACTTTATTTTATCTTAGATGGTTAAGTGCACTGATGAAGTGTTGACACATCCCAATATCATGCACGAAAACTAAATGAGATGAAAACTTTTCTTTTCGATGAGATCTATTTATGGGAAGGAGAGATATCTTGTTCTTTTGCTGAGACAAATGAAATCTTTCCAAAAATACAACACTATTCTTTCACTTTTCTTCTTAAGAAAAACCAAAATATAAAAGCGAGTAACACTCTTTCAATCAACCAAAAATAACACCAAAGCAAAGTTTTTTTTTTGTTTTTTCCAAAAGATATTTGACAATGCAAATCGAAAATAAAAGAACAATGAAGTCTTTTTAATTTGAAAAACACCTCACTTTCGAACAAAGAAGCAAAGGATTTAAAATGATGATTTCAAATATCCTCGGAACATGCACTAATTGTCAAAAAATAGTTGAAAAACAAAGCTTATGATTCAATTTTTTAAAATATCTAAGAATTCTTCTCTTTTTTTAAATACTTTTTAAGGATCAAAAGGAAGAAAACATGAACAATTTCTAGCTCTTTCAAGTTTTTCAAACAATTATCCAAGATCCAAAAGGTATATCTTCTCAACAAATCAAAGCACTATACTTCAAAAATGAAGAGAGTGAAACTTCAATTCCTTTTAATACTACATTCAAATATAATTAAATATAACTCGGTTCACTTGTTTCAAATCTCAAAACACCAAAGATCGAAGAGTTATGCACCTTTTGAAAACAAGAAAAGAAATCACCCAAGCATCCAACTTCAAGACTCACAATAATTCAATATAAACTCACACAAGCAAAAGTTATCACACCAACACACTTGGAAATAATTAAAAGTTTAAGCAGAGCAGATTAGAGGATTCGTAGATCCAAAATACAAGTTGCCCATACAAGGGATTAATATGACCCAAGACAAGAAAGGTGACTGCTTGACTACTAAGGACACAAAAAGAAACTCAAGATAGGCTTCAAACCTCAAGCAAATGCAAGGAAGAAGGGTAAATGACAAATATCAGAGAAAACTATGGCTGAGGTAGCCAAGACACAAATATGAGGAGAATATTTGACCCAACCTTAAGAGGAAAATTCAACCCTGCTGAAAAAATTTGCAGAGTCGCAATCTATTGTCGAACACAGCGCGCTAATGTGGATCGGTGTGGTTTAATATACTGCCGAGGCACGTGGTCGGCGCGATGTATATGAAGACAGATCGCGTCGAAGTCAACAGAGAGCGATTTTTCAAAATAAAAAGATCAAAAAGGTAATTAACCTCAAAGGATTCAAATGGATTGCAAGTGTTAGATCCGTATTGGATCACCCGGTGACTCATAAATGCGAAAATTTGATCAAGTAAAACAAGGTAAGTGACATGATTCAAAGAAGATCCAAGGAAAACCAAGGGAGATCTAATGAGCGTTCCCCAACAGAGTTGCGAATTTTTTTTGAGGATTTTTAGATGGGTGCAGACAAAGATCGAAGTACCTAGTCAGAAAGGTTCAGATCTAGAAGAAAAAGAGACAAATTGTATAAACCTTCACCTAGGTCAATGAAATAGTAACAATGGATGAGTATAGAGGGAACTTACCTCTGATACAACAGTTGTCCTTATGATCCAGGAGTAGTCACGATCCATCTTTGCATACAAGAGAACCTGCTACAGAGCAAGGCAAGACAACAACAACTGAAATACAAATAGTATAATTGACTTATGCAAGTGAACAAGGAATCTTACAATACATGATCATGAACATCAGATGTATGGGAAGGAAAATACAATTGTATTAAAAGTGGAAGAAATAAAGTACAACAATTTAGGCCTTGGTGTTGTAGCTTCTTCGCAATGGGTTCTTCTTTCTCCAACAAGTCACCTTCACCTTGAATACAAAACACCTCAAGAGTCTCCAAGTCTAGGGATATTTCTCCAGCATTTACCTACTTCCAATCTTCCTCCCCTCACCCATGGCCCAAGGCATCAATTTATAGGATAATGTGGATAAAGGGAGGTTGAGAAAAGTGTGGGGAGTGGATGAGATATGATCCCCACGATGGTGTAAGTCGAGCCAGATCCATAACAATAGGAGGGAAAGGCTATTATTCGATATTTCTCTCTAGAAGCTTCTTGAAAACCTAATTTTACCCTCCTGGGGAGATCGACGTGGTTTGTAGTGGAGCAACGTGCGCCAAAATGGGTCAACGCGGGTTGCTCTGAAGATAGACTGCGTCATCGACGTGTGTTTCCAGTGGAACACACTGTGTCGATGGGGTTTCGACGCAGGTTGACAGTAGAACAAAGCGCGTTGAAATCACAAAATAATTTGAGTTGCAAGGTAATGTATTCAAATCGCATTCACCATGAAAGTCACTTTAGGGATTGTGGAAACATAAGGTCACAGGGTTTTGTACTGCTGACGAAAATTTCATGTAACACCTTGATGAGTCCAGTGTCCATATACACTTTCATTTCGTCTTTCATATTTTTAATGCACCTAGGTCTATTTTTCCTTTGTCTCTTTCCTCGGGGCGTGCGAAGGGGGTCCATGGAGTCTTGGGTGGGAGGGATTGGGTGAGATGGAGGAGATCATGGGCCAAAGATGGGTCAATATGGGGGTTATTTGGTGGGATATAGGACGTTAGGGAGGTAGGTGAGAAGAGGGCCATGAATGGAAATATATGTGTGTGTGTGTGTGTGTGTGTTAGGAGTGATTTTCATGATTCCTATAACCATTCAAGTATTGGAGAGGTAAGGAGAAGAGGGATCCCTCTTCCTCGTGTTTCCTTGACAATGCATTTACCACAACATTGTGTTTTCCCTTTTTGTAGATGATCTCATAATCATATCCAAGTATCTTAATGACCCATTTATGTTGCTCTGCAAATGAAAACCTGTGTTCCAAAAACTGCTTCAAGTTGTGGTGATCGGTCTTGATTTGGAGGCATTTCCCTATAAGATATTGTCAATTTGTGTCAAATGCATGCAGGATGGACATCATTTCTTTATCATAAGTGGATATCATTTCTTTATCGAGGAGATCGTCGTCATCTACCTTGCTGCCTGCAAATTTCGACCTCTTATGTATACATTCTATGTTTGCTTGCATTGGGTAAGTGACCTTTACAAAATCTGTTGATAGTTGTTTTTACTTATCCTGGAACGCATGTGATTTTATAGTAAGGTTACTCTATCTATCGGTCTGCCTATTATTATTTTTTCTTTTTGTGTTATGCATTCTGAGTAGCGGGGAGAGATACCTCTTTAGGTTTTTAAATTATTTTGAGGATTCTGTTTTAAAATTACATTGTTGCAATTGTCATGTTCCAATTCTCGCTGCACAAAGTTTTTGGAAAGGATGGCTCCACTCAAGCCCGATCCGGTGAGTTAGATAGAACGTTTATATAAAGACTTGGATTAAATTTTTTATCGTTGCCCATATTATTTTATTTTACCCACGTTTATAATTGATCTCAGATTTGACTGTTGCATCTATATTATCCTTGCATCTAGTTTTTCGAGGTTGATCGAAGTTGCATACCTTAGTTGATCGCTGAGTATCTCAACTTAATACTGCATATCCCTTACAGAATGCATATTACATGTATTCTACTTGGTGATTTCTTTAAAGAAAAATCAACCCTTGATTATTAAACTCCTCTATAGAGTACCTATAGAAAATTGGAATAGGGAACCAGATTGCTCTCCCAGTTTTAAGCTCTGCGTTTTCCTATTGAAAGTTGCAGGGTAGACCTCTGTCTCTTAGGTAGATTTAAAAGTGTGAATGCTGGGTCAAATGTTAGTTGAATGCTGGATTTAACGTTATAGCTGCATGCACTTTGCCGGACAGAGTGATCGGCGATCAAGATTTTGATTCATACGGTTACATAGATATATATATTGACTGTCGATTGGAACTTAAAGTTTCCGTTTAAAAGTATACCTTATAACTATGCCAGAAATTTTCCCTTCTATCGACTGGATATTGCTTTGAGAAGATAATAAACCAAGAGTTGCATGTAACATAGTTATAGATCATTGCTATCAAATAGAGATTGTTCTATGTTTCATGTTATAATTTATGTTGTCAACACGATTTCTGTTGTCATAGGAGTGAGTGACGACAGAGAACGGATCTAGAAAACTATGCTCTCAACTATTAACAACCTGGTTTTGGGTAGATAGGTTGATGCGATCACGAAAGAGATTGTTCAAATATCGATTTCAAATCTCTATTCTGGAAAATTTAATGTTGCCCTTAGGTAAGATATTAGATAGACTATATATTCTAAAGTATGCCAAGGTATGAAATGTTGCCTTTAGTTAATATGTTAAATAAATTATATAATTAAGCTTGATAAGGTATGAGATGATATCTTTGGTTAAGATATTAAATAAATACACATCTCTAAGGGATATGGGATGATTGCCTTAAATATAATGCTAAATAAAATTTATACTTCCCTTAGTTTTTTTATATTGGTCAATATATATATCCTATGTGTATATGATCATTGAAGAGGGGTTTAGCCCAAGTAGTATGAAGGGAACTTCAAAACATACCATTCAAATTATGTATAAGACCTTTATAGGTTGTCATGTTAAGGTGGGTGACCTTTGGGATATATGCATCTAGGTATGAAGGCAAAAATGAGTTACAAGATGTAACATTTGTAATTTTTTATATTAATATAAAGACACGACGGCTTTGTGGATGTATAGCCCAAGTTGGGGGTGAACCACAGTAATTTGATGTACTTGACATGTGTCTCTTTGTCCTTTATTTGTGTATTTGATTATATTTTGTTTTGCATCAAGGTGCCTCATCATTTTAGATTAGGTCTCCTATGTGTAGTCTTATTTATATGATCTTATGTGTCTTAATTTTCTTAAATGTTGAGGGAGGATTTGTCATCTTCTCCCACGTGTATGTGAAGGTATGATAAAAGTAAATTTGTTTATTGAATTTGAATTATATATTGGAAATCCTGTGCATACTTATGAAGATGTTTTATTTTGTTTTCCAACACATTTTTATCTTAGGCAAAGAAATCGTATGATGTCGAAAGAGGTTATTAAAATATGTTGTTTATGTCTCTATCATAAATGGATCTTGATTTAGATGAACGATAGAGAAGGGATTGTGTAGATGCTAAAACTTTGTTATAAAACCTTTTACAAACGTAATCAAAGAACTATAGTTAAGCATGTTAATTATTTCTTTTAATTGTCTTTTATAAATGCAAGTCCAAACGGACGTTTGGTTTTCTTCATGCTTAACTTTCATTAAAAGGATCCTAAATGTTATGAAAAGTTTTCAAAAATTCACATTTTTACCAACCCTGAATTTTGGGCATGTGACAAACGGTATGAGAGCTTTAGGTTACAACGCTAGGGCCTATTGGGCTCAACATAAGATAAATAAATATGAATGCTAATGAAGTTGTTCTTATTTTGTTTTGATGCATGGAATGGACTGGACGAGGGAGAATCGTTAATAGAGTTAAACTTCAAGTTCTCCAAATGAGTAGAGCTAATTATTTTTTGTCATTGTTTTCCTTACAAAAATTGTGAGTAGGGTATTTTTTCAATTTATCCTGAGTTGTCCCTTGCTAGATACAAGATATAGATGCTCACATTATCACATGCTATTGTTAAGGAAAACAATATTTTGATTTAAGTATATATGCAAAGGGATATGAGATTTACATAAGAGAGAAAGTATTCATACTTAGTTGAGGTTATTCATTGCTACAAGTATGTGAGTGATGTATTTCGAATGGAATCTATGATAGTGAATGCAGATACCCTAGTCGATGTTGTCATTGATGTATGTACATTTGTTAAAATGTCAGTTAGTTTAGGTAAGCTACATGGAAGGTTTTGAAAGATACACTAGGGTGTAATCTAAGATGAGTCGATATAGATGATGTCAGTTTATGAAATTGATGTATGATTGAAAAACTTGTTAAAAGAAAATAGCAGCATCATAAATATTTTTGTTTGATTGTTGATTCATAATTAATGTCATTTTGTAAAATCTTAAGTCTAAGAATTAGATAAAGATATGAAATATCTTGGCGAAACATATTATTACCTTGACAAAACAAAGGATTCTGAAAATTGTTGTGAATATGCCGATGAAATAAGTAAATTCAAATTGCGTAGAAGCATCGTTTAAATTCCACATTTAATTGTTGATATATTTTATTTTTATCAAAAATTACCAAGTGCATTACCTATGAGTATCACTAGGTAAAAGTACAGTTTTATTAGAAATATACTCCAAAGAAGCAAGTTTGTTTGATAAAACGAAGTCACCGAAACACCTTCAATTATAAATAGCTACATTCTATAGCCTCATAGATGAAGTGATACTTACTTTTATCGAAATAAAAAGTTGGTTTTCAAGTCTCAAATTTAGGATGTACATCGTTTTACATAGATTTTGGTTGTATATTCATTGCAAAAATATTGTTGACTTTCTTTCATTCTTTTCCATGGATCCAGTAGTATGGAATCCATAACCTAAATAATTAATTATTATTGAGTATTGATAGACAGGAGGAAATTGGGCATACTAGGTTACGAGTTAAAGATGTGAACGAAATTATGTGGCAAGATGGACTGATGTGTTTGAGCATTATTGTTGTATATGAAAGATCGTTATTCTGTTAAAAGTTAAGATTCGATTTTGAGCATTCATTTAGAGTTTCTTATCGATATTAGAATAGTAAGAATAAGTTTTAAAGTGTAGTGTCGTATGGAATTGCAAGCAATATTCCTAACAGTTTAATTTATGAATGCATTATGATTCTAATTATTTCTTCTTAGATAGACCCCTGGTAGGGATTGTTATATCTTCTAACAAGGATTAATGTGTATCAAGTTAAAAGACCTTGCTAATAGTAGGAGTGAGGTATAGGGAAAGAGGAATCCCAAAACCTTGATATGATTGAAAGAGTATGGAAAGATTCTTTAGATAATGAATATTAGATGGAAATAAATCCATATACAACTAACTGTTTAAATTATGATGCTGACATGTTTATTTGTTAACAGACTTGACTTCAAAAAGATATTGAAGAGTTTACATTCATACATCAAGAAGGATGCACAAGTTATTGAATGAGCATGTGTGTAATGCTTTTTTTAAAAAAGAAAAAAGCGTAATTTCATTCATCAAAATTGAGATCAAAATTACATTTGAGGTTCACTGTATCAGTGTGATATCCAGTTTCTATGTAGCATAGAGTTCATTGATGAGACTGTTACGTCTTCTTTCAACATACTTGATGTTAATATCCTTTCTGTTTTCAATAGCAAAATAGTGGCAGTTCTGTCCCTGCGGACATATTTCAGTTATATATCCAATGTTTTCTGTAAAGATAATATAAAGAAAGTTACATATTTAAACGTCATTTTCTGCAAAATGAAATGCAAATAAGCATCTCAATCCATAAACGGTCTGTGGTAATACTCAAATGTCTGTTCGTCTCTGACTTCCTTCACTTTCCAAATGCCATAGTCCAAGCGCAGCCCCTCTTTGGACGCCTGGTCCGCTTCCCGGTTAATTTCCCTGTACACATGCCGGCAGGTAAAGTTGTCAAATGATAACATGACATTTTGCACAGTTGAAAGTAAATTTGTGAGTCGGATATTCCTGCAAGCTTGAGTCTGCTTTATCCAGTTGATTACATTCATCGAGTCCCCATAGACCGTCAGCTGCTTGATACCCTTTTCTATGGCAAAGATAAGTAGTAGTTTTAAACTCATCAGCTCCGCATAGTTATTGGTACCTGCCCCCAGCCCCATAGTAAGCGTGAAGAAATGAGAGTCTGACAGGAATATTATTGCCCCTCCTCCGCAAATTTCATTTTGGGCTGCGCCGTCAAAGAAACCCCACGGATGGGATTTATCAGGAGCAAATGACAAATCCCTGTTCTGATAATCCTCACTCACTTGAACAGGAAAAGATTTAAAGATGCCCACGGCCTATGCACTGATAATATCAGGAAGAGAGATTCTGTCCTGGAAGATGGCCCCATTCCTAGCCAACCAGATCCCCCAAATCACGATCAAGGGTAAAGCTTTCAAATTCTTTGGGACATATCTCCACCATCGCTCCCAAGCACCATTCACCGAGTTGCCCTCCCATCTCAAATCCATACCGATCAGTCTCAAACATTCTTTCCAGACCGCAATCGAGTAAGGGCAAGTAATGAAGAGATGAGATATCGTTTCCAAATTCATTTTGCACAGGGCACACCAGCCGGGGCCATGAAAAGATCTTTTTTGTAAATTGTCCCAAGAGGGAACCCGGTTTTCAAGTACACACCACATAAATACCCTTGATTTAGGAGGACATTTAAGCTTCCATAAAGGTTTCCACCACCAGACCTCCTCCCTATTTCCATCCTCAACACTCAAATGTTGATACCCCGCCTTTGGTGTATACTTCCCCTCCGGATCTGACTCCCAAATCAAGACATCTTCATGATCCGACAACTGGATGCGAGCATGTTGAAGGCCTCTGATATATATCTCCAAGAAACCGGCATCAGGTTCTACCAATCCCAGCATATCAGCGCTCTTCCAGTGTTGAAACCACGGATCCCCAGGTCTCAGATCTGCTAACTGATTAAGAGTAGTAATCCCCCTGTTGGCCAGGGCATGTATAACCCCCTCTGGCAGATTATGTTGCTGTTCACTGCCCAGCCAGGGGTCCCTGCCTACCAGAACCTTTTCCCCATTTCCCACATCCCAGACCAGGTCAGACTCAATCAAAGAAAAGGATCTAACCACCGCCTTCCATATAACCGACCCCCCGATGTGTGTCTTGTCCGGTCTCCTGATCCACTCCTCCAAGCTTTCATTGGGTAGGTATTTCTGTTTTATAACCCTCGTCCATAAGCTATTGGTTTTGATCAATCTCCATCCTCCCTTCGCAGCCAGGGCTTTAGCAAACAGGAAGATGTTTTTAAGGCCCCATCCCCCCAGCCCCTTAGGTAAGGCTATCCTCTTCCAACTTACCCATGGCATCACATGAACGTCCTTTGTTCCACTCCATAGAAATCTGAAGCAAACTCGCCTGATTTGTTCCAGAATTCCTTTGGGAATCCAAGAGAGAGCCATCCAATACATAGGAATGGCCTCCAAAACTGCCTTCACCAAAACCAATCTCCCCGCTCTCGACAACCATCTATGACTCCAGACCTGTAACCTTTTTTCTACCTTGCATAGCAGCCACTTCCAATCCTTTTTTAAATATAAGTTTGCCTTTAATGAAAAACCAAGATACTTGAGACCCTCATCAATGTCAGAGATATTGTAGGGGAAAAAATGTAATATTTCAAACACTTCATCGGGTCGCAGCAAATTTGTAGTAACAGTTGATTTCTCAGCATTTATCTCCATCCCCGTTGCTTTTGAAAAGAGTTCCATAATTTCTTGCAAAGCTCGAGTTTCCCTCCTTTCACCAGAGCAGAAAATCAGGACATCGTCCACAAATAGCAAGTGTGTAATAGCCAGTTGATCACCAATAATGATTCCATTAAACCGACCCAACCTCTTGGCCTCAAGGATAGCCCTACTTAAACCTTCAGCCACCAGCAGAAAAAGTAGGGGGGAAAGAGGGCATCCTTGACGGAGTCCTCTTTCAGCATGAAAAAAAGGTGTGGCCGCCCCATTTATCAGCACAGCAAAGGAAACAGTAGTAATGCAAGACATAATCCATCTGATAAAATTTATACCAAACCCCATATGTGTTAGAAGCAGACGGATATAGATCCAACTCACCTTATCATATGCCTTTGAGAGATCGATTTTCAGAATCGCTCCTTTGATATTTCTGGTCTTCAAACTGTGCAATCCTTCCTGTGCTACACCAATAGCCTCATGAATCTGTCGTCCCTCCAGGAACCCAAATTGTTCAGCAGAAATATGCTCCGAAATAATGACTTTTAATCTTCGTGCAATCACTTTCGAAACAATCTTATAGATACAGTTACACAAGGAAATGGGTCTGAACTCATGGAGGGAAGCTGGATTATCCGTTTTTGGAATGAGGGCTATGAAAGTCGAATTGAAACTGGCTGGAATCCTTCCTGTAGTACGAGAATCTTCAATAACATGATTAAGATCCACCCCCAGCACCTCATACAGATCCAAAAAGAACTCTATCGACCACCCATCCGGACCAGGACTTTTATCTTTTTGAAAGCTTCCCAAAACTTCCTTTAATTCATCTTCATTCACTGGCCGCATCAGCCTCCTATTATCCACCTCCTCTGCAAACCTCGGAAACATCTGCGCAACTCTGATAACTTCAGCAATGGAGGCCTGTGCAGGAGCCCGAAACAGAGCTTCAAAATGAGAAACCCCACATCTATCTTTCCCGTTAAAATCCAGATGATCATTCCCCTCCTCATCTTTTAAACACCAGATAGTGTTTGCAGCCTTTCTCCCCCTAGAATAAGCATGAAAAAACTTTGTGTTTTCATCCCCACACTCAAGCCAGGTCGCCCGACTCTTAAGTCTCCAAGCTTCTTCCTTTTCCAGCAGCATTGAATTTCTCCTACTTTCCATCCTGATCAAACCCTCTTTTGATTCCACCGAAAGCAGACCCCCACCAACCCCATTATAAATATGTTCAAGTTCAGCCTCAATAGTCTTCAATTCAACATCCTCCCTCCGACGTTTGGCAATAGCCCAATCCTTAACCGCCCCTTTGATCCTTTTGATATTCTCAGCAAATTGAAAGGCCGCTGTGCAAACAAGATTTTCGTCAAAGGGCCTCCAGAGCTCTTGGAACAGGACCTTGAAAGAATCGTCTTGTAGCCAGCATTTATTATACTTAAGAGAGCTGGGTGGATTATTTGGCCCTTTTTTGATCTCAAAAAAGATGGGGAAATGATCCGAGTTTCCACCACATCCCACCCATTGTCTCACCATAAAGAACCTATCCACCAGCTGTTCCGCCACCAGAAACCTGTCCAATCTTTTTGCAACCCTAGCATCCCCACTCCTGTTATTCCTCCATGTAGGCTTCAATTTACTGGGCGCTATATCCAACAGGTTTTTTTCTACCAGCTTCTGAAGGAAGTATCCCTCCTGAGGATCCACTTGTGCATGTGGCCCCCAAATTTCAGCCTGCCCCAGGGTGAAATTGAAATCTCCCCCAACCACAACCGAGTCTCCTCCAAAGAATGGTTCCTGAAGGATATTATCCCAGAAAGATTCTCTGTTAGCATAAGGCCCATAAACATTGATCACAGTTATAATAGAGCCCAGATCAGAGGACAATAGTTCAACTCCCAGAACAGAATCCATACCCCAAGAATTAGTGAGTTTGGCCACATTCAATTTCCAACCCACAGCCAGCCCTCCCGACCGACCCTTTGCATCCAGAGTCACAAAAGACCATCCTGGCAACCAAAATTCCAACCGTTCCTTAATAACATCTCCTAACCCTAAAGTCTCTTGTAGCAGAATCACATCAGGATGTTCAAGAGTAAGCACCCTAATGAAGGCTGATTTTTTGTTTGGCCCAGCCAGACCCCTGCAATTAAAGGACACAATCTTCATTACTTAACACATTTCCGGGCATTCACCGCTCTAAGTGCCCTTTCAATTGAAAGTTGTTTCCCCTCCCGAAGATCATTCCTGGCCCTGGACTGGGCTTTAGAAAGATTCGAGATTCTGCCCCGGCCCCTCCGGCCTGGAGCCCGTGTTTTCCCTAACCCTCCGCCGGACATCTTTGAACAGGATCTAAGATTGTATCCCGATTTGGTGGCCTCAGGGGAAGAGTATCCCCGTTCCTCCTCCTCAATTCCAGGATCAGGCTCCGGTAAGATAGGTTCTAAAACAGTAATGCGAGCAGCATCACCGGGGCAATCAGAAATAGTTCCAGACATAACCACCTCCGAGGAAGACAAAACCCCACCCCGCCCTTCCACCGAAGGCAAGCAGACATCAACAGGGGAGCCCGATAAATTTAAATTTTTTAACCCTTCCACCCAATCCAGACCGACCAGTGTACAATGATTCATCATTAATTTAAAAGAAGGGGAAAGAGTAAAAGTATTAATACCCGGGATAGAAGGCCCCGGAGTAACAGCTTCAAGCTCAGGAACAGTGTGAACAACATCGCCTGATAAAGTCATAGAAGATACCTCGCGGGCTGCCGGTTCCTCCTCCGATACATCACCAAAAGGCTCCAAATTATCACGAGCAACCGGTTCCACCTCCAATTCTTGACCAACGGGCTCTGAATCCTCCGAGACCCTTTCACTTTCAAAGTTTTCTGTCACCGACATAGGGTCTGTGGACTCCGGTTCATTTGGTTTTCCCACCGAGTCCCCCATGAGGCCCTTCCGTTTTCCCCCATTAAGAGTGCGAACCGGTAGTCGGCACTCCGAGGCAGGGTGACCATATACATGACATCGTCTGCAGCGGTAGGGCACATTTTCATAATCCAGCAACTGAGTGATCGGAACCGGTCCCCAATCCAAGATGATATTTCCAGGAAGACCCTCACGAATGTTCATCTCCACCATAATGCGAGCCACCTGCTTATAATGTGTTTCCAAATAAGAAAGATCTGCTTCAAGAAAAATCCCCAGAGTGTCGCCGATGCGCCTGAAGTGATAAGGATCCCAGAAATGTCGCGGCAGACCAGGAAGCCGAACCCATATCGGGATCCTGTCGACTCTCTCCCTGCTAGCATCAAAGAGAGGATGCCAAGGTTTTAATAGCACAGGCGTGCGATTCATATGCCAATATTTGTTCAAAATAACTCGTAAATCATTTTCAGACTGTAGAATCACCGCGAACCACCCGCGCATCAGCATCTCAATCTCCGGTTCATAACCCAGGAGCTCACTCCAATTCACCGCCACCCAGTCCTTCATAGTTTTGTAGGCAAAAGTCCTGCCCAAAACTCTACCCACCAGGGACATTTGAGACATTTTCAGAACACTATCCCAAGCAACATCCACCCCCACCGCATAAACTCCGTCCGCTCTGGCTTTTACCCAGCTCCGCTTCCGCCGTTTTGGAGGCCCTCGATTAATTTCCCCATTAGGGTTTTCGACCACCCCCTTCAGGGATCCGTCAGAAGAACATTCCCTTGCAAGGCCCCTGTGTTCAGCTTCATCAAGCAGAATCCTCCGCTCCTCCTCTGCACCTTCCCCGCCCGAGCCACACAAATGAGCCACCTATCTGGCCACCCCAGCCTCCGCAACAGCCCCAAAACCTGGCACCTCCTCAAAACCCTTCTCCACAGTAGTAGCCGGAAACCCAAGATTCCGTGCGAAAAATTCCCCCGCCTCCCTCCAGCTCGGACTACCCCACAAATCTACCTGGAGCCCCTCCCCATCCACTGAGAACACCTTTGCAGGTCCATGTGGGGAAAGCGATAGCAGGTCTGTAGGCGAGAAGACAACATCCGGTCTCAACTGCCCAAAACCGGTCACATGTAACCCTTCAGACCCCGGCCTCGGGATGGCCTCCAAACCCTCCATCATTCCTCCAGCTGGCAAACCCCATACATCATTCACCTTCATCTGTTCGCTGGCATATTCCACTAAATCCACCATCTCCACTGCAGGATCCATCCTGACAACAAGCAACCCTAAAACAACAAGCCCCGAGTTGCAGCAGACCCCAACCACGACACTTCCGAAACCCTAAGCACCAAATCGGAAAAATATTCACCCAATAATTCGCCGTGAGGATAAGAACAGGTCTTCAGATGATCCCCATCTTCCATGTTTGAGAGTGACAGTGGGCCGTACTGTCAGAGAGGCCCACCCCCAGACTGAACCGTAGCATCATGTGTGTAATGCTATGAAACTAATGTGTTCAATTGTTGAGCAATTGAAACCAAGAAATATTTTATACTAACATTTCAGGAAGTGATCTTAATGAGGACTGATGACATGATCAAAGAGGAACACTGATTATAATACATATATAGATAAGTTGGGAAAAATTGCTCAAGAGTAAGTAATCATTTACTTTACATCTTATTTGGATTAGAGGATTTTATGAATCCCGATTGGTGATAAAACTCATGATTGATTATGTGTAATCATCAAAATGCATAGAATGTGATAAACAAATATAATTATGGTTATTACGATGCAAGTGGCATATAGACTAATTTTTATTTTCTAGACTCAAACAAGAAGATTTAAATTATGTACTCAAACATAGCCGAAAGGAGGTTCCTACATTCATTTCCTAGTCGTTGCAGGAGGCAACTTCCCTAAAAATATATATATATATGTGGTCATGTTCCCCACGGAAGTGGAACAGAGCAGGTGGCTCGTTGAATGTTATACTGACCCATAAGACCTAGGCAATCTTTACATCCATCGAATTGAGCAGGTGGCTCACTATGTTTTTTTTCTTCCTTGTGGCAATTCCTAAAACAAGAAAGTGGAGGAATGCATTAGAGATTCGATGAGAGGAATGGTGATGAAGTGAATGGTAGAGGTAGTATGAAATCTAAACTAGTTCAGCCACATTGTTGAGTTCAATATTGCTAAAAGCAGAAGTATTATTGTTAAGTACAATAAATAATTATCATACTACTGTTACAGAAAATATCATTGTTGAGCTTACAGAAAATGATCCTAACTACAAGTTTTATTTGCAGCTTTTATTTATAAGTTTTAACTCGAGGACGAGTTGTGTGATCAGCAAAGGATTGCTGAAAACTCGGGAGAGAGTTTGATGATCAACAAGGGTTGTTGAAATATTTTGTTATGACATAACCAATATTGAATTATTTGTATTGTGGACTAATATATATCTTTATGTGTGAATGTTATGAATGCTAAAGTAAGCAAACATGCCCTCATGGATGAGGATGAATGATAAATGATTAACATTTACTGTATGAAAATTTTGTATACTTATGTATCCTGGAAAATGTTGAAGATCTGGTATAATCTGCACAGATGTACAAGTTGTGAAAAGAAATATGAATCACAAAGATGTGTGAAAATCGTGTGAGTTCAAAGATAATCAAGAATACCAAGGAAGAGACGACCATGGAACTAAAGAATGATGACTCGAGAAGAGTAGACAAATTGCTGAGAAGTGTGAACATCGAGGACGGTGTTATTCTTAAGGGGAGGAGTATGCAACATCCTTCCTTTTTTACCTAATAATTTGTATAAATGTAAATAAGTAGGTAAATGACCCTGGTGAGGAGCTCAAGGCCAAGGCCCCACCAGTGGGGCTCAAAAGTAATTGTTGTGAATTATTCTTAAGTTTTAAATTAGTGACGGACGCAACCAAACGACATGCCAGTGAAACCCCTAAAGGGAAAAGATGAAGGGCAGGATAGCCTTCCAAAATCTAATCGTAGATGTTGGGTAACGTCTTGATGCCAAGGGACATTTGAGGAGAATGAATTTTCACGGGTAAACCTTAAAGTTAAGTATTGTCGTCTTAGATTGGGGGAAAGGTTACTTGTCGCAAAAATCCCTTTAAAAGTTTTAAAGCCACCTTTCTAGTATGAAGATACCTAGGATTAGATAATCCTAAGTAAACTAAAAGATCATTTTTTTAATATATCCTACTTTCAAATAGGAAAATAAAATAAGGGACTATTTTACAACCACTATCGAAAAATGGTGAAGTTGTTAAGGGTTACTTATGGTATCATCACCAAGGGGGTGGAAACAAAATATGAATTTACATAAGTAAAACCATAACTTATCTCAAAATAAGAATAAGTTATAGATCTAAGTTAAACCCTTGGATTTTTATTATGATGGGTTATAATTTACACTTTGAAAATAATAAGAAGTGACATATTAAAGTAAGCATGTATATGAATATTATAGTAAAATTATTATAATATTTTGGGTGAAGGCAATAAAATCCTTATAGATTAGTTATACAAAATGCACATGACTTTATTATAAGGACTTGTATATATATACATGGGAATTGTCCATATTTATATATAAGGCATTATTAAATCCTTGTTAAAATGAATTATCATTAGACTTATGGGCCCCCTAAAAACTTTGCTTAAAAGTCTATATATATATACTATTACCATAAAATATATTTATGCATCCTAGGAAAAGGATGCTCGTGTTTATGAAGAGGAGTTATGGCTAGAAGCCATGAAAAACTAAGTGACAATACTAAGGTATATTACAATATATATATAATATATGTGTGTGTGAAAAGTTTAAATTATAAAAAAGATGTTTATAGACAAACAAACTATATAAAGGAATCGTTTATATAAATAGACTTCGTATATATGAATTTATATGTGATATCCTTGTCAAAAGGAGCAACCCTTAAACTATTCTTCTAACTTAGTGGAAAATAAAGCTTTTATTAAATTAAGACCATGCGGAGGAGTTTGAGGAGAAGATTACGCGAGTTGGTCTCCTGGGATGGAGTCGTGATAGCAAACAGAAAACGGTGCATATAGTGGAGAATTATTTATCTATGAAGTTAGTGGGGTGTTGGTTAAATTTTATGGAGAACTTATGCTACGATTTCTCTTCTGAATGGAGTATTGAGCTCGTTAAAACCACCAATTGGCTTTAAAATCTGGGTACGAATCGCCATTGTTAAAAGGAGAAAACCGCCCTTTGCCATTTGTCACCACATCTTATGCCAGTTGGCAAACTTGATTTTTTTTTGGTGGCACTTTCGCCATTTAAACTTATGTTTGCTTTTAGAGAGGGAGGTCACACAGGAGGGGGGTCTCATAAATTATACGAGGAAGGTTGGATAGGAAGGAGGGAAATGGAGCTTGCGAGAAGACAAATTTCTCAGAGTAAGGGAAATAGCATAGTGTTGACGAGTAGCGTGGGGAGAGTAGCAAGAGGGAGATCTCGGCCTGCAATTCTGGTTAAGCCCTGCGCTTTAGCACAATGCTGGAGAGTTTTTACATTTTAAGAAAATCCTGGAGAGTGCTGTGTGGTAACACATTTCTGGAGGAACGGGGAGAGAGAAGGGCGATCCCAAGAGCATATCGGAAATTATACCTTCTAATCAAGGAAATCGTCGTCATCCACCTTGCTGCCTACAAATTTTGACCTCTGTATCTATACATCTTCTGTCTGCTTGCGTTGGGTAAGTGACCTTTGCAAAATCTGTTGATAGTTATTTTTACTTATCCTGGAATGCATGTGATTTTAGAGTAAGGTTACTCTGTCTATCGGTCTATCTAGTATTATTTTTTCTGTTTGTGTTATGCATTCTAAGTAGCGGGGAGAGATACCTCTTTAGGTTTTTAAATTATTTTGAGGATTCTGTTTTAAAATTACATTGTTGCAATTGTCATGTTTCAATTCTCACTACACAAAGTTTTTGGAAAGGACGGCTCCACTCAAACCCGATCCGGTGCGTTAGATAGAACGTTTATATAAAGACTTGGATTAAATTTTTTATCTTTGCCCATATTATTTTATTTTACCCACGTTTATAATTGATCTCAGATTTGATTGCTGCATCTATATTATCCTTGCATCTAGTTTTTCGAGGTTGATCGAAGTTGCATACCTTAGTTGATCGCTGAGTATCTCAACTTAATACTGCATATCCCTTACACAATGAATATTACATGTATTCTGCTTGGTGATTTCTTTAAA
Source organism: Larix kaempferi (assembly GCA_027924585.1). Classification (NCBI taxonomy): domain Eukaryota; kingdom Viridiplantae; phylum Streptophyta; class Pinopsida; order Pinales; family Pinaceae; genus Larix; species Larix kaempferi. The sequence goes on along the minus strand of BSBM01000834.1, from coordinate 2,148,355 downwards.
GAAAAATCGACCCTTGATTATTAAACAACTCTGTAGAGTACGTATAGAATATTGGAATAGGGAACCAAATTGCTCTCCCAGTTTTAAGCTCTGCGTTTCCTGTTGAAAGTTGAAGTGTAGACCTCTGTCTCTTAGGTAGATTTAAAAGCGTGAATGATGGGTCGAAGGTTAGTTGAATGCTGGATTTAACGTTATAGCAGCATGTACTTTGCCGAACAGAGTGATCGGCGATCAAGATTTTGATTCGTACGGTTACATAGATATATATATTGATCATCGATTGGAACTTAAAAGTTTTTGTTTAAAAGTATACCTTATAACTATGCCGGAAACTTCCCCTTCTATAGACTGGATATCTCTTTGAGAAGATAATAAACCAAGAGTTCCCTGTAATATAGTTATAGATCATTGCTATCAAACGGAGATTGTTCTATGTTTCATGTTGTAATTTATGTTGTCAACGCGATTGTTGTTATCATAGGAGTGATTGGCGACGGAGAACGGATCTAGAAAACTATGCTCTCAACTATTAACAGCCTGGTTTTGGGTAGATAGGTTGATGCGATCACGAAAGAGATTGATCAAATATCGATTTCAAATCTCTATTCTGGAAAATTTAATGTTGCCCTTAGGTAAGATATTAAATAGACTATATATTCTAAAGTATGCCAAGGTATGAAATGTTGCCTTTAGTTAAGATGTTAAATAAATTATATAATTAAGCTTGCTAAGGTATGAGATGATATCTTTGGTTAAGATATTAAATAAAAACACATCTCTAAGGGATATGGGATGATTGCCTTAAATATAATGCTAAATAAAATTTATACTTCCCTTAGTTTTTTTGATACTGGTCGATATATATATCCTGTGTGTATATGATCATTGAAGAGGGGTTTAGCCCAAGTAGTATGAAGGGATCTTCAAAACATACCATTCAAATTATGTATAAGACCTTTATAGGTTGTCATGTTAAGGTGGGTGACCTTTGGGATATATGCATCTAGGTATGAAGGCAAAAATGAGTTACATAATGTAACATTTGTAATTTTTTATATTAATATAAAGACACAACGGCTTTGTCTACGTAGCTCAAGTTGCGGGTGAACCATGGTAATTTGGTGTACTTGACATGTGTCTCTTTCTATCCTTTATTTGTGTATTTGATTATATTTTGTTTTGCATAAAGGCGCCTCATCATTTTAGATTAGGTCTCCTGTGTGTAGTCTTATTTATATGATCTTATGTGTCTTCATTTTCTTAAATGTTGAGGGCGGATTTGTCATCTTCTTCCACGTGTATGTGAAGGTTTGATAAAAGTACATTTGTGTATTGAATTTGAATTATATGTTGGGAATCATGTGCATACTTATGAAGATGTTTTATTTTGTTTTCCAACACATTTTTATCTTAGGCAAAGAAATCGTATGATGTCGAAAGAGGTTATTAAAATATGTTGTTTCTGTCTCTAACATAAATGAATCTGTATTTAGATGAACGATAAAGAAGGGATTGTGTAGATGCTAAAAGTTTGTTATAAAACATTTTACAAACGTAATCGAAAAACTATAGTTAAGCATGTTAATTATTTCTTTTAATTGTCTTTTATCAATGCAAGTCCAAACGGACGTTTGGTTTTCTTCATACTTAACTTCCATTAAAAGGATCCTAAATGTTATGACACGTTTTCAAAAATTCACGTTTTTACCAACCCTAAATTTTGGGTATGTGACACCACTCTGGGTTCCTTAAAACATATGAGCGGGCACAACGTAACTTCTTTTGGAAGGAAATGAAAAGGACAATTCAACATATGGTGGTTGAATGTGATACTTTCCAGCTCAACAAGGGTGAAACGACACTCCTTCCTGGATTGCTCGAACTCTTTCCCATCCCTACATGGATTTGGACGGATATTTCTATGGATTTCATTGAAGGGATCCCTAAATATGGAGGGAAGACAGAGATTTTGGTTGTGGTTGATCGCCTCTCCAGATATAGTCATTTTTGTGCCCTCGGCCATCCCTATACAACCTCTTCAATCACACAAATTTTCCTCAACCAGATCTTCCGTCTTCATGGAATCCCTTCTTCCATTGTCTTGGATTGTGATGCAACTTTCACCAGTCATTCTTGGACAAAACTATTTCGCCACACTGGCACCAAACTGAAGTTGATTTCAGGGTATCACCCACAAACAGATGGTCAGCATGAAATTATCAATAAATGTTTGGAAACTTATCTTCGTTGCTTCACCTCCGAACAACAACATTAGTGGGAAAAGTGGCTCCCTCTCGCTAAATGGAGGCACAATACCTCCTACCACACTACATCTAAAATGACTCCATATGAAGCAGTATATGGTAAGGCACCACTAGTTCTTCTTCCATACACCCCCCGCAGTTCACCAGTTCAGGCAGTTGACACGGTTCTTCGAAACCGCGATCATATTCTTCTCATTTTGAAGGACGATCTTCACATGGCAAGAAATCGAATGAAACAAGTAGTCAATCAGCACAATTCTGAGCGCACTTTTCAAGCAGGTGATATGATTTTTCGTCGACTACAGCCTTACAAGAAATCCTCCCTGAAACTCAAGGGGCATCATAAGCTCGCTCCAAATTTCTATGGGACCTATAAGGCTCTTCAGAAGATTGGGTCTGTTGCTTATAAATTGAAACTTCCTCCTTCTTCCCACATTCATCCAGTGTTTCATGTCTCTTGTCTAAAGAAAGTTCTTGGCACCAACATCAGAGCACAGGCTGTTTTACCAGAACTGGATAATGAAGGATCCATCCTTTTGGAGTCAGATTCCATCTTCAATAGCCTCCCTCGTCAGCTTCGCTCTCGATCTATCACATAGGTATTAATTCAGTGGCACAGAATGCAACCAGAGGATGCTACATGGGAACCACTCCTTCATATTCAGCATCAATTTCCACATCTGAAGCTTTGAGGAAAAAGATATTTCTAAGGGGGAGGGGATGTTAGGAACCCGTTTCAACCCTTCTCTTTACTTTGTTAGTATATTTTTGTTGGACACATATGCTTTATAAGTCATCCTGTAGTATTATATGTTCCATGGTATTGATCCATAGTTTGTATTAGCCCATATTATTATATGTTCCATGGTACTGATCCATAGTATTGGCGCATAGACTTAGTATATAAGTACATGTTGAGGCCAATGAAGGCATCCACGAGTTATTTGTATTGAGCTTGCTCAAAGAAGGTTTCCCCTTCAAAGTGGCCCGCGATCAATAAATCTATTATGTGTTCTTTTATTTCTGATATATTGTGCATTTTCATTAATTAATTGTTGGAGGTTCCTCACAATTCCTAGTGAGGCACACTATGTTGTGCACTCCTATGGTCTTCTGATTGTATGCCACTAACTTGCAAACATGTAAAGTTCTCTTCCAAAATATTCCCCAAGCATTCTATTTTTGTCTTTAGCTTCTTATCCCATTTTTTATTCCAATTGTTGATAGTCTATTTAAGGTTATGAAACTGGCCATTAAGATTTGTGTATTGAGATTCTAGGTTTTCCAACCTATCGTTACCAGAGAGGGTGGTCGTATTGTCTGGGGGATTGGAGTGACGAAGTAATTTATAGGGATTCAACATGGGTGGGTTGTTTTAGGTCCTTAAGACAAGGGAGTGTCAGTTTCTATAGCTCTGGTATATATGTGCAATGTACAACAGTATTAATCAACCCAATATCTCAAGGCACTAACTAAGGAGGCTCAAATGTTCCCTTATCCATACTACTCAACTACCCATGTAGTAGAGAGTGATATCCTTGAGTGTTTTTCTTAGTATACTATAGCAATAACACAGTCGATATGTATATCTAAGCTAGTTCTAGGTATAGCTAGGGGACTTTTGATATACCCAAGGGTACCTGGAAGCGAAATTATGTATACAGGTGTTGTCTAATGCAGTGCTAATTGAAGGGGTACCAACAGATGCTGCAAGAGTGTACAACATTTGACTTAAGTACCACTTGTATTTTCTATTTTTATATGCTTCCCCAACCATAGTTTTACCTGTTGAATGAGATCTTTATGTTATCACGACACCTCTCTAAAAAAATAGAAAAAATGAAATTGATAACCCCACTAGGAGCTCTAGAATCAATGGAAAATAACTTACTTTTCAAGGTAGGGTTCGAGGCAAAAGTTTTGAAATAAGCACAACTCCTTGTAAAACCCTGATTTGGAGATGGTCTTGTCGGCTCACCTTGAAGCTTTGTTATTTCTGAAATATTTGGACCTTTGAGTTTGAAATTTTGTTCCATAGTATCTTGATATGTTTACTTTCAATTAGAGTATCTTGTTCCATAGTATCTTGATATGTTTACTTGAAATTATGATGGGCCAAGAAAAAATTAGAGTATTTTTTCCAAAAATTATTGACTCTGGTATTCTCAGAAGAATGAACTTAGACGACTTGCTACACGTCCAATTTTTTAGGTCTTAATATGAAATTTTTACCATAAATACTTTGGTTGATCTTCTTTCTAATACAACTAGTGGCACTTAATTTGGATTTTTAAAATTTCATATATAACACTTTTACCTAGAACACTTGTTTAGGGTGAAATTGCGGGCTAGTCATAAACCCTAACTTATGTAGAGCTTATATTCAAATGTATAGCGACTCAAAACCTAGTGTTATGGCCCAAGATACTTCCTTATATCATTGCTATAACCTAAAACTTTTAGACCCTGAAACTTAATAAAAAATATTTGGAGAAAAAATGCCAAGATGACTCGTTTGAAGGAGCAAAACCTTATGCATTAGTGAAAAACCTTACGTTACAAAGAGTTTATCTTTGAAATTATAGTGAAAAGAAGGCTAAAATTTTGACACAATTTACTTACGTATGTCCTATATGTACCCTGAAATTGCATAGAAAAAAATTTGGAATGGAAATTCTAAGATGATTGGTTTGAAAGAGGCAAACCTTAGTATTAAAAATTCTTCCCTTTTGGCCCAAGAAAGAGCTTTGATACCACTTGTAATATACTTAAACCCAAAAATTCAAAGAAAATAGAGAAAATCACACGAGAAAATAGATAAAATAGATAACTATGTTCACTTGTGTATTCAAGGGGGGAAACTCCAAGAGAAAAGCTCCAAATACAATGATAATTTCTTCTTGAGGTCTTGATTTCAATGTTATACTTTATGATCGCACCGCTTCTTATCCTTTGAATTCTTCATTTGTGCAAGTAGAGTATCACTATGATATTTTAGGTGAGAAATTTCCTCATCTTCTTTTAATCAATCATCGAAAAATATATTATTGAGATGTATATTTTTGCGTTGTTTCCTTAGATCATCTAACAATACTTTATTGTTTTGTTGATGTTTTTCTAGTTCATCCTCTAATTTTTTTATTTGAATTTGTGTATTACCTTGATATTATTTTATAATAAATGACATGCAACACATTGGACAGAAGTGATTGCCATTATATCCCACGGCGAGTGTTTATGGTAGTCGAGGACAATGTCTTTGTCACGAGGCAAGATGTTCCCTTCTAGGCCATAATTGGACAGATCATGACACCTCATCATGCAAAAATTTGATATGAGGAAGAAGGATAGGAGCGTAGGAGGTGGTGGTCTCTGGTTTGGGTTTCGCATGCTGGAGGTACACTGTGGTTCTTGAAACATGAAGGATATGGATCGTTTCTGGTACGGAGAGGGTTTGGTTATCATGGTATATAAGGGTGGTATGATTCATTGCAAGAGATGGTGGAAATAGTCGATGTTTGTGGGCTCGGGGGGGTTCTATTCTTAGTTAACTATCCCTCCTCAAAGAATTTAGTCTAAACGTGCTACTGTTTAACTTGCTCAAAGGTCAGATTTAGTTGAGAGCGTCGGGGAGAGGCACTGTCACATTCTTTTCTAGAGGAATCATGGGTATGGGTTCCAGTCGCAACGGGAAATCCCCCATGGTTGAACCCAATCCAACCACGGAGCTCAAAATAGAAACTGAGGCTGATCTACATTATCAACAACATACCTCTACCCATATCAAGGCAGAAATATCATCAGTTGCACGCATAATTCAAGATGAGTATGAAGATTTTCATTTCATCAAGGATTTAGAATGATTGGCGGAATGGGTTGTGGACCCTAAGGACATGAGGTCCCAAATGGTCCTTTATCATTGTTCCTTACACCTCTACTAGTCCATGAAGTCATTAATGGGTTCCATGATTGAAAATACAGATAGGATGATAGCATACTTAAAGGAGGAGCTGGTGAAGAAAATGTGGGTTGAGGTTCAACTTTTTCACTCCAAATGTTATATTATGGCACGCAGGAAGGGGGTGGAGTTATGGGTCCATAGTGTGACACATAAGATCCTCTCCAAGGGATCCTTATATAACAGTAGATTCAATGATGAGGCCACCAAGGATTATAAGCTGGTTCCCCTTCCTTGATTTTCTTGTCATGATATGGTCTTAGTTGTTTTGGTTCCGGTTTCATGAGACTAGATCTATTTATGCCGACTTTATGGATTTAATTTTGAGTATTGTTATAGTTTTTTATAGTATTGTCTACAATTGTTATAATTTATGGTAGAATAGATGAGTTTACAGATACAGTCCCTATAGAAATAGCTATATAATTTCCATGCTTTGGTTAGTGAGCGTACCCATGCCCTATACTTTGGGATGGGAGTATGTCAACTATTTTTTATTAGTGACTCATTAAGGGATTGTTTTCCACTTTGTAGAGGACCCTCTTGGGCCCACAAATGTACTATTTTGTAAATTTCAGTTAATGAAAGGCAATTTTCTCTTACTGACCAAAAAGAAGTGATTGTAATGTTAAAGAACTTCATATGCTCAAACTCCATTCCACGAGAACATTTAGTCCAAAATTTTGACTTATATATGGAATTCATAATTCTTTGTTTCTTATTCAATAATTAATTGGTACACTAATGCATTAATGGTCCCACGAAGACCAATAATATTTTGAGTGTACCTATTAGTCTAATAATTCAATAATTTATATACGAGTGCCCGTTTATAATATTACCTTAAGCCATATTATCTCTCAATTTTTTTGGTGGAACCTTCGTTGGTAGGCAACTATCATGGTAGTTTCTCAAGTGGGTTTTCTTCTATGCAACATTGATTTTCTTTTAAATTTTTATTTCTTCGTGAGGTCTCACTTTTTTTGATATTGGTGATTGGTCCCATGATAGTATTATTTTCTTAATTATAGGATGACATTATGTCCAATACAATAGGCATGTATATATTTTGGCAGTCAACTATATTTCCTTGATATACCTTCGACTTTTCTTGTAGTAAAGTAATTCTTTCTTCAACATACATTTTGAATTTTTCATGGCCAAAGGCTTGATTGTGGTCAATGACCAACATAGTAGAAAATCTATGATAATTTCGATGTTGGTAGAATTCAACATATATGTTATGAAAGACAATGAAATATTTGACCAAAGGTCTAGTAAAAGTGCAACCAAGGGCTAGGATTAAAATGTGGCTTCAATACCAAATGAATTGAACAAAGTTAATTTACTAACAAATATCCAACATAAAAAGAAGATATATAAATCCATATATGAAAAGAAATATAAAAATGATGAATCAAAATATGAATGTATGATATGCTTACAATAATGAGTGACTTAGCATTTTATAGGCTGAAGATCTAACATTTTTCCTTTTGCTTTAAACATAATCCTTTTATGGTTAGTTATCATGTTGAAGCTCTAACATTTCCCCTTTCGCTTTAAACACAATCCTTTTAGTTTTAATCTTGTTGCAACTTCATATAATTCTAACAATAATTTAATCAAACTTGGAGTAATGTTGATGCCTACATTTATAGATGCAAACACTTATGGTAAAATTTGCACAATAAAAATTGCCTCTAGCCTAACCATTCATAGAAAGATATGTCTTTATGTGATGAAACTTTAATTAATAATTAAGGAAAATACAAACAATAGCAAGCAAGATTACTCCTTTTGTGCCTTTAAATGACTCTATTAGTCCTAGCAAAGAAAGAAATGATGATAGACATTTCCTTCTTTTCTGGAAGAGGTGCAACATGAAGAACACCATATGCCAATTTATTCATAAATTTTAACTTTTTGATAACTATAAATTATAAGATTAATAAATCCACATCTTTGCGTGACCTTCTTTTATAGAAGATGTTCAATAACAACCATGCCATGAAGATATTGGTGTAGAAGTGGATGATCCCTCTGTACAAGCATGAACTTACAAAGTGAAGAAAAAGTGTATAGGGCCAATTAGATTTGCATAAATTAATAAATTGGAGGGAAAGCTTCAAATTAATGTTAATGAAAGGAACCAACCCATTGGACCAATATCTATGAACCTAGCTTCATTGCTAGGTGTACTCGCTATGGAAATGATTCCAATCACATATTGGAGGAAGGTTTCAAATCAGCTAAAGGAGGACTTGTGGAACATCATTAATGTGACTATTAGACATTATGTGTATTTGTTCTCGACAATTGTATTTTTGTGTGATCTTAATGTTTAATTTCGAACAATGTATGACATCTAATCATGCAATTCTCTTATGTTGCAGTCAAAATTCATAATCCCTCCAATCCTTAAAGATTACTATATGCAATCTATAGGCCATAAGGCCAACAGTCATACGTACCGGTTGCGCAAAAACTATTGTGATCCTTATTGTAATACCCTCAATTTTGACTTGGAATGTATTTACTCAAAATTATGTAAATGATGTAAATATGCTAGTATGGATTCCTAGTGTGGAGCTCGAGGCCAAGGCCCAACTAGTGAATGGCTAGGCATGTATGATGTATATATTTTTATTTGGACCACATGATTGGCTTGTTATGCCAATTCTAAATGTATGTAAATATAATGTTGAAAATTAATAAAATGGTCCAAGATGGTTGTGTAAGAGCACTAGAGGGGTTATGATTCCACTAGAGGGGAAGAGGAAGGGGGGCTATGGGAAACCAAATCCTATGTTGCCATGTGTCAACCTTAGAACTCATCCAAAATATGCCATGTGCCTTCAAAATGAGCCAATTACCTTATTTTGACTATTAAACCCAATCATTGAATGCGCATGTGAGGTTTGTGGGGAAAAGTCACTTCATGTAGTTATTGAAGCATGGGGGTTGTGACAGTTATGTCAGTTGTCAGCAGTCATATTTCTTCTATGGTCAAAATCTATGCCAGTTGTCTTTTCACCTTACCTCATATCTTTGGAGTCAACACTCTTTTGATCATTCTCATTCTCTCATGCAGGATTCTACACTACGTAAAGAGAGTTTCCATTGTTGTTCATGATCACTACCAGACTGTGTTTAACCCAGAAATTCAAATTTGAAAACAGAGCTACATTTTGGAAGGAAAAATAGATGTTTGTACGTGAGCAGGGAGGTTGGGAAAGCTAGGAACCTTTACCCATTGAGTTCTACTACTTTCGGATGCTTGACAAGCCATAGATTAATATTGCAGGAGGTTTTCCATTAGCATACAATAAGGTTGGACTCTTACTGCACACACTGGTAAGCACTGTAAGGGTTGGATTTCCTGAGGGAACTGTGGATCAGTGAAGGGAAATGCTTTCCTTGTGTTGTGTGGGGAAATCGGAAGGAGTTCCATGGCTGTGACGACTTAGTGAGACCCATGTAGAACTCTGGTTGAGATTTTTGGCTAAGCAAAGTGAGCATAATGGGTTGTGGGCTGGGAAATAGAAGCCTGTAGGTGTTGCCTTCGCCCTAGTGGCCTCATAGCCCAACTTGGGGCTGGCCTCTCAGCAGAAAGAGTATATGTTGGACAGAGTGCCTATGGTTAGGTGTAAAATTGCTCTTAACAAGGCAGTTGCTTGGATCTTCTTTATTTAGAGATAAGTATTCTTATGTATCTAATGTGCAATGATTTTTATTTATATGCATGTGACAATTATGCTTGGAATTACATGTTATGTGTGTGTGGATCATTTTATTTCCGTTGTGTTTTTTTATTTTATGTCTGCACATGCATTTAGTTGTATGAATTTGTAATTATGGTTGTGGGGCGAAATTTTCAAGCCCTGGTTTAGTGGATGACCCCTCCTCTTGGTCGAATTGAGGAATGGGGAAGTTACACTTATGAATAGAACAAGGAAATATTAAAACGTGTTCCTCCAATTATGATAAGTGAGACAATTTAGAGAGTTTGTCCTATCATGAAGCATCACTGAATTCAATGTAAGCAAAAATTTCACATATTATATAATCAATTTACTTGTAATGCCTATTGGCTTGTAATGTTGGCCTATAATCTTGATGTTTCAATTCATTTGTAGGATATACGCATAAAAAATAAGGAAAATAGAGACAAGAAGCGAGATTTCCATATGGGGACGTTACACTTATGAATAGAACAAGGAAATATTAAAACATGTTCCTCCAATTATGATAAGTGAGACAATTTAGAGAGAGTTTGTCCTATCATGAAGCATCACTGAATTCAATGTAAGCAAAAATTTCACATATTATATAATCAATTTACTTGTAATGCCTATTGGCTTGTAATGTTGGCCTATAATCTTGATGTTTCAATTCATTTGTAGGATATACGCATAAAAAATAAGGAAAATAGAGACAAGAAGCGAGATTTCCATACCTCTAGACGTCAAGGTTATCAAAGGGTTGAAGATGATATGGTACGTACTTGTGATGCAATATATTTTATTTATATGATAAATATTGGGATAGTTGGAATTCATTATAAAGTCACAACTTAACCATACTATTTTACTTGTTGTAACTAGAAAAAATCTAGATACTTTGATGATGTAGCTACACCCTTTACTAAGGAAGACCTATGGAAGAAGTGTCATCAAAAGAAGTATATTGGCACTCCAATCACACCAGTTGTGGAGAAACTATAGTATGTTCTCAACTTTTTAATTTACATACTAGTTAGAATTCCATTGTACATGTTCGAAATTTTTTCTAATATGATTTTCTTTAATTGCATGAAAATGCCAACAAAAAATTCAGGAAGCACAAGTAGAAGTTGCATCTGAAGAGTTTGCAACTAGGGATGAGGGGACAATTTCATGGGGTTGGCCTAGGAGTTACGCCAACTAATTTGCTTGGCACACATCCATACAAGGAGGTGCTAGCTGCAATCCAAGCTACAGTCAAATAAAATGCACAATAAATCTTATCTATAAAAAAACAATATCCAAACTCATGAAAATAGTAGAAGCTATGGAGAGTGAAAAAGTAGTCTCCAATGAAAGTGTTACTGTCAAATTATTTATTTTTTTCCAATGTACGTATTTTCACATTAATGATTTGAATTATAATATCACATTACTAATATGAACAGGTTCCTACTATACAAAATGTCTAGGTTGAAGTCATGCTCGTGGTTGGGATTAGTTGTCTAAATATTTTTTTGAAGAACATTTTATTATCATATTTTTAATGTATGTAATATATTTTATTGTATTGGAAGAGTATAGGGGAGACAACAACCCCTACAAACAACAAAGTATAAACAAATTTAACTACAATGCACACTGATTCATCCCTAGTAAGTTTTGTAAAATTTTGTAATTTAGTTCAAGTTTAATTTATTCTATCAATATATTACAAATATTTCTCTATTGGATGCATAATCGTGGAGCGAAATATGATCAACATTTGGTACAGAAAAAACCAATGGCCCCAACAAGACTTCAAATTCACAAAATGAAATTGCCAATCTTAGTGAGTTTTGTAATTCTTTAATCTTGGATCACCGCTACTTAAATTCTTATTTCAATGCATCTTACTTTGTCTCATTTATTGGTGGGATCAAGAAAATACTAATGAGTTGACACCATCTTCCCAAGTAGTGTTGGAAGGAAATAAGTGTTATCTCATTGCGCTAAACTCTCGAGTGAAAGTTGGAAGGGGGGGAATACATAAGACTGACCCAAGTGCAATGATCCACTGTTTCGATCTTGGGCAAGGATATTATGCTGTGCATCTCACGAAGATTTTAAAAAATAGAGCTCTCCCTCATCCCAACAACTCATTAAGTACTCTAGAAGAGGATTTATTCAGCTCCGTTCCTTGTTATAAGGATAACATTGAACTATGTGACTAGTGAATCCAATGTTGTTGTATTGTTACGGAGAAAACTTCCTATGGCTTGGGGCAGACCATAATAGACAACTGACTACCAGAAAATAACTCAATTCTCAATGCTATGCTATATAAATGACAATGCTAAGATAATGGAGAATATAACCAACCTCGATTCAGACGTTCGATGTAGATCCCCGTTGAAGCTTTCAATTCGTGCACTTGAACCTGCAACTTAGTCTTGACAGCCAATATACAACAAGTGCATATAATATATGAAAGACATTAACATCATCAATAGCAATGGTCCATGATATCATAAGTAAATGCAACCCAATGTAATATAAACAACATTCACAACATTAATGGACGAGAATATGAATATTTCTATTAATAAATAACAAGAAGTACAATGTGATATGACCTCTTGTCGGCAACCAATCTGAACCAAGAACTGGGTCTCTCCACTTGTGTGTCCACCACTTCAATTCTCCATGGAATGGCAAACTCAAACTATGAAAGGAGTTTGGAAGGTGAACATAAGGGGTTCACAACAACAAGGATCAATGAGTGTAGACTCAAGATACGGAAAAAATCCACTAGAGTTATCTTGGTCTCTCCTTCTCCTCCCTTCCATATGCCATAAGAGCTCAATATATAACCTTCCAAAGGTAAGTGAAAGGACACATCGAGGCATTTCGGCGCAAATGGAGGGCCAAAGGTCACCCTAAGACCACTTTTTGGGAGTAAAAAGTAATTTTCTAGTGACTTTTACCATTTTGCTTGACACCCGCGGGCTATAGTGGAACAGCTCGCGAGTACGCTGGCTAAAATGTAACAGCTAGCGTACAGGAAGAAAAATAGGGAAATAGTGTGTTCTGGAGGACATAAAGTACATATGAGTCAGTGAAATGGATCCTGAAGGCCAAAGAGTGCTGATGCTCACAGGATGGAAAATTACGTTGTAACATGCATCATCTAAGAATGGTTGATTTATTGAATATTTGTAATTAGATCTAGACGCAATTTTATAAAGTTTTAGTCTGGGATTCATATTTACAATCATTTTGTACTTTGGGAACAAGTTGCCATTATATACTATGGGCATGATGTGCCATTTTGTAATACATAAAAAAAAATTACTCTTATGTTGTTAATACATATATTGAAACATTTGTTTAGCCATTCACTGGAAATTGTGTCTAAGTGCAACTTAGCAAGTAATTGTTTATATTTTATGGAGGATCAATTTTAAAATCATTTGACAAAATATTTTGTACTGAGCATGTACAATGTGGATCCCTCTACTTTTTTTTATGAATATGATATCAACAAATGTTTTTGCATATATTGTTAACAAGATACTTTATTCTAGAGACTAATCTAAAGGACTAAAATTTTGGTCATCACCCATTTTGTATGGATGTCAACTAAAAGATGTTGGCAAGTTCAATGGAATCTCCAAAGCAATTTGAGCATTTTTTAGGGATTTCAAGCAAGCCTAAGGGGTTATGATTAGGTGGTCTATGACTCTATACAATCCAATAGTGATGATGAAGATCATAAACCACATATGGGTTGTCTTAAAGCGTGAATTCTAGGAATAACAACAATAATTCTAGGCATGATTGAGGGCACAAGTTTCCATTATATACTATGGGAACGATGTTCCAATGTGTAATACATAAATATTGTTTAATATTATACATTTAATACACATCTTGAAGCATTTGTTTGGCCATTCACTAGAAATTGTGTGTGAGTGCAACTCAGCAGGGAATTGTTTATATTTTATGGAGGATCAGTTTTAAAATCAATTGATAAAATATTTTGTACAAGCTTGTATAATGTGGATCCCTCTACTTTTTTTACGAATATGATATCAACAAATATTTTTGCATATATTGTTAACCATATACTTTATTATGAAGACTGGTCTAAAGATCTAAAAGTTTGGTCTGGTTTCCCATTTTTAAGTTGGGGTTTGTTATCACCCATTGTTAATTTTATCCAGAGGCCACTACTCGCTTTGGAAACCCTGAGATCTCAATGACTTTGAGTCTCTATAATCCAAATAAACAATAAATACTTATAACTTAAAGTACTACCAGATCTCTAAACACTTTAACCAAATAAACATCAATCACACAGATGAACTCACAATATACCCTCGAAAACCCAATGGGGGATTTCTTCTTTCTTGACCCCAGAGAAAAGTAAAAGAGACTTAGTTACATACAACTCTTTAGAATAAAACAACCGAACCTGACGGGTTATGAAACCTGAGATATGCAGCAGTTGCAACTGTTGCTCTTGGGAAAAGTGCCCCCTGTTGTTAGTTCGGATCTGAATCTCTCTGAAGATCTACCTCAGCTTGTCTCAGGATGTACTACCTCTCTCTACTCCACAGCACGATCTGGTCTGTCAAGAATGAAATCCTGCAACTCCTCTTTGAGATTGTCCCCTACTCGACATGGAAAAGTGTGCCCTCTCTCCAACACTGAAAATTCTCCCTAGCTAAGATATCATCCAATCTGATATGAAGTAGTCACAAATCTTCTTCAATCACCAAATAAAACCTACCCTGCTAGTCTTAGCTGCTTTGGCCTCAATCTATATACACAACATCCTCCTCTCCTCGGGAAGTGTTCCCCCTCTCTGAGCAAAGTCACCCAAGCTCTAAACTTTGTAGAAACTCCTTTGTGATTCTCTCTTATCCCACAGTCAATGGCATACAGGTGCCTCTGATCAAGTGAGCACTGATCCAAATCAGATCCCCTCACGCTCCCTCCTATAGAATTTCCTCTCTCAAAAAAAAAAATTCCCACTCTGCATGCACAAGTCGCCCCCCTCTCAAACTAATCTCTCTCTGATAAGTCTACTGAGTCACCTCTTCTGGTGATCTTATGCCTCCTTATAACATCTCACTGATCAATTAGGGTTACCAAAACCCCTAATATGAGTGCATGCAAAATTCTCACTTTTGCGTGTTTTTTAATTAGAAGATGGGCATGCAAAATTATGCATGCATGAGGCAAAACACCCTGAAAGGTCTGCATGCATCCATCATTGGGTTCATGCCATCTGGTAGAGTGCATCTCACCCTCTACCCCATCTTGATGTCGATACTGCAAGTGTACCTCCATGCTAAGCATCTGAACATGGAGGACATCCTGAGATACCACTATCTCTAACACTCCCTCTTATCAAGGGAAGTCCAACCACCGATGCTTAGATCCAACAAATCCCCTACTGCTGACAATGGCCCATCAGTCCTAACTGTCACTATTGCATTATGATCTATAGTAACATGATCCACCTCCATCAAAGTGGCCTCGGGAGAAGCCACTAAATTTGTCACTGATCCCTAATCCAGGATCCCCTGAATCTCTGTTGTAGCCCATCTCCAAGACTGCCATCAAGTGGATCTACTGACCTGTAAGTAATATCCCTCTCTCGCTGAACTGACTCAGCTCCCTCCTGAGCTAAGTCCAACTTTGTCATCTCATACCAACTCAGTCTTCGGCTGGTACCAGTATGAGCATCTCGCTCATCCATCTGATATGAGTCCAAAGACTCACTCCTATGTGCCTCATCACCATTGAGAGCATCTCACTCACCCATCTGTTGTGAGAACTCACTCCTCCATGCATCATCCCTACTGTCAGCTTCTTGCTCCCTATCATCTTCTAACTCTGATGAAGATGAAGTCAACCAACCAGATGTACCTGTCGTGGGATGAACCCGAACCATATATTCATCTTCAATCCTGTGACCCATCAAGACTGGATCAACTCCCTCTGGATATGTGAATATGAGATCCCTCTGGAATACAACTGAGTAATTGGCAACATCCAATGCTACTACTAAGAGTATACTCCCTCTCATTCTTGGAATATAGAGGTCTCCTCACACCTCCAGGAGTTCTCCAAACTCCCTCTTAGCAAGGAATGTACTTTTGGAGAAGCATACAACAGGATCAAACACATTATTTGCTACTGCAGCTTCTCCCTCTGAACTGGAAGACTTCTCGACTACATCTGTTGCACTCTGATATGAAGATCTATGCTCCTCCTCTATCAGTGTCATATTGAGAGAAACACCACATTGTCCCTCTTTCACTGACACTAGAACTACATCCAAGATCTCCCTGGACCCACATACATGCTTTCCCAACAACCTGTAAAAATTGCATTGTCTAATTCCATGCCTCACGGATGCATCCAAGGTCACTCCCTCTGAATATAGAAACCTATGTCCATCCTGGAACACAATAATATATCCCTCATCCTCCAAAGTTGATACTGAGGGTAAATCTATCTTCTCTTGTACATGCATCCCTCCTGCCATCTTCAGTAGACCTTCTGACTCCATCTGGAACATTATCAAACCAACTCTCCTCGCTAATAACCTCTCATAGAAATATAAGTCTGTCTCTCAAATACTGAGGAACACTTCTTGTATTCCCATCATATATCTAGATGCATAACTGTACAAAGTTCTGAAGCCATGACTCTGTAAATCTGATAACATTGCTTATTCAAAATCTCTAAATCAAAACCAACCTGTAGGTTTGTGCCTTGGTGAACAAGCTAACCCTCTCTTTCTCAGATCTAAGGTTTGCTCTCACAAATTTGATCTATGTTCTGTAATGTCCCTTGTTAGGAATTTTATTAAAATTGCAATTTTCCACTTTTTTCCTTGGTTCGACCTTTGACTAGTTTCGATCTCTAGGTCCCAAATTTGCCCCAAATGATCCCAAATATTCTGAGAAGGTATATGAATGATATTAGAACATAAATGTGTGTTTCAGGGATGCCTTTGTACCTTTAAAACACTTCTGCAAATACTCTTTCAATTCTGGTCAATGTAGGTAACTTTACTAGTGATTTCCCTTTGACTAGTATTGGTCTCTAGGTCTCAAATTGACTCCAAATGCCTTCAAATATTCAAGGAAGGTTTATGAATGATATTATGAATGGAATATGATGTTCAGGGATAACATATGGCCACCAAAAGACCTCTGCAAAATCTCTTAAGATTCTGGACCAAGTATGCAATTTTACTAGTAATTTGGGGTTCAAATCCCCCTAAGGTAAGTACTGAAAATGGCTTCCCAAATGCCTCCAAACCCACTCAAATTTATGAACAGAGGTATGTAATGTGTTAAGTATGTTATTAAGGTCTCATATGCACCATTAATGGTTTATTAAAACTGTTCTCACCCTCTCCCATTCAACTGCAAAAATCCCTAATTCGACCCTTGGGGAAATGGCACTATTTCACCTCCCAATACAACTAAACTGAGTAAAAATGCTTCAAATGCTCAAGTACAGTACAATGAAACTTGTATAATACATCCATGGCAGTATATTGGTCACAAATATATCAGAGAATCATCCATTCATTCGAAATCATCATCAATACATTGGCTCACAACAAGGTAGTGGGGAAATGGCATTGTTCTTCCATTAAAAATGAGATTTATACATTTCTACTTGGAATTTCGACCTGAAACTTTTTGGAGATGAAGAACAGAGTATTTACTTCATATTACAAAAGAAATGGGGCATTAAAAGCTTCCCAAAAGAGTACAATAGCTCACCAAAAACGCCCTCCCTCAAGGATCAAGAATATGCCATCAAAACTGGAAATGGTTGAAGGAGTGAGCTGCAATAGAAGAAACCATGAGCTGCCCTGTAGCTTACACCTGCAAATAAAGACTCCATTAAAGCTCCAAATGAAAGGTCTGAATGGTCTTTCCAATTACCAACTTGGATGGGAATCTTTCACCCTCGAAATTGGCTAAGGCAAGAAACTAGTCATCCACTAGCTCTCCCTCTTCACAAATGCAATTGCAAATTCTACAAATGATCAAAAGCTGGTTTCATTCTTTGTTATTGACATTTATAAACTTCTAATGTCCTCCATGGGTCGAATTCCTTCCAAGAGACTCATGCCAACTCAAGTTGGGAAGAGATTCCAAAGAATGCCACTTGTACAACAATTCCTAGTCTCCCACTTCCACCAAATCACATGTGGAAGCATCTTAGCTGCCCTAACACCCTTGAGCGCCCTCTTGGAGTCTATTTTTAGCCCTGACATGTCATATATGTCATATGTCAGCCTTCAGGTCTGATTTGTGTCATAGGTGTCATAGCATCTTCATCATTGTTGTCATAGAGCTAGGGAATCTAGCCAAGTGTCTCACTAGCTCTAAATTGCCTCTTCCTCTTCCATGGGAGCTACTCTTCCTCTATATTTCGACCTTGGATGAGTCATGCAATGAATAATACCTTTTGGACTCCCCCAAGTATGTTACCATTCACCTTGAATTCGAATTGGTGAGAGAATGATGCCAAGTGTAGTGGGGAAATCTAGCCATATGTGGGTCCCACTTCCTCCATGTGTCTTCATGATGAAATGCCACTTTGATTTTTACTTGTATATATTTATTTAGATCCTTTATTAAATATTTATGCCATTCTAATGTTCAAACATCATTTATTATCCCCATTATTCCAAATCCCAAAGCTTCCACCCCAAACCTAGGAAACTAGTAATTTTCCTCCTTGGCAATTATTTGACCTTTAGCATCAATTTGACAAACACTAATGAATAGGGCCAATGTGATTAGGCCATTGTGACCCAATGCCAAATTTGGGACATGACATGTTCTCACAGATCTGGTCTCTATCGTCACAGATCTGATAGATCTGATATCTATACTAACAGATTTGATGTCTGCACTCACATATCTGATAGATGTGGTGTCTATCCTCACAGACCTGATGTATGTTCTCACGAATCTGATAGATCGGGTGTCTATACTCACAGATCTGATGTCTACACTCAAGGATTTGATATTTCCGCTCATAGATCTGAACTCTGCTCTTCAGATCTGGACTCTTCTCTCACAGATCTTAGCACTACTCTTTAGATCTAATATATATGCCACAGATCTGGACTCTGCTCATGCCAGACTTGATAGATCTATCTCAGATCTATCCACCAAAATCACAGATCTAATAGATGTGAACTCTACAACCACAGATCAGAGCTCTACTCTTCAGATCTAGTAGATATGGTCTCTATATTCACTGATCTACTAGATCTATCTCATATCTAGACACCAACTTCTCAAATCTATTAGATCTGACCTCTACTATCACAGACCTGGACCTAACTGAGTCTCCACATAGATCTGGTGTTGAACATTGGTTGTCATTGATGTCAACTGAATATGATGTGTTTGATTGTCATCTAATGTCAAATAGGATGTCAACTTATTTAGTATGATTCACTGATATCATCCAAAGTCAAAGTGGATACAACATTCCAGCAGAAGTATGAAGAAGCCACTTTGTGGTAGTCTATGCGCATGATGAAAAAAGCATGAACACCAAAAGTATATGCGCAAATGGTGAAGGTGACAGATATGTGTGAAAATTTGGAGTATATCTAAGAGTGCATTCTATCTGAAGATGTATATCAAGGATACAACACTCAAGCAACTTTGGAGTATATCTAAGAGTGCATCAAGGATACATCTTGCAAATCAACTTAGTTTGAAGAAGTACATAAGATGATACATCATGCAGATCCATAAGATACTTCATGAAGATCATGTTCAAAAAGAAACACAAGTAATGGATCCTACATCACGTGGCCCTTGCGCAGAAGTCAAGTCCACCAAGTCATACTCTCCCATGCCAGCAAATTGAAGGAGTTGGTTGGAAAATGGTACAAGTGCTCAAACTGCCAAAACGTTGGTTTAACAAATGGGACAAGTAAGCAAGCAAGCCTAAGCATTGCTTGGTTGATGGTTGGGAGTGCACAGGAAGAAAGGAACAGCAAATGGTCGAACAATCCTGAAAGCGCAAGCATAGCCAATCAAAAGATGGTTTCAGTTACTAGAAAGCGCACAAGTTCCTAGGATGATACAATGGTTGAAGACTATCTACACGAAAATTCCACAGTCGACGGCACAACAGGTGCATAAGTCCCACAAGTGATAACAAGGCAGAAGGAAAAGTCCCACCTAGTAAAAGTCGGAGTGTGCGCAGATTCCATGAAGTATCACTACATCAAGGGCGCATCACCCAATTGCAAGGATGAAGCAAGGATCATAATCCCACTAAGCAAAAGCTGAAGAATGCGTAGATTACGAAGAGTATTGATATCACAAGGGAGCATTACCCACAAAGGATGGTACAGCAAAGGTCATGGACATATCAAGATAAAGTGGAAGATTGCGTACATACCAAAAGGAAATGGTACATCAAGAGTGCAATGGTACACCACCAATGTGTAAAGTCCCACTAAGTTTTAGACCTTGAGGGCGCTTGATACATCATAGATGACACATCAATAGCGTAGATGATGACACGTGGCATATGCACAATCCGTGAAGTATGGAAAAAGAGATGCCACGACCAACTTGTGAACATACAATCCGTGCAGGACATGTATAAATGGAAATGCAAGTCGAAGATTTGATGTAAGCTTGATACAAAGAACACAAGTTTTTGTGTGAAAGTTTCAGTTTGTTTTTCGGGGCATCAAGGGGCTCATGGGTAGAACAGAATGATCTATCGAAGATTCAAATGCGCACATGTAGTGGAACGAAGTTTTGATGGTGTGCAGAAAGATGTTGTAGACATGTGACAGTTTCGCAAACACTGAAAGAAAGAGATACTGAAGAATGCGCAAGTGTTGGATATCTCAAAGGATATGTTCACACTCAGCACGCCGATAGTCACAGAAGATGACAAGACAAAAGCGCAGAGACAGAACCAAAGTTTATCAGATATTGCTCTGATGTCTAGTTGATGCATATGAACAAAATTGAAAATGTGCGAAGTTGAAGACTCCATATTATGCGCAAAAACAGAAGAGAAGCAGAATTCAATAAGCACATCATGATGCAGATGATCTGAGACAAGTGCGTTAAACTAAATGCGCCAACTATTTGATGCACAGGACATCACAAATTATCTGAGAAACTGCAGCACTTAATTAGAACGGACACATCAGAAAGTGCGCAGTTAATTCTATTACTAGTGCTTCATTTTTTAACAGCAAACTATCAATTGAAAGCACAGTATCAGTTGATCATTGGGGTCACGTAGAGGAGAATGTTAAACCAGAAGCATAGACTACAGTATCAACAAAGCACATAATATATGAAGTAATTCATCAACAAAAGTGTAATTCTAGAGGAATGAGAAGTCAAGTGATGTATGCAACACGGTAACAGAGTATAGTCTGCATACGAAGGTTGCGCATAGCAAAATCATCATCAAAAGAACTAAAGAAGTGCACAAAGTTGAAGTTCAACAAGGTAGGAAAATATATTAGACATCAAAGCGGTCAGATTGTCACGTCCCCGGTCGCCTTGGTGCCCTTCATAGGCGATGGGAGACAACCTAATACATTTTTTTTCAACAATTCTCTAGGTTTTTACACGCAGCCGCACTGGATTCCGTTCCGCAATCCACAATCTACCTGGTCGCAATCCACAGTCAGAATTCGGAAGGGTGGAATGCTCCAATCATGGCGTCGAACAAAAAGAGACTCTGACTTCCGCATCCCACAGTGCAGAAGTCAGAAATGCGGAGTTCCAAATACCCGGCGCTGCATAAATGCGCCCTCGACTTCATCATTTCGCAGTGCGGAATTCGAAACTACGGAGCACCCCAATGTCTGGCGCTGCAGAAGTGTGCGCCCAACTTCCACATTTCATAGTGCGGAAGTCGGAAATGTGGAGCGCCACAATACTCGACACTGCAGAAATGCACCCTTGACTTCCGCATTCCGCAATGCATAAGTCGGAAATGCGGAGTGCCACCATACTCGGCGCTGCAGAAACGCGACTCCGACTTCCGCATTATGCAATGTGGAAGTTCAAAATGCGGAGCGCCACAATACCTGGCGCTGCATAAATGTGCCCCCGACTTCCACATTCTGTAGTGCAAAAGTCGAAAATGCGGAGCGCCACAATACGCGGCGCTGCAGAAATGCGCCCCCGACTTTCGCATTCTACAATGCGGATGTGGAAGGTCAGGAGTTGTCCATGCCCTATGACAACCAACTTCCCATCCCGATAACTTCTTCATCCTTAAACTAAATTAGACAAATCCACTACCGTTGGAAAGCTCTTGGAGAGCTCTATGCAATGGTGTGGATACCTACCACACTTGAGGGCTCTTCCCTTGCCTTATTTCCAAGGAGATACACTGGTGGTCCCCAAGGAGATACACTCAGCTTGATATACCCCTTGTCCATTAATTCTTGTAGCTGCATCTTTAACTCTACCAATTCTGGCGTGCTCATTCATAAGGAGCTTTAGAAATTGGTGTTGCCCCTGGAACAAGATTGATGGAAAAATCAATATCTCTCTTTGGTGGCAGTCTTGGCACTTCATTTGGGAACACATCATTGATCTCCTACAACAGTTGAAAATATTATATCCTTGGTCCCTTGTCTTCTGATGAATCCGATATGTGGACTGCATATAATTGGAAACCTTTCTTATAAAAATTTCTCAACTGTAGGGCTGAAATCTGCCTTACTAAAACTTGGTTGGGGATTCCTCTTACCAACCTTGGCCTTCCCTCTTCATCAATGAATTCAAGTACTTTCTCATAGCTGTCTACCTTGGCTCTATGTCTTTCCAACCAGTCCATACCTATTAGGGAATCATAGGGATCCTAATGGTAGGACATTTAAATTTTCCTTTGTGAGTAGTCCATTCAATTCTATGGGGCACTCCATCACTACTTCACTCACCTTTATCTTGGTCCTTATGGCTAATTGAACTAGCCAAGGGTTACTATCATTTACTTTACTAAGAGAACAACCTTCAACCACCTTAGGAGACACATAACTATGGATAGATCCTGGATCAATCAAAACATAAATAGATTGCTTAGCAATCTTACCTTCAACTTCCACCACTGTTGATTGATGGTCTTCCTGATGATCATCCAATGCTGCATAAATTAGAGGTGATGCCCTTGCCATATCTTCCATTGTAGTTGATTCTTCTAAGTTGTGCAAGCTTCTGGGATTCTCCCTCTGATGTGGACATTCTCTGAGCACATGGTTTCCTCCACATCTCCAACATTGAAGTGGACCTCTTGGTTCTGTTTCTGCTGCCACAGCTGGTTTGTTCCCACTTCTTGCTTGTTGGCCCTTTGGAAAATCTCTAGGATGATTTCTGAATGGTGGCTTCAATCCACTTTTCCTTTGTTCAACCTCCCTCCAGGATTTCCTTTCCATGTTGGTTGAACCTCTGTTTTACCCTTTCTCTGCTCATAGCAATGTACAGACATCCTAATGGCTTCATTAAGACTTGGTGGATTGACAAACTCAATCCTATCTCTGAAATTTTGAGTTAGACTACCAAGAAAACATTGGATCTTTACCCTTTCATCCTTGATGTAATCCACATACCTCAATAGTTCAAAAAACTTGTGGATATGTTCTTCCATGGAATTATGTCCCAACCGGAGTTCATTGAATTCTTTCCTCTTATTATCATAATACCTAGCTGATAGGTATTTCTCCTTGAAGTAACTTTTAAACCGCTCTCGGTTGATCCTCCTTTCATTGATCCTCTTCACTTGCATGAGGTGTTCCCACCAAATTGAAGCTCTGCCACTTAGATTGTAAATGACAACTCTAGCATTTTCATTTTCTGAATAATCATGCATTCTGAAATACTTCTTCATTCCAAGAATCCATGCCTCTGCCTCTTGACCTGTCTTGCTTTCTCCATCAAAGGCGGGAAGCCTTGCCTTCCTAAATTATCCTTGTGGGATCCCTCTAAATTTCTTTCTTCCTTCAAAACTGTTAGAAGTATGCCTCAGACTTCTCTAAGAATATCTGGAGTCGCATGACCAGCTAGAAAGAGATCGTAGAGAGGGTGTTCTGTGCTTTTTGCTCATAGAATTCCTTCTAGGGCTTGGATTCCTCTTCCTAGAACGGCCTCTAGAGAGAATACCTCCATCTCTTTCTTCTCTGCCCGCGTTGCTTGGGTTATACCCAAGATTTATCCTATGATGCATATCAGTGAGGCTCTGCAAGATGGAGGCATTGAGTTGGTGTTGCTCTTCCTGAGCCGTCATCAATCTCTCATTAAATCTCACCATGGTTTCAACTAAGTTCGGGGGAGTTGTTTGTTCCCTTATCTCATTGGATTCGGTTTCAGTATGTGCTTCTTGCACATTCTCTCCCAGAACATATTCCGCATGCTCATAAGGATCCTAGGAATCATTTATGGCCACCATTTCCTTGATTTCCCTATACGCTACCTCTGTTGTACGATTCAACTATTATCAGCTGCCAACTTTGTGCATTACAGAGACATTTATCAAACATCATAAGAATGCATATGCAACATAAAAATCTGGAAATTACTCATTTGGACAACAACAATAATAATTAGTGTTTATCAAAGCCGCACCATGAGCATTCTTCTGCCTGTATACGGATTCATGCTTCAGCCCAAGCATCCCCAGTGTTGTAACTTGGGCTCTGATACCACTTTTTCACGTCCCTGGTCACATTGGTTCCCTTCAGAGGCGGTGGGAGACAACCTGATACGTTTTTTTTTCAATAATTCTCTCTGATTTTACACGCATCCTCAATGGATTCCGATCCGCAATCCGCAATCTACCTGGCTGCAATCCACAGTCGGAATTCGGAAGGGCGGAGCGCTCCAATCACGGCGTCGAACAAAACGTGACTCTGAATTCCACATCCCGCAGTGCGGAAGTTGGAAATGCGGAGTGCCACAATACTCGGCGCTACAGAAATGCGCCCCCGACTTCCGCATTCCGAGTGCGGAAATCGGAACTGCGGAGCGCCCTAATGTCTAGCGTTGCATAAGTGCGCCCCCGACCTCCGCATTCCACAATGCAAAAGTCGGAAATATGGAGCGCCACAATACCCTGCGCTACAGAAATGTGCCCCCGACTTCCGCATTCTGCAGTGCGGAAGTCAGAAATGCAGAGCACCACCATACCCGGCGTTGCAGAAACGCGACTCCGACTTTTGCATTCCGCAGTGCGGAAGTCGGAAATGCGGAGCGCCACAATACCCGACGCTACAGAAATGCGCCCCCGACTTCTGCATTCCGCAGTGCGGAAATTGGAAATGCAGAGCGCCACAATACCCGGCATTGCATAAATGCCCCCCTGACTTCCACATTCCGCAATGCAGATGCAGAAGGTTGAGATCTGGCCATGGTTTGTGACAGCCAACTTCCCATCCCGATAACTTGTTCATCCTTAAACCAAATTGGACAAGTCTGGTACCGTTGGAAAGCTCTTGGAGAGATATATGCAATGGTGTGGATCCCTGCCACACTTGAGGGCTCTGCCCTTGCCTCATTTCCAATCAAAATTTTCCCCGAGGTCCATCAAAACCTCTTTACCCCATTTCCAAAAGCCCTGGAATCACCGTGCCAAGGTCCCTTCCGTCATCTAATCACAGAGGGGTGCATGAACACCTCAGGGGGGGGTGTCTAACTCATTCCCCAATATCATAAGGTGAACTACAAACCTACTAAGGGTGTGTACAATGCATAATAGACATACATAGTGGAAATAATTCTAATGAATGCATCTACAACCTGCAAGGTTAGCTGCATATTAAGCTCAAGAAAATGGTGAAGTTTTCAAACACGAACTCAGCCTCATAATAAGGCATATACATGGTCTTCATACTAGTCAATTTCATGCAATCATTCATTCAAATAACTTGAACATAACAAGTAAACATTGTTGGAACATTTAAAAACCCATTAAATACTTAGGATATATTTTACTAGTCACCTAGATTAATTTCCTAAGTTTTGACTAGCTAAATAGGGCCAGTTTTGTCTTTGAGTGGACCACTTGCTATCCTAAGTCACAAAAACGAATTTGGACAAATTCTGGATAAGATTTCCTTGGATTATGTCTGATTTTATTCTATTCCTGAATTAGAAAGACACTTTTCTGATTTAGACAGCTTTATCCTGTTTTTTCTATTTTCTAGTGGATAAGGAAAAGCTAGTTGACTTGGAAACTCTTACCACTTGACCAATTCGACCTCCACATCATTTCTTATCCATATTTACATTCCATTAACCTAACTCATGAGCTGCCATACCATACTTGCCAAATTCATGAGCCTCTAGCACAGTTTTGGAAACTGCTTTTGCCACCTAGGGGGTTTTTATGTTTTTAGTAAGCCTTACTTTTTGTGCTTTACAACTTGCCTTTAAGGAATTCTACTTTCTCTCTTGAGATGTATTATATATTGTATTCACATTGAGGAATAATACATGAGATTATATTTCCATCAATTGAGTTTCTTCTCTTATGTCCTATCTCAATATTTCTTCTTCTTATTCTTGCATATCTTTGAATAATTCTTGTGAGGACTTCTTTGCTTCCAGATTCTTGGCTATTATAATTCTTTCATGGTATTCAACCTATATAGAATTCTCACAAACATAACATAGGAAAAATAGCATCATTTAACACCATAGAAAGCACTTATCTTTAAATGGAACTGTCCAAGCAACTAGATAAGTTAGAGCAACTTTCGACCCAACCATAAGTCTTTGTCCAACCTATACTCTTTCAGCTGAGAGACCACCCCCGAGCTGGGTTGTGTATCCACTAAGGAGGGTTAAATAGACTCTCTCACAGTCAAGGTTCCACCCTAATGCTAAGCCAACATACAGTTGGGTTTATCAAGCATGTAAGGGAACAGGGAGGATGATGCTAAGCCAGTGAGCTCAACCACAGAGCTACAGGAATCTCAAACTACTCAGCAAACATGGCACCCACATTACCTACCTCACCCAACGCAAGGAAGGCCCCCTTCTCTATTACACAATCCCTCAGGGCCCCTTCCCTCCAGTGCTCTTCGGGGTGGGCATAGAAAGGTCCAAACTCTATAGCAAGACTTCTGTGGTGGTTGATTGCGGGAGGAGTCGAAAAACCCACAGTATCCATAGTTAAAAATCACTGGATATTGTGGGTTCTCCGACTCCTCCCGCAAAGGTCCAAACTGCTTCTTTCATGAGACTTTATCCTTCATTGAGTTTATCAAGCAAATCCAACCTCTGTCTTTCCTTCTTCTCAGTTATCCAGGATGGGATCTTCTTAGGGTTGTGGCCGATACTCTGTCACGCAACTCAGTCTTTCACCATCAGATCCAGGTGTTCTCACGAGTTTTCTAAGATGCTCACGCTCTATAATTTATCCCCAGGGTCTGATCCTTGGATATCCCAATCGATTTACTTCTTACGCGGGGTTTCTATGTGCTTTCGGATCTGCAAATTCGCACTTACACAGAATTGCAATTTTTCCTCTTTCTGCTCACGGCTGGGCTCTGCAATGCGTGATTGCTCCCGTTGTTGGTCAAAAATGGGATAGGGATTAGGGTGAGTGAATTCCCAGGAGGTAGAGTGGCTTAAGGGACAATCAAAACAGAGCCATATCCTGCCATAAGGATTGCAGGGATGCTCCATACTCCATCGACTTCTTGAACAGGTTTTCTCAACCACCTTCTTACAGCAGAATTAAATGTCAGCAAGGGAGTCAAATGGGTTCACAAAATGACATGTGGAAGCATGGGTTCCAATCCCACAACCCCCTCACCTATTCCTAGCGGATACACATGGCCCCCTCATATTGGTTTCCTCCATATCCAGTTTTCTTGGTATTTTATTGCAATATTTAATATTTACATCATTTACAATGTCTCATGGATTAATAGCACATGGATTATCAGAATGTCAAACACTTTCATTTTAAATAAAACCTGAGCATCCTCTAGTGGGGCCTTGACCTTCAGCTTCACACCAAGGAAAAAACACATTGCATGTATACAATATTTACATTGAAGCCAATAAACCCTAAGGGTCAAAATGGGGATGTTACATGGATGGGGCCAGGAGACGAGGAGTTGGAGCTTCCTTCAGGTTGGTGCCTGTAAAACAACAAGGATGCAGGGAGTCGCAGCTTCCTTTAGGTTGGTGCCTATAAAACAAAGCGATGAGGGTTGGTGCCTCCTTCTAGTTGGTGCTGGAAAAAACATAGGGGGTTGGTGCCTTCTTCCAGTTGGTACTGGTAAACACGGGAAGTTGGAGCTTCCTTGAATGTATTATTTCTCACTATAAAGAAGCATTATGTGGTTTTCTCCCGTTTGGGTTTCCACGTAAAAATTATGTGTTACATGTTGATGATGTGGTGCATATACGTGTGAATGTTTATTTACCGATGCATAACAGAGATAAATATTAAGTAAACGCTAATATGTTAAAGAAGGTAAAATATACTAATAGTTTCGATAATATTGATTCACACCCCCTCTCAGTATTAAATCAATTGCAACAATTGGTATCAAAGTAGGTGTCTTTAGTAACAGATTAACATATGGAAGATAGATCATTTCCCAGAAATGGACAAGGAGGAAGGCCTTTCTACAAACAGAGCACCAAGGTTCGACAACACCAATTTCATTTTCTAGAAGGTACGTATGGAAGTCTGTTTGCAACCATTGGGAGCAGATGTTTGGCAATCTACAGTCGATGGTTATGATATCCCAGTAGTGGTACCAATCAATCCTGCGCAAAGGAGACTCTATGAAAGCAATTCTAGAGCCATAAATGCTCTACTATGTGGTCTAGCAGGTGACGAATTTGTAAAAGTTATGCATTGTGCATCATCCAAAGAAGTTTGGGACAAACTCAGAGGTATATACGAAGGAGATGACAAGGTAAAGAAAGCAAAGCTTCAGAACTACTATGGGCAGTTTGAATCTCTGAGAATGAAAGATGAATACAACATTACATCTTACTTCTTAAGAGTTGATGAGATATTTAATGCTATTCAAAGTCTTGGGGTCACTCTGGATGAAGAATCGGTTGTACAAAAGATATTAAAAACTTTGCCTCAAAGATTCAATTCAAAGGTATTTGTGTTAGAAGACCAAGCTAATCTTGAGGAACTAACAAAGGATGAAATTCAGGGGATCCTCACTGCATATGAGATTAGAACAGAGAAAGAGACTCCCATCAAGACGGAATTCGCCTTCAAAGCCACAGGAAAAGACAAGCATGATCATGACAAAGACTGTTGTGATGAATCAGATGATGAAGAATCAAACTTTGTCAAGAAGCTGAAAAGAGGACGAGGTAAGTATAAGAACAAGCTACCCTTTAAATATTTCAGATGTGGAGGAGTGGTTCATTATGCCTCAAAGTGTCCATATAAGAAAGAAGACAGCGACAGTGATGAGGAATCTAGTTTACATGATCGGAATATTGTGCGTTCTCTACACAGACCTGAGAATAAAAGGAGGATTCCAAAATAGAGAAAGAGTTTGTACACTAAGGAAGGAAGCAATGCGTCTGAAGAAAAGTGACTGCAACAAAGAACCCAAAGAAGTACCTTTTATGGCTCATGTAGTGGAAAAAAGAAAGAAGAATAGTTCAAAGAACACTCCAGTTGTGCAGAGCAAGCCGGGGTCACTATAAAAATATTTTTTCAGTGGATCGTTTAAAACGCCTCTGAAGCAAGTCACACCTCCAAAACTTGTTGAAGAAGTTAAGACTGATAGTCAATCCGAAGATGAAGAAGTTACAGACATTGACTGGGAAGGTGAATTGATAAGTTTGTGAGGAACCTGCAACAATTAATTGATAAAATGCACAATATATGAGATCACAGAATATTTTTATTGATCGCAGGCCACTTCGAGGGGGCAACCTCCTTTGAGCAAGCTCAATACAAATAATTTCACCGTACCTTCATTGGTCTCAACATAAACTTGTATACTAATTCTAGGCGCCAATACCATGGGTCAATACCATGTGTCAATACAAACCATGGGTCAATACAAACTATGGATCAACAAATACTACGGGACGACTTACAAAGCATATGCGTCCAACAACAATAATACAAACTATGGATCAACAAATATTACGGGACGACTTACAAAGCATATGCGTCCAACAACAATATACTAACAAAGTAAAGAGAAGGGTTGACACGGGTTCCTAACATCCCCTCTCCCTTAGAAAAAGCTTTGTCCTCAAAGCTTTAGATGTGCAAAATGATGCGGAATCTGAAGGAGTGGTTCCCCTGTAGCATCCTCGAGGTGCAGTCTGTGCCACTGAATTAATACCTATGTGATAGATTGAAAGAAATGCTAACGCCTTTTGAGTTTCCGGCAGGATTGCTTGAAAGGCAGTAGACGAAGAAGAACCATATCACCTGCTTGAAAAGTGCGCTGAGAATGGTGCTGATCGGCGTGTTGTTTCATTCGAATTCTTGCCATGTGAAGATTGTCCTATAAAATGAGAAGAATCTAGTCGCGGTTTCAAAGAACCGAGTCAATTTCCCGAACTGGGGAACTGCTGAGGGTGTATGAAAGAAGAACTGGCGGTGCCTGTCCATAGATTGCTTCATATGGTGTCAATTTAGATGTGGTATCGTACCATTGGAGCGCCTCAAAGAAATCCATAGAAATAGCTGTCCAAATCTGTGTACGAATGGAAAAGGGTTCGAGTAGTCCCAGAAGGAGTGTCGTTTCACCCATGTTGACATGGAAAGTATCACAGTCAGCCACCATCTATTGAATTGTCATTTGCAGTCCCGGATAAAAGAAGTTACATTGTTCCTGGTCATACATGTTGAGGAACCTAGAGTGCCCTGTCGATGGAGAAGCATGGAGTTCATAGAAGACATAGCCCTATTGAACATATTACAACCAGTTTGAAACAAGCATAGAAATCGCTGAAAGAGAAATTGGGTCATGAATTGTGCAAGAAGGAGCATCCGCCACCAGATTTTCCTTACCCTTTGTGTAAGTGAGTGCATAGGTATAACCCAAGAGTTAGCTAACCCATTTCAGGTGTGTTGGGGAGGAGACCGTTAGTCCAGGGAATTTTTCAGACTCTGGTGATCAGTCTTGATGCAGAAATAATTCCCTAATAGGTATGGCTGCCACTTCTGTACTGCATGTAAAATATCCATCATTTCCTTCTCAGATGTGGATGCAGCTAAATTCATACCGGAAAGGTCTCTTGAAAGCGGCAAGCCCACTGGTTCAGCAAAGACACCTGCATATCTATCCAAGGAAGTAGTGGAGACCATTGATGGGTGCATCTGAATGGAATGGAGCTGAGTGATGATACCATGTGAATTCTTCTTAAGGATCTTTTCCAGGAGATGTGAACTAATGATGCGGAGAGACCCTGGTTATAAGCCTGTAAATTTGTGTTGTTTTCCATTGACTGAAAACTGCATTCAAAGTTCAGCAAAATCCCATAAGATGGGGCCAAGTGTGCGTAACCATTGAACGCCCAAAACCACATCACATCCGCTTAAGGACAAGGTAAACATGTCAGAGCGAAGGTTTTAATCTTCCAGAGAGATACGCACATTATGACACTTCCCCTTGCAAGGTAAGGTGCCCCATTGGCAATCATGACTTCAAAGTTGGAGCAAAGATGGACAAAACAATCAGCTTGTTTGGCGATCCGATGGTCAATGAAATTATGAGTGCTACCAGAATCAATGAGTATTGTAAGAGGGATCTTCTTGAAGTAACCATTGACCCGCATTGTTTGTGGGGTGGTGACTCTGGCTAAAGCATGGAGAGATATCTCTGAGTGGCCATCCGAAGACGGAGGGTCAACAGGCGGCTGCTGAATGTCGACCTGATCATCTAGTGTAGCTGGAGCTTCTGCACCAAGTTCAGAGGTAGGCGGAGAATCCACATCTAAGAGATAGAGCTGTTGCTCAACACATCTATGTCCCCGAGTGAATTTCTCATCACAATTATAACAAATCCTTTTTTTCTACGTGCTCGCATCTCGGCTTCAGACAAATGCTTGATAGGAGTGGTGCGAGGAGCTGGCAAGATGGAAGGTCGTTGGGAAACCATATTTTTGAATGGAACAAAAGTGGATTTGGAGCATTGTTGGGCTGTGATCTTGTCCTCTGCCAACTTAGCCAACCCTAGGAGTTCCATCATTGTGTTGGGATGGATCATTTTAACCTCTGAGTGGATTTCATCCTTAAGACCACTGATAAAACAACTCTAGTAGAATTCATCAGACAATCCTTTTGTGTGATTGGCTAGTTTCTCAAATTCGGTCTGATACCCTCTCACAGTGCCAATTTGGCAAAGTTTAGTGAGTGCTCCTGTGAAGTCATCAAAAGTACTAGGACCAAATCTTTGCAAAAGGAGTTGGAAAAAATCTGTCCATTTTGGCTCGGCATGAGCCCCTATGTACCAACGGTACCATTGAAGGGATTTCTGTTCCAAATGAAAGGAAGCAAGTGGAACTTTTTGGACATCAAAAGTGTTATGCATACTGAAATATTGTTCTGCCTGGTATATCCAGCCAGTTGGATCATTACCATTGAAGCGAGGAAAATCAAGCTTCGGCCCAAAAAAATTGCTGGAAGAAGAGAATCCAGTGTTCATGGCTAAATGCTGAAGATGGAGGCTGAGAAATTTTTCGTCCAAATCTTGGAGTTTGGTTTTGAGGGCTGCAAGTTCTTCTGCCACGATTTGTGCTCCTCCGCAAGTAACCATAACCATGAATTTTTTTTTTTTTTGTGAATGGGTAGAAAAACACAAACATAAGTTTATTTGATCAAGGGAAATTTGGATTTGGGAAAAACTCAGATGGGTAATTGGGGTTTGACTAGGTTTTGGACACTTTCAAATGGATAGGGAAGCAGAAAATGAGAATTTCAGAAGCAAAGTGAAAGAATGGAAAAATTTGTCAGAGAAGGACAAAGAAGCAGAAATAGAGAATGAGCATGGTGACAAAATTTGAAGACAATTGGGTGAAAATCGAAGAAGTTATGGAAAACCCTAGAAATAGACAAATGTGGGATTTCTGGTTTTGGAAAGTGGAATTTGGGATAGGGTCCTCAAGAATGAAATATGCAGAATGGGATTGCAGGGGTGTCAGTAAAGTTTCAGGGGAAACAGATTTAAAACAAAGGAGATATGGCGAAAAAACAGAATTTTTTTTTTTCAGAATGGATCGAAACGACTTTCGGAATGGATTTGAAATGGATCAGAATGGATCGAAAATGGCTGGATCTGAAACGACTTTCAGAATGGATCTAAAATAGTTGGATCAGAATCAGCTTTCAGAATGGATCTGAAACGGATGGATCTACAACGACGCGGAAGTGATCGGCAACAGATGAATCTGCAATGGCACGGAAGTGATTGGTAATAGATGGATCTGCAACAGCGCGGAAGTGATCGGAAACAATTCAACTGAAAATAGATATGGACCCCATGTATGCTCGGCTTCCTAACGGTTCAGGGGATTCACTCAGACACCGGTGTTGTCTAACCACTTGCGTATTGGGGCAGTACCCCTCCCTCCACGGCTCAAGTAAAACCGATAACTGCTTTGCCACAAACAACAGCTTTTGGTTTATCTCACATGTGGGGACTAATCAATCAGGTAGGGGTCGTTGTCATTTTCGCTGCCAGGTCCTCTCAATGGGCCAGCTACTTTGGGGTTCCTATGGTACTCCTCACAATGAGTTTTAGGGCTTAGGCCCAAGTACCTCCCACAGTTAAGCGGATAGGGATTATTCCCATATCCGAACCTGCAACAAATGCGAAAAAACAAATTGGCATAAATTTCACCCAGCGAGCCCAAGAAAGTGCTCTGATGCCAGATGTGAGGAACCTCAACAATTAATTGATAAAATGCACAATATATGAAATCACAGAATATTTTTATTGATCACAGGCCACTTCGAGGGGGCAACCTCTTTTGAGCAAGCTCAATACAAATAACTTCACAGTACCTTCATTGGTCTCAACACAAACTTATATACTAATTCTAGGCGCCAATACCATGGGTCAATACCATGTGCCAATACAAACCATGGGCCAATACAAACTATGGATCAACAAA
Organism: Larix kaempferi; assembly: GCA_027924585.1. NCBI lineage: Eukaryota > Viridiplantae > Streptophyta > Pinopsida > Pinales > Pinaceae > Larix > Larix kaempferi. The sequence continues at coordinate 2,114,244 of BSBM01000834.1, read as the reverse complement.
TACTACAAGACTACTTGCAAAGCATATGCGTCCAACAACAATAATACAAACTATGGATCAACAAATACTACGGGACGACTTACAAAGCATATGCGTCCAACAACAATATACTAACAAAGTAAAGAGAAGAGTTGACACGGGTTCCTAACAAAGTTCCTTGGAAAAATTAAAGAAATCTAAGAAGAAGAATAAGTTATTGCAGTAGCAACTGTTAAAGTATGAAGAACGGGACAGGTCATGTCAGGAATCTGTTGATGCAGGCATTCGTGAAAGGATAACCAGTTATGAATGTAAACTGAATTGCGCACAAGAAAAGGTTCTAATACTTGAGAAAGAAAAATTTGTACTAAGACCTTCATTTGAGGAATTGACGCGGGAAATCAGAAAGATGACTGATCAACTTGAGGAAAAAGATAAAGAGATACTCCATCTAACAGACAAGCTGATTGAGATAAACGGAAAGAGACAAGTTCTCATTGATCCAATCTGTGCACAATCAAAAGCCGAAGATGAAGTGTTAAAGAAGTTAAAATACATACATCAATGTTGAATAGGATTCTAAAGGATCAAAGATCACCAGAAGACAAAATTGGTCTGGGTTTTGTAAAGACTCCTAAGAAGATCTACGATAGAGGACAATGCTCAAGTCATGAAAAAACCTTCAAGTATGATGACTCGCTCAGCTACAATTCTTTTTCACATACTAACCAAAGAAGGATCAATAGAGTGAAGTGCGCAAGATGCAACCGTTTCGGCCGTATTGCAAAATATTGTCAAACCGTAAGATGTTATTCCATGTGATCACTTTGGACACAAAGCTATGTATTATCGAAGAGCAGTAAACTGTCCAGGTGAAGAACTATTGTGCAAAGTCTATTACAACCAAAGAGAATTTAGTAGGAAATATCCGGAGCAGATTCAAAACAAAAGTGCGCACAACAAAATTTGGATCAAGAAAACTCCACAGAAGTGCGTTGAAGATGCAGAAGATCCAAGTGCAGCAAGCAATTGTTGCCTCTCTAGTTAGTCCAATAAGGACTATGGGAGACCCTTAAGTTCAACACGATGCATCTTAAGGAATTCAAGGGAATATTAGTTAGGTGTGCAGTTAGGTGCTATGAATATAAAATATTGTATTTAATTAATCAAGTAAATTAGTAATTAGTTTAATTGAAGGGACGTAACCCTTCTAAAGGATGCTCAAACCTTATAAAAGGCGAGCTATTGTAAATCATTAAGCATCTTATCAATTCAAATATATATATCTTATTCAATATGGATCTCACGTCCTAGTTTTCTGCCGCATTTGGTATCAGAGCGGAACGCTCCTCCACTTGAGCTCGGATTCGGCTCACACTCAGAGCGGACTCGCTCCTCCTCAAGTGAGCTCGGACTCGGCTCCTCAACTCCTCCAGCAAGCTCGGATTTGGCTCCTCATTCCACCCTCCACACCACCTCCAAACCCTCGTCCTCCCCTCCGCCTCGACCTTCCCGCAGATCCCTGCACACCATATCCCTATCCCGCGCAGCTCTCCCCTCCTCATTCCACCCTCCCTCCACCACGCCCACGCCCAGCTCCTCCTTCCTCCCCGTCTCCCTGCATACTTTCACGCCAGTTTCACGCCCACGCCCACGCCCACGCCCACCAGCTCCCCTGCTGCGACTCCCGCGCGCTCCTTCGCCTGTTTTCCCGTCCACCTTTCCACCCCCGCTCTCCCTCACATCCGTCCTCCACTCCTTCCGCGCTAGCTTTTCCCTGCACGCACACTCTCTGCGCCTTTCTTCCTCACGCCTCCGCTCCAGCCCTCCTCTTCTCTGCCTACTCGCGCACCTCTCCCAAACCCTCGTCCTCTCCCACCGCATCCACGCTCCCGCCTACTCGCCCAGCACACCCCTCCACGCCCACTCCAGCACACCGTCCACGCCACACCTGCCCCATTTCCTCCCTCGCTAAGCTCTCTCCATTCCCCTCCGCATTCTTCCACCGCCGCCTCCCCACTATCACTTCCCGCCATTCCCAAGACCTGCATACATTCAAAACACAAAAATATTAATAATACATTTTTTATTATTATATTTTTTCATACATAATAAAATTATTATAATTTAAATAATAATTATTGTATTATTATTTTAATATACAATAAATTATTATTATAATTTAATAATATTTATTATTATTTTATTCCTTCCCTAACTCTTATCCTAAACACCAAAATCGATTCCAAATATTCACCTCCCCACACCCGGTCAAGAAAAATGGCTGAGTTACGAGACCGACTAGAAAAATTAGAAAAAGACCAAATTAGAGATTTAAAAATCGTCGAAGGTCTAAACTCCAGAATGGACAAACTTGAGAAAGTGTTTCAAGAAGATTTTAAGGAAGAGATGAAAAATAACAATGCCGTGCTTAAAAAAGAAATCAAAGATGAAGTTGTTCTGGTACTAGAAAGAAGGCTGAGTGAAAAATTTGACACTCTAAACGAAAAACAAAAAGACTGGGATGACAAAATGAGTGTTATGACTCAACACATAAACACCATAACCCAGAACTTGAGCACCTTGACGCAGAACCATAATATATTAATGGAGATGTTACAAAGACTAACGCCTAAGACAGACCAAGTCAGTAGTCCAGATGTGCTAGATGCCTCATCTCATATTGTCACACAGGAAGCACTTGCCAAGAATCAAGAAGAATTGCAAAAAGAAATAAAGATTAACAATGCGACGCTTAAGCAAGAGATAGAAACAAAAGTACTGCCAGAGATGGAGGCACGATTAAACAGCCAAATAGAAGCTATCAGTAAGATAGTAGAGAATAAAAAAGATAAAAATCACCGCCAACAACGAAGCAGTTCAAATATGTCACTTACGTCATCCAGTATTTCCGATCCACCATCAAAACATAAAGCAAGAGGGAATCAATATCACCCTTACATAGTGTACCCACCTAAGGCAAAAATAGAGTTGTCGAAATACAATGGAAGTGAAGACCAATGTGTTGCTTGGTTAAACAAGGCAGAAGAATACTTCGACATTTACAATATTCAATCTGATGAGGAGAAGGTGAAATATGCATCAATGCATATGGAAGGGTATGCCTATAATTGGTACCTTTGGTGGAAAAGAGACAATTTTGCCTACACCTGGAACTTGTTCAAAAATGATTTTTTTAATAGGTTTCAAGGAATCAAGGAAGATGAGTTTTTCAATAAACTTACGAGATTACAACAAGTTGGAAGTGTTGAGGAATTCACACATCAGTGGGAATCCTTGTCGACACGAGTATTTGGGTTGTCTGACAAGCAAAGACTCGAAACCTATTTAGGAGGTCTTAAACCGTACCTCCAAAAAGAGTTAAAGTTACACGACATACCTAACGTAGAGGTAGCAAGACATAAAGCAAAAGCCGCAGAACGCAAACTGGAAGGAATAAAAACAAGAGGCGACAACCATTATCGACAGGAAAAAGAGACACAATGTAGGTACTGTGAAGATACGTGGTCACCCGGCCATCAATGCCACAAAGCTCAATCATATGCCTATGAAATGGAAAATAGATCAAAGCCATCTAACAGTTACTTGGATAATAGAAAGAAGAAGAAAAACATATGTCGTCGATGCGGTGATGATTGGATCCCAGGCCATAAATGTAGGAACAATCAGACAATACAGTGCAAAATCATCAATGGAAAGGAAGTGCAAGTCTCTACACAAGAAATTGCGTCCGATTCTAATACCGACACTGAATCTGAATGAATGACGACATTAGGAGAATACTCAAGCTTTGAGGACAAAGCTTTCCAAAAGGGGAAGGCAATGCTATGAATATAAAATATTGTATTTAATTAATCAAGTAAATTAGTAATTAGTTTAATTGAAGGGACGTAACCCTTCTAAAGGATGCTCAAACCTTATAAAAGGCGAGCTATTGTAAATCATTAAGCATCTTATCAATTCAAATATATATATCTTATTCAATATGGATCTCGCGTCCTAGTTTTCTGCCGCATTAGGTTTGTTTGATGTATGGTGAGAAGTATTTAAAGTTAGAATATGATTCTTTATGTTCGCACACATTCAGTGATTATGTCGCAGATAAGGAAGATTGCATACAAACATAGTCATACATTTATCTTGCATATCATAGAACAAAGAAGCATCATATTGGTTTTAGTTGCACAAATTCAAGCAGAAGATCTTGCATGAAGAATTAAGACACGACTAAAGAAATGAAACTACGCAAAACAGATCTTTTTCATTATATTCAAAATTGGGGCATGATTACAAAATTGCATGAGTTAAGACTCCATGTCGAAGCCATGAATGGCATATATAAAGAAAGGGAACAAAATTGAAAACGTCAAAGCATCCAACAACCAAAGTTCAAGGTCGAGATCATATTTTGGTCGGTTCGCAAGTCGTAGTTCCAAATCCACCGGAACTAAGGAAGTACATTTGGAAGTAGAGTGCAGAGGGAGAAGTTTCGTAGTTGCAGACGGCGACGAATCATCCTACTGAGGACGTAGACAAGACAATTCTTGCAAAATTTGTTGTTGATGACGCTCCAGATTATCTACCTTGCAAATTAGAAGTTTCAGCTGCTCCGAATGACGATACTGGGGGAGAATTTGGTTATTCTGCATTTGTTGCTGTCGGGAACCCATATCCATTCTCAAGCGCGAAAATTCAACTTGTTGAGACTGAACGACATGATGCACATTCTCGAGGGAACTAGTTACTCTGCGATGATAGGAGGCCATTGGAAGGAAGAGGAAGATTAAGCAGCAAAGGACTAGACAATAATGCGATACGGAAGAGCATGGATGCAAGAAGCGATAAACCAGACATTGCTCGTGCTCGCGGAGATCTTATAAAAGCGATTAAAGGGCGTTCGCACGCATGCAATTAATTGATGATAAAGACATTCAATGTCACACAAGTCAAAAAGGATGGTGGAGTCGCCAAAAATAAATGATGAGCTTAATGATTTTTTGGAAACAATACAAAAAAGGAGAAGTTCGATTCATTGCACCTTACGATGAATATTGTTGCCTCAAAAGGTTCTAGTACGGAAGTGACACGTCATTCCTGCCACACGAACTGAGTGTCATATCCGCTTTTATGCCAAGTTGGACGATGAATGTGTTAAATTTTGAGCATTAATTCACAATACTCTAGGATCTTTACTGAGAGAATAACCTATATATCAATGCATGACAATCACAATAAGCATGACAAGCATCACAACAATCAAAAGCATGAGAGACAAGAGACACAGAGTTTCCATGGGGAAAACCCTAAGGTGAAAAACCCCACAACTTCCTCAGAGATAGAGAGAGCAATGGCTCAACCAAAGTACAACCAAAATACACTGAGATAGTCTCCTAGTAGCAGATGATCCTCCTCCTCACTGGTGTGCCACTTTCTGAGTGAGAGAGATATATCTTTCTGAATGATCTAAATAGAGATCACCTAATCTCTATTTATACTAACCTGTTTGCCCAGTGACCTTATGGGGCCGACTTGTCTAGCTAGGTACATCCACATTATAATATATATATTTCAGGGCCGACCCCACACATGGTGATCTAATAACCCATCGACAAGTAAACACACTTGCGACACTTGTCAATCCACATGATGACACTTCCTTATAGAGGAATAACACATCTCTAATAAGGGTACAATAAATATATATGAAAATACATAAATGAAATACATTCCGCAGTTACATATACATCAACAAAATGAAAAACGTGCCATATCTTTTATTGTCTTAGCAAAGTATGCGACTATATTAAATGTCACAAGGCTCTGTCACAGCACAATAAATGCGACAGGTGAAGCAATCAGGCGCATAATAATGCAAAATCAGTAGAGAACTGACTTATGCACTACACAGTAAGGGTAAAAGCATGGATAATTATGCAAGGCAAGGTGATGCATTATAACATATATATCAAGAGACCATGTTGAAGGAGAAATATAACATCTATATCAAAAAAGCAATCAAAGATAATTATGAAAGGATATTAGCACAGGAACTATGTAGAGAAACAAAGCATGATGACAGGGGGAGTCATCTCAGGAAACATTCGAGACGATTTCAGGCACAAAACATAAAGGGAAGAATTCACATCTCACAATGGACCTCTTTGCCATTGGTGTCAAAGGGGGAGAGATGCATGAAGATGATGAAGTTGAGGAGAAATGCATAAAGCTGATAGATCACTTGAAAGTTGAGGCATGAAATGAATATCAGATGCTAACATAAAGAAGTTGATAGATGCATGAAGCCGAGACACTTATGAAGATGTTGAACATAGAAGCAATGCATGAAGTCAGTTGGACAGCACAAGGCTAAAGTGAAGATATCAAAGGAACAACATGAAACTACAGCAGACGTGAAAGAGTGTGAAGAAGATCATGAAACTTCAGCAAACGTGAATGAGCGTGAAGAATAACACTTGAACATATGGTCTGCACAGATACAACAGGAAGCGGTATAGTTCGCGCAGAGATGGAAGAAGTACTGACAGAGAACGCAGTAGCCAAATGCCCTAAGAACTTAGGGGGAGCACATACACAGGGGGAGCACTATGACCAAGCACAAATGAAGCATATAGTTCAAAGAAAATCAAGCATAGCTTCATAAGGTGTTGACATTAATGTCAAAGGAAGAGATTGTTGAACATTGGTTGTCATTGATGTCAACTAAAGATGATGTCAAGTGTTTGAATCTCATCTAATTTCAAAGATGATGTGAATTGATTCAGTATGAGTCATTGATATCAGCCAAAGTCAAAGTGGATACAGCATTCCAGCAGAAGTATAAAGAAGCCACATTGAGGTAGTTTATGTGCATGATGAAGAAAGCATGAACACCAAAAGTATCTGCGCAAATGGTGAAGGTGATAGATATGTATGCAATTTTGGATTATATCTAATAGTGCGTTATGTCTGAAAATGTATATCAAGGACACAACACTCAAGAAAATTTGGAGTATATCTAAGAGTGCATCAAGGATACATATTGCAGGTCAAGTTTGAAGAAGTACATACGATGATACATGATGCAGATCCAAAAGATACCTCATGAAGATCCAGTTCAAGAAGAAACACAAGTAATGGATCCTACATCATGTGGCCCTTGCACAGAAATCATGTCCACCAAGTCATACTCTCTCATGCCAGCAAATTGAAGGAGTTGGTTGGACAATGGTACAAGTGTTCAAACTGCCAAGAAGTTGGTTGAACAAATGGGACAAGTAAGAAAGCAAGTCTAAGCATTGCTTAATTGATGGTTGGGAGTGCATAGGAAGAAAGGAACAATGGATGGTCGAACAATCCTGGAAGCGCGCAAGCATAGCCAATCAGAAGATACTTTCAGTTAGTGGAAAGCGCACAAGTTCCTAGGATGATACAACGGTTGAAGACTATCTATGAGAAAATTCCACAGCCGACGGTATATCAGGTGCACAAGTACCACAATTGATGACAAGGCAGAAGGCAAAGTCCCGCCAAGTAAAAGTCGGAGTATACGCAGATTCCGTGAAGTATCACTACATCAAGGGCACATCACCCAAATGCAAGGATGAATCAAGGATCATAATCCCACTAAGCAGAAGCTCGAGAATGCGCAGATTACGCATAGTATTGATATCACAAGGGCGCATTACCCATAGAGGATGGTACAGCAAAGGTCATGGACATATCAAGATAAAGTGGAAGATTGCGTACATACCAAAAGGCAATGGTACATCAAGAGAGCAATGGTACACCATCAAGGTGTAAAGTCCCACTAAGTTGTCGACCTTGAGGGCACTTGAGACATCAGAGATGACACATCAATAGAACAGATGATGACACGTGGCATATGCACAATCTGTGAAGTATGGAAGAAGAGTTTCCACGACCAACTTGCGAACATGCAATCCGTGCAGGACATGTATCAATAGAAATGCAAGTTGAAGATTTGATGTAATCCTGGTAGCAAGAACATAAGTTTTTGTGTGGAAGTTTCATTTTTTTCGGGGCATCAAGGGGCTCATGGACAGAACATAATGATCTAGCGAAAAGTCGAATGCGCACATGCAGAATAACGAAGTTTTGATGGTGCGCAGAAAGATGTTGTAGGCCTGTGACAGTTGCGCAAACACTAAAAGAAAGAGATACTGAAGAATGTGCAAGTGTTGGATATCTCGAAGGATAGTATCACACTCATCACGTCGATAGTCAGAGAAGTTGAAGAGACAGAAGCGTAGAGACAAAACCGAAGTTTATCAAATATTGTGTTGATATCTAGCTGATGCATATGAACAGAAGTGCAAGTGTGCGAAGTTGAAGAATCCATTTGATGTGCAACAACATAACAGCGGAAGAACTCGATAGGCGCATTACGATGCAGATGATCCAAGACAAGTGCGTTAAGTTGAACGCACCAACTATTTGATGCACGAGACGTCACATATTATCTTAAAAACTGCAGTACTTAATCAGAACGGACACATCAGAAAGTGCGTAGTTAATTCTGTTACTAGTGTTTCATTTTTGAACAAGAAACTATCAACTGAAAACACAGTATCAGTTGATCATTGCGGTCATGTAGAGGAGAACGTTAATTTGAGAGGAATGAGAAGTCAAGTGATGTATGCAGCATAGTAACAGAGTATAGTATGCATACGAAAGTTGCGCACAGGAGAATCATCATCAGAAGACCTTAAGAAGTGTGCATATTTACAGGGCAGTAAAATATATTGGACATCAGGGCGGTCAGACAAGGCAAGGAGACAAGGAGTTGGAGCTTCCTTCAGTTTGGTTCCTGTAAAACAACAAGGAGAGAGGGAGTCGCAGCTTCCTTCAAGTTGGTGCCTGTAAAACAAAGCGACATGGTGTTGGTGCCTCCTTCCAGTCAGTGTTGGAGAAAACACAAGGGGTTGGTGCCTCCGTCCAGTTGGTGCTGGTAAACACAGGAAGTTGGAGCTTCCTTGAATATATTCTTTCTCACTATAAAGAAGCATTTCATGGTTTTCTCCCGTTTGGGTTTCCATGTAAAATTTATGTGTGTTATGTGTTGATGATGTGGTGCATATATGTGTGAATTTTTATTTAATGATGCATATAAATAGAAGATAAAGATTAAGTAAAGGCTAATTTGTTAAAGAAGGTAAAATATGCTAATAACTGCGCTAATACTGATTCAGCCCCCCTCTCAGTATTAAATCGATTCCAACATTTGGTATACCGCTCGCATATCTGAGTGTGAATGCCCCATTTGACCCTTACCAGGGCTCTGATACCATGTTAATTTTATCCATAGGTCACTATTCGCTCTAGAGACCCTAAGATCTCAATGAATTTGAGTCTCTATAAGCCAAATAAAAAATAAAGACTTATAACTTAAAGTACTACCAAATCTCTTAACACTTTAACTAAATAAACAACAATCACACAGATGAACCCACAATATACCCTGGAAACCCCAATGGGGGATTTCTTCTTTCTCGATCCCAGAGCAAAGTAAAAGAGACTTATTTACATACAACTCTTCAGAATAAAACAACCGAACTTGACGAGTTATGAAACCCGAGATCTACAACAGCCGCAATCACTGCTCTTGGGAAAAGGGCCCCCTGTTGTTAGTTCGGATCTGAATCTCTCTGAATATTTGCCTTAGCTTGTCTCAGGATGTACTGCCTCTCTCTTCTCCACAACCATGATCTGATCTGTCAAGAATGAGAGCCTGCAACTCCTCTCTGAGTTTGTCCCCTGCTCTGCATGGAAAAGTGTGCCCTCTCTCCGACACTGAAAAAATCACCCTAGCTCAAATCTTAGTCAATCTGATATGAGATAGTCATAGATATTCTTCAATCACTGAAGAACACCTACCCTACTAGTCTCAACTGCTCCGGCCTCAATCTGGATCTGCAATATCATCCTCTCCTCAGGAAGTACGCCCCCTCTCTGAGCAAAGTCGCCCAAGCTATGAACTCTGTAGAAATTCCTCCGTGATGTTCTCTCAACCCACAGCCAATGGTAGGCATGTGCCTCTGATCAAGTGAGGACTAATCCAACTCATATCCCCTCACTCTCCCTCCTGCAAAAGCTCCTCTCTCTCAGAAAGTTGCCCACTCTACATGCACAAGTCGCCCCCCTCTCAAATTGATCTTTCTCTGATAAGTCTGCTGAGTAACCTCTGTCGGTGACCTCCTGCCTCATTATAACATCTCACTAATCAATTAGGGTTTTACCAAAAACCCTAATATGAGTGCATGCAAAAATATCACTTTTGCATGCTTTTTAAATAAAAGTTGGCCATGCAAAATGATGCATGCATGAGGCAAAACACCCTAAAAGGTCTACATGCATCCACCATTGGATTCATGCCATCTAATAGAGTGCATCTCACCCTCTACTCCATCCTGATTCCTATACTGTAAGTGTACCTCCATGCTAGGCATCTGAACATGGAGAACATCCTAAGATACCACTATCTCTAACACCCATTTCATATAGATGTCAACTAAAAGATGTCGACAAGTTTAATGGATTGACCAAGGCAATCTGAGCATTTTTGGGGATTTCATTCAAGACTAAGGGGGTATGAACAGGTGGTCTATGACTCTATACAATCTAATAGTGATGATGAAGATCATAAACCACAACTGGGTTGTTTTAAAGCATGAATTATGGGCATAACAACAGTAATTTTGGGCGTGATTGAGGCCACAACATCATCAAATCCAATTCTAAGCAAGATCTATTGTTCGAAGCAACCTTAAATATTTATTTTCTTGGCATTTATAAGCAGTAAAAAATTGTTAGATAGCAATAAAACAAGAATCTGGATAAGTTCAATTTTTCCAGGGCATATCTCAGTCCCTAAACTACCCTAAAAACAAAAAAATTGGGCTACTTCTAACTTGTCAAATGTCTCCTCCTTATCTATCAATTCTTGGTGTTATTGATCCATCATCTGAGTGTGGCTTTCTTCTTGTCAATCATCTAGTTGAATTAAATCCCCCCCTAGTTGCAAGAGATACAATTTTATCTTGTCTTAATCTGCCATAACAATAATGAAAGATCCTCAACATTCAACAAATTTCCCATTTAACAAAGGTCACATTTTGGTAAGTTCTTTTTCCATTTCTGTGATTATACCTTCCAAGTGTTGATTCTCTTCTTGAATCTGCACATTCGTGTCTCTTAAATCTCCTAACCTCTATTTTAACTTTAATGGCTATGCTTCCAACTTTAATTCAAGTCTTTCTTTCTTTGTTTATAGAGCCAAGACCAACCAAATAAATAGTCCTATCTTTACACAAATTGCATCTATGAAAATCTATCAATACAACTCTATCTTATATTTATATGTGGAATTAAAAAACTTAAGCTTGTGTTGTGTTGTGCAAAGAAATATTTCATTTTGTAAAAGCAATTTGATGTCTATGTCTATGTACAATAGTGTCCCGATAGGTTGGGGAAAATGTTGGTAGTGTAAGGCATTTCCCCCAAACAATATCACTAGTTGGGCATACAAGCAAATAGCCCAACTTCAAACCATTATTGCTTAGTTCTGACAATAGCAAATAGAAATTGATTAAATACCAAATTGGTATAACCTTATAAAATTGGTAAGTCCTCATGGCAATGATGTGTGGTATAGGAAGACTATCCCTCATACATTTTCACTAGAGTTTGAAACCATTTCTCAAGTCTACACTAGGGTTACCATGTCTCTATCCTTTGTATCTTATTGGGTCACCTTTAGTTGCATAAAAATTACATATCCATGTTGCCCATAGGAAATATGCCACAATGAGTTTATAATATAAGAATATACTATGCTTTCAAGTATAGATAGGATTTGATGTTGAGATCTAGGTTGAGCTAGCCATGATCCTCCTGCTATTTTTAAAAAACTTAACCTCGTATGCTCAAAGCCCAACTATGAACTAGTTTTATAGGGTGTTATGTAAAAAACCAAGTGTAAATTTGTAAAAATGGGGTTAGTAAAATGCCCACCACTCTTTGTACATTGATCGATAATTGAAATTAAAACCAGAAGTCTGAATCTAGATACATTGTTCACAAAAACCTCTTTCAGATTCCTAAAAGGATGTGCCATTGGCCCACAATGAATCTTCCAAGTTTGAAATTTTTCAAACAACTTATGCTCAAAGTCATGCTATGAACTCCTTTGTAAAACACATGCCACTCTTTGTACATTGATCAATAATTGAAATTAAAACCACAAACTTGAAGCTAGATACATTGTTCACAAGAACCTCTTTCAAATTCCTAAAATGATGTGTCATCTCCCTCCAATGAATCTACCAATATGGAATTTTTTCAAGCAACTTATGCTCAGAGTCAAGCTATGAACTACTTAGTAAAATGTACACCACAGTCTATATATTGACCAAAAATATGTCAATCCTCAAGGCAATCCTGCTCACCCCAGTTAGTTTGTTCCACCATGTGGGCCTTAAAATATCAGAACTAACATCATATAAACCCTTGTCCTCAAATGTCTTACAAAAAAGTATGATAAAGCAAAGTTCCTGAGCAACATCCCCCCAAATTCCTGCATGAGCAATAGTGAAATTCAGGCCACCACCCTCTATAACAAAATCCTTTGATAATTAATACAGATAAAAAAAAATCCCAGTATGAGATCATATCTTTATAGGGACCATAAATGTTAATCATAGTACAATCCATACCCAATGCCACCGAGAAAAGAGTGACCCCTTAGGAAAAGGGCCAAGCATTCATAATATTAAAGGCCTTACTCCATCCAGTGATAAGACCACCAAACCTTCCTTTAGCTTGACAGCAAATGAAGGACCAAGCAAGTAAAAGAAATTATAAGGCCTTAATCATACTTTCCTGATTAGTCATAATTTCTTGAATAAAGAGAATATTTGATGAATGAGTCTCGACAATTCTTTTAAGAGCTTTTGTTTTTTAGGGTGTTCCCATGATGACGGATAACACTTCTTGGCAAGAAGAGTGTGCGAGTATGGAAGAAAACGAGCTCGACTGAGAATTTGCTAAGCCATCAATCAAGATTTTGGGCTTAACCAAGCACTTGATTGAGCTATTTAAAAAAGCTTGATCGAGAGTTTAGAAAACACTTGATTGAGCTCTATAGCTCGATCGAGGGTTTTCTTAACTCTCGATCGATTTTTTTAAATAGCTCGATCAAGCTATTGTCATTAGTAAAAAATAAAGAAAATCCTGTTGGAAGACTATAGAAAGTACAAAGTAGATCGATTGAGCTATTAGCTCGATCAAGATTTTGTGTTAACCATACATAAACCCTCGATCAATGTATTTAAAAAATGCACGTAAAACCTTGATTGTGGGTTTGTAAAACCTCGATCAAGCTAATAGCTCAATCAAAGGCCTTAAAACAGGCTTTTAGCTCCCTTTTCTGCAAATTTAATTTTACTAGCATCTTTGCCAAGCCTAAACCTTGTATTGGGATGCACCTTAGGTAACGAACTTCATACTAATAGATTCGTCAACGAATCACCTATCCATTGACATAAAATTTATGGCATTCTAAGTTCATATGATAATTTTTTTGAATTTTCTTTTCAAACTTACACTTAAAAAACCATGTACACAACTTCGAATCAGCGCAAAGACAAATCAACCACATAAAAAGCACACAACCAAAAAATTTCAAAAATACATATGCCCCAGATCAACGCGTCCTCTTCAGAAGGGTTTTTTTTTGTTTTTCAATTTTTGTAACCAGTAAAAAAAATTACATACACACACATGTATGGAATGAGATTAAATTTTTCAATGGTCAGTATCAAAAATTAATAAAAATATATAGTTTTTCAAAATAAATTACAAAAAAATATGTATGCCCAAGTGCATTTTGTGTAGATTATATATATATATATATATATATATATATATATATATATACATTTCAAAAATTATGCATTTATCACTAAATTATTTTACATGCACACATTGTTAAATTTTTTATGAAATTTACAAGAACAAACCTATCATTAAATGCAATTTTGACATATTAAATAATATTATTTTTATTTTTTAAAAATACAGGTGAAAAGACTATATAATTCCCTATAATTTATTTTTTGGTTGCATGTTAGAATTCACAAGGCATATATGAGTTTTGAGGACTTCCATTCAATAAACGAGTAAAAATTCGAATTTTCACTGTCGCTTTTGTCCAAAAAGTGTTACCCATATTCATGGATTCACCCTTGAAGGATAACTCAATCCTCTACTATTGTATGAGAGTACAATCATAAGGAAACAACTTGAAAAGGATTTCTTTCTCTAAGAGACCCCACCAAGGATGAAGGGTTCCCATAAAGGATGTCTATAACAACCAAATACTGAGAAATATAAAATTTTAAACGTCGACCCCTTTTTCCTCCCAAATGACCAAATGGAGGATTTTGTGATAATCCTCCTTTGACACCATCATATGTAATCAAAGAGTGATTCCTTAAATTACAATGTTGGATTGTACATCCATTCAAGGGAAGCCCCAAATGACCTCATGTGGAAGGAGAACCCTTTTCCATAGCCAAATAGGATAGGCATAAACAATTTTTAACTGGAACAGGTCCATAAAGAATTAAATCAATAGATTCCTTTGAAGAGGAAGAAACACCTTGGGCATTCCCTCCTAAATATGACATCGAAGAGTAATTCAGAATACAATCAGAGCTAACCCGTTGTCTAGAGAGAGGGTCAATGACCTCATGAGGAGATAAAAATTTAAAACCCTCCATAATATGCTTGGTCGCTGAAGAAGAATAAGAGCTCTGTAGAGGCTTAATCAACTACTTGACAGGAAAAGTCCTTTTTGCCGCAGAGGACATAGATTACAAGATTGATAAGATTGGAATCCTCCTCGAATAGAAGAGGAGAAAAAGGCGATCCATATCTCCACTCTTCTTATTTTTACAATCTTCATCATCCTCGTCTTCTTGGATTTGAATAAGAGATACCCAGTTTTTCAATAATCCTACTGGTTTTCTTACACATGTCCCCATTAATTTATGATTTCTATATACTAGCGCTCTGGTTTTGATTTCTCCATTGATAATTTCTTTTGGGTTTGGTTCTTGGCTAGGTTCTTGTATTTGAGTATCTTCTTCATTATTTTCTTTTTCTTCATTTTGTTCTTCCATATTTGGTTCTTGGGCGGTATCAAGTGAATCTTTTTCTTGGTCAACTTTGGGTAAATTTGGAAGGTTACTTATTTTTAATTTATCCCTAAGTCCTTGAAGAGTTTTAAGATAGAGCTTAATTTTCTCGAGTTCTAAAGTCGAAAACATGTTGGGTGGGGCCAATGATTTTGGCCTTGGTATCAATTGAAGCGAACTTCAAATATAAAATATATATTTAATTAATAACTCCAAACAAGATTACAATGATGATAGTGCTTGCTATATCCTTGGCTTACAGAAGTCATGACTCTTCTGAAAGAGCCAACATAATACACTAATTGATTATATTGTTTACAATAACTAATTATATAGGTTAATTTCCTACAATTAACTGAATGCCTAATTTAGGTATAATATAGGACCTACAACTTTGAATTCTTATTGTTGAGTTGTGGAAAAATGTCATTACATAACCTAAGATTTAACATTGGAATTCTATTCAGGTTGGTAATACCAACAATATTAAAGCAATTTTAGATTGCTTAAATACATTTTCAAATGTAGAATAATACATCAAAGAATGTCACTACACGTTTAAGAAAACAATTTAGTATACTCAGGGCTCTGTATTACCTTCCCATAACCAACATGCTTGTACCGCCTTCTTCATAGCCCTTGCATCAACTTGATATGAACGGCATGGACCCTCAATGAAACCTTCCATCAATATTTTAGCATATTCACCCAATTCCAAAGCCTTAACAAGAAGAATCCAACAAACTTGTATTGACATGGTTTCATGGCTTATGCTGGTAAGCAAATTGGACACCAACGAAGTCAGTTTCCACTTAGAACAATCAATCACAAATCAAGCAGTCTCGAGACTTGTATTTGCATCTATCATGGTATTGTATATACCTAGATCATTACATCTATCTTGGTATGTGAAATTGTTGGAAGGTATGTTGTTGTGTATACAACTACTTCTAACGAGTGTTGCTCGCCTTTTTGTTTGCCCCTCTGCTTCTTAGAAATTTGTTAGATTATGTGCCCCCATCAAAGTATCTCCAGGAATATTTTAGTGAAGTGAATGCTTCAAGATAAATAACTAAATATGGCTACTACAATTCCCTTGTTTACCTTATAGTCAAGAAATTTAAACTGTTGTTTTCTATATTGTTTTGAAGGAAGCACATAAATGTGTACAACAATTTAATATTCCCGACTTTGTCTTTGTAGGATCATTTACTAGTTGATGAGACTGGTTGGCACATAGACTAGCTGTTTTTTCCCGTTTCACATAAGTCAAGAGGCAATCCACTCTTGTTCTCTTCCACCAAATCAAGCTTGAGGTAAATAATTCTCTTGCCCCAAAACCTCTGATGCAAAAAAAACAACAACATATGCTCCATTTGAAAGTTCCATTTTTCTCGAACTAGGATTCCACCCTTGCTTGACACCAATGTTAGACAAAGTGTGCACATTTTTTGGTTGGGAACCCCTCTTAGTCTATTGGTAGAGAGTTTTCCCATGTTGCAGTTTTCCTATCTTGTTTCGTCTAAACTTAAATAATGGCTTTATGACATAATTTTAGGATACTACACTGTGTCAGAGTTTTGATATGTCTCAACATTTTGAGTGGACACTCCATCCATCTTCAAGGGATCGAACAAACAGTAATAAACAATTATAAAAGAGTGAGGCGGCAAAATATATAAATAATTAGCTACATAACCGTGGAAAAATAATAGATTTAAATATTTCTTATATCAACTACCAGTTCCATTGTCTGGGCTTGGATAAAATGTTGCTTGCATTGTTGCATTAGTCAGAAGAATTATTGATTGTTGAAATTATTGTTCTCTGCCCCATAATCCCATGTTGGAGGCCACACATTGACCAGTTTATACTCAGAGCCTTATAATATATCACATTGTAGGTACTATATAACTATATATGATCAATTTGTCTAAACTATTGCATAGCTTCTTCTCCATTTGCCCCCACATTGCACATAATATTTTTAATTAAGTGCTTGGCATATGCAGTGAATAAAAGATACATTGATTTAGGTCGGTGGAAACACCAGTTTTGATTTGCAGTGTTAAAGCATTTTGCAAATACGTCCATGCAAATTTCATCACATGCTTTGCTTATACTATTTATGCCAGTGAGACTTGGTTGTAAGAGTGCTTTGTTCTTGTCGTTGCTGCTTTTGGAAGCTTATGGCTACTAGTAGCACAAGTAGCACCCCTTCTAGCATCCCTACTTGTTCCAACAAAGTGCTTATGCTCCAGAGTTTTTGAGATGCTCCAATGTGTAACTTGGCCAATGTTTCATAAGCACGACACTTTGCTTACATGCAGGTACATGGCTATATTTGTAGCTTACTAAAGGAATTACAATATATCTTTTATGTCGAGAGGTTTAACTTAAACGTAGGTACATTACTTTTCTTAGGAATCTAGATTTGGCCTATCTTACTTCTGAAATTTGGGAAATTTCCTTGAATGGACATACGACATCTTAGTTTAGGTTTCTATTCTAGTTTTTTAATCTACATGACTTTGATATCTTGTTCCAGACGCTGTTAAATTCTAGCTACCTGTATCAACAAAACTAATTTTTCAACCTCAAGCCTTGCTACCATTATGTCAACACTCTTTTTCTAACTTTTAGGTTATAGCCAATTGAGTTTTCAAGTGTCCTCAATTTTCTCCATGATCTCTATAACCATATATTTATATGACAACATATCATATTTAGCTTTTCCATTGCTTCTTTAACCAATGTTGAGCTATAATGTTAATAGTATGTCTCTTTTAAGAAATCCTTCTATAAATGGTCTACCTCCCAACAAATGTTGAATTCTTGAAAATTAATAAATTTATGCCATAGTATCCCTTTGGACCATATGATTGCCTTGCCTTGATGTTTTTATATGCTTTGAAATATTATAATTAATTATTTGTTTCCCATGGTAATGTTTTGGAAAAGACAATTAGAAACATAATTATAAATTTAAGCCAAAATCATTTTCAAAGGTGTATTTATGAGTTTTTAAGAGACATTCAAAGTTGATATATAATGAAAATATGAATATAAGATTTTAATAAATACGAGTGGTTGATTATCTTGCATATTATATTAATATCAATTTTCCTACTTTCTAAGGTGTTTGATTATTTAGCATATGCTTAATGATTAAGAACATATATTTCCTTCTAAAAGGTTACAGCCCAAATTTGAAAGAGTAGGTACAGCTTTATAGATTTCTTTTTTAAACCGAAAAAATGGGGAACGGGGAACTAAACAACCTCCCATGTATATGCAACAACCTACAAGCCACATATACCAGAAACTCATAGTTCATCCAAGGGCGGAGACATCTAGAGATGCATCTAATGGGGGTCCCACTTAAGGGGGGGCTACCCTTCCAACCTTATTACGATAGACCAAATTTGTCACTTTGTGGAATTGAACCTAGGTGGAGAGGATAATAATCATTCCTCCTAACCACCCAACCACCCAAGCAATCAAATTGCTGTGTGTAGGGGTACCTTATCCCACAAACAAGAAAGTCTCATAAACAAATTTTGCTCTCTAACTAAACTATGACCTCAAAATAAATCATTATTGTAAAATAATAATATTAATACCATGTAACCTTTAACTTAATCAACAAAAATATGAATCTATACAAAGAGTTTATTTAGTTGGCTAACATGTTATCTACCTACACATGGTTAAGAAAATTGCAAAAAAATACAAGTGTAGATCCATCTTAAATCTCGATCTACCAAGCATCAAGAGGGATCAAATATATTGAGGTATACTTATTTTTACCATTTAATTTCATGCAATTTATTAATTTCTGTAATAATAATTACACCTCAATGAATTTGATGTACTCAGCAAATCTGAGTTTAAGATGGCTCTATACTAATTTAATTTTTTTAGATATATATCATGTGGTTTATTTATTTTTTAATTTTTTAATTTAATATTTTTTACTGAATAACTTAGTAACGTAACTTCTCCCCCGAGTGTGGGTTGTGGAGCAACTCGTTAAATTTCGATTTACAATGATCATTAATTGGACACTTTAAAGTGTGAATTTTATTAAAAAATTAATAAAATAAATTTATTAATATTTTAAAATTCAAAAACCAAGATATATGCATTCACGGCAGGGACATAGCCGTTACTTTGGCCCTTGTTTTATATGCTTCTTACCCTATGCAAGTAGGAGGATAATCAATTGGAAATTGTTATGAATCTTGATAGTGACGGTGAGCATCGCAAATTCAAATTAAAATAGAACTAGTTGCTATCGCTGATTGAAATATAACCCGGTACTATCGCTGATTAACATAGAGCCAGACTGCCAGTTAGTATCGCTGATTTTGTTGAAAGGGAAAACTAGTCGCGATTTGCGAGATTGTATTAATAACAAGGCCTTAACAGTGAGAAAACTGATTCATGCTCACATTAATATCTATGAGAATGTGAGGTGTTTCATGGCAAATACAGTTTTAAGTAACACGCTAATGAATATGTATGTTAAGTGTGGGAATATAGTCAAGTGCCTCAACGAAATGTGTGCTCGTGGACTGTGATGATTGCAGCTTATTCAAGTCATGGTCTCGCTGAGGAGGCACTGTCACTCTTCGCCAGCGTTCTTCCGGCCAGTGCCGAGCTGGCGTCGCTTCAACTAGGCATGGAGATGCACCGGGAAATCGGACTTCAGTCTGATGTTGCGGTGGCTAATGCCTTGGTAGACACGTATGCAAAATGTGGGAGTTTAGAGACTGCGCGCAATGTTTTTGACAAAATACCCGAACCAGATGTGATCTCTTGGACGGCCATGATAGCGAGATATACAAAGGCAGGGAATCTAAATGAGTCTCAGAAGTTTTTTCAGAAAATGCCCAACAGTAAAATATTTGCCTGGACGGCAATGATCATAGGATATGCACAGAATGGGTTGCTTGACGTGACTCTGAAACTATTTAATGAAATACCTCTACGCAATTTAGTGTCGTGGAATGCGATGATTACAGGATTTGCACAGAATGGTAATGGTGAAGAAGCTTTTTAGACAAATGCAATTGACAGATGTGAGGGCTGATTTGAAAACTTTTTCCAATATTCTCCCTGTCTGCGCTGACTTAGCAGCTCTGCAACAGGGTATGGAGATTCGTGAGAATGTAATTTAGTTTGGGTATGTCCGAGGTCATTGTGGTGAATGCTCTGATAGACACGTATGTCAAATGTGGGAGGGCACAGAAGGCCTTTAAACTGTTTAACCAAATGCATCAAACAGATGTTGTATCATGGACAACATTGATTGCAGTGTATGCTCAGAATTGACAGGGATCGGAGGCCCTGAGGGGTTTTCACGAAATGCAATTGGCGGGAGTTAGGCCAGATTTAAATACTTTTTCCAGCATTCTTTCTGTATCTGCCAACTTAGCAGCTTTAGAACAGGGCATGGAGATACATGAACAATTAATCAGAGATGGATTCCAATCTGATATAGCTTGTGATAAATGCCCTGATAAACATGTATGCAAAATGTGGGAGCATGCTTAAGGCATACGAGTTATTTGACAAATGAAACTCTTTGAACAAATGAAACTCTCTAGGACAAGGCCAGACCATGTCACCTTGATTTGTGTTGTCTGCATGTAACCATGCAGGACTAGTGGAGGAGGGCTGTCGATACTTCAACTGTAGGAGTACATTACAACATCACACCTGCAATGGAGCAATAGAGCTGTGTGGTTGACCTTCTTGGCCGTGCTGGGTATCTAGACCAAGCACAAGACTTTATCAATAAAATGTCAATAAAAGCTGATGCTTCTATATGGATTTGTTTGCTTGGTGCCTGTGGAACACACAGAAATCTAGAGCTAGGAGCGTGTGTGGCAGAGCACATTTTCAAATTGGACCTTAAAAATGCTGCACCTTGTGTGCTTCTAAAGTTCTATCAAACATCTGCGCTGCAGCTGGCAGGTGGAGGGTCATTGAAAAGGTACGGACACTGATGAAATCTGAAGGCATAAAAAAGACACCTGGATGTAGCTGAATTGAGGTAATATAGACAGGTGCATACTTTCTTGGTAGGAGAGGGATCACATTCACAAATGTAAGAAACCTATACAAGGTTTGAGACACTGGCTTGTGACAGAAAGGTCACAGGTTGTTCTCAATCACGTTTACGCTGAATGATTTAGGAGGAGTAACAAACTCATTGCCACCATGAGAGTAGATGGCAGTTGAATTAGACCATTAAAAGTGTTTGCTATAATGGCTGTTCGAGTTATTGAAAACCTTCCATACTGACTGCCACTCTGTCACTGTATCCATCTCCAAGATTTGTTTGGGAGGAATTGCTGAGGTATGCTAACTGACTATTGCATCAAAGATGGGTAGTGGTACTCGAGGGGTTATCAGCGACATTTATTGAAGCAAGCTATAAGCATGTGCTTGCTTTATAAGAAGCACGGGCATGTTGAACTTTCATTGGTAGCAAGGGACTAGTGTCTGTTTCAGCTTCTAACATAGCAGAGCGCTTGGACATCTACTGTGTTTTTGGCCTCGATTAAGAGGGTCAATGTGGCGAGTTTTTTTTTTTAATATTAGAATTTATAGTTACATATAGAGATGGGGTATTTTATCTAAATCATTTGAAACCGTTGGTCTCAAATTTTAAAAGCAGATTGTTACGGTCCAAATAAAACAACATCCTGATCCAACCTTGAACAAACAAACACTGTATTCACGGGATTGTAAGCCATCACAAATAAATAGATGATTAAAAATATATATAGATACATTAAATTCCTAAGCCCAAGGGGTTAGCTCAGTCAGATGTTGCCAATGTTGCTGGGCATTTAGCTAGTTCCATTCCAGCAACTGCCTGGTTCAAATCCCCCTGGGTTAGGTTCACAAGTCTACGTGCATGGGTTTGCTAGGATGTCATCCATCCATAAATGTGGGGAAGCATCCCTTGGGGTTTCCCATGAGGTTTTCCTTGAAAAATATAAAGATACACTAATTCCATAATGCCCTTTACAATATAAATCAATTTTGGATCAATACTGGAATGTACATCAATCTGTCCTTACACAATTGCTTTGCACGATTATATCAACTTACAATATTGCACATCCTTAATTTTGATACTTATGCATAAGAAACTTATTCCTAATCTTCTCACTGCTTTCTCCATCCGCTCAATTCTCACAGTTTATAAAAGAAATAATCTCTCTATTATCTGAATCTCTGATACTTCTGCATCAGAGATCCTCTCTTTACATTGCCTAAGTTCACCCTGCTGCCACCTATGTTGAATGTTTACATTTTTAGGATTTGAGAAATGGAGGATGGGGGGATTTTGGCTTGGAGCTTTCTTCCATAATCTGTTCGCCTTTTTGTGAAAGTAATTATCTATTGCAGTTATGTAAATCTGCTATCTCTTACTAGCTGAGTTGTCCCTGCAGGTTCGTAAGATCCAGCTGCAACCCTACAGCTATCTGCATCATATTGATATTAGGGAAGCTTAGAATAGTGCAGTTAGTAGTCCATGTGAATTGGGCAAGAATAGATAAGATAAGATAATTATATTAATGTCCAACAAATGACCACAAAAGTAAGTCAATGGGATGGTGTGGTAACGAGATGTCAATACTGTTGTCCGCCAATATGCACACCAGCAGCGGAAATCTTTCGAAAGCTGTCTCTTCACTACAAGTGAGAGAGGTGTGGCCTTGGGGGCAAGCAATGAGCCAGGTACTGTCACTTGAATCCCAGCTCCTCCGTTTAGGCAAACTCCTAACGAAGCCAAGGGTGGTAGTCCCTAAAAAAGAGTTGTCTAAGGCTCTTTGTGTATTTTAGTGTTTTTTGATGTAGTGATGCGGATGGGTGTTGTTTAGGAGTTTTTTTTGAAATGAGAGACAATATATAAAGCTTGAAGATAAAACAAGATAACGCAATCCACGTTGCAAACACAAGATGAAAGATACACTTGGACAATAAGCAGATCACTTCACATAAATATAAGCAGATACTCCAATATTGATATTTAAGCAAACAGAATATAAGATGAAGGACCAGTGCCTTATGGAGTCAAAAATTTAAATGTGAGCTGTGAAAACTTGGTACAAGTGCTTGAATTGAAAGTTTGTGAGAACGTTATGCAGCTTATCTTGGTAAATTCAAAGTTTTAGTTGTCTTGATTATTAGGATAAGACCAAAGGTATCAAAAGATGGTGGAACCTTGCCCAAGAAAAATACTGGCAACCCTAAGTGACCTGTCGGAAGCACCCAGATTCGATAAGGATTGGTGTCCAATGTTTAAACCGCCCCTGAGTCTGACAGTGGGAATCCGGCGTCACCCCTCGTGGGAAGAACAGTATTTTGCCTTGGTTGAGGTTATGGGTAAAAATTTTAATTAAGTTTATCGATCGTTATTATCAAGTCTTCCACCTTTCTGAGTACTAGCCCAACCGTTTCCGGTTGGCAGAGCATATGGGTGTAGGACAAACCAAGATAAATTAATTAGGGGTGTGTGAGTGGAAAAATTTTATTATTAAAAGAACCTTGTTCAACTCTCCGACAGAGAGCACTCTTGACTCGGTCTTATGACCACAGTTCAAGAGACTTGCTAAAATTAAAATGCCTAATGCAGGGATGATGCAAGACTAAAATGCCCTCCGATAGAGGGTGCTCTTGACTTGGATTTGGCCAAGTTCAAGAGACTTTGGTTAATTTTAAGGAAGCAAAAGTATTTGTGTTGTGAAAGCAGTAAGATAACTTTAAAAGATGAATCCACTTGATAAACTTGAAAGATATAAATTAATGCTTAACACGAAATACTTGCGAGATAAATAAATTTAGTGTTCTACCACACAAACTTTAATTACTAGGTGGGATTGATCTCCGAACAAGATCAACCACTAGAAGCCACCAATCCTGGAAACCTTCCAGCTAGCTGGATGTCCACAAGAAGTTGATGGGGGAGCGAGAAGCTACCACAAAACTATGTGGCCTTTGGGATACGATCCCAAAGTTAGCTATTCTCTGGTCAAGGATTGGAAGAGAAGCACGATAACAATAAATATTTAACTAAGCTACCCAAGAATCTCTTTCAGGTTCGAGACCCTACTCGGGAAAGCGTGGGGGTAAGTAGATATAAAAAATAATCAAGCTAACTTATTTGGAACAAAACTTAAACTAAGAGCATGAAAATGTAAATCTAAGCTAAGATCAACCACAAGACCCAACACCCTTCCCCAAATGGGGAAGAAGACCGAAAAGTGGAGGCCTCCTCCACTTAGAATTTTATTAAACAATTACAAATGCCTTGGGTTTATAACCTTGCAAGGTCTTTTGAGATGATAAGACTTGGAAAACAAAGCTAACTCCTATAAGCTATTACAAAGGATAGTACAAGATAATGTCATGTTTTTGATCGTCCTTATGGTTTGCTTGAGTTTTGCTTGTTTGGATCTCTTCGCTTCAAAACTCTCTCAAGCCCTTTTCCACTTCAAAAGTACCTACAAGAAAAACAAAAACTCAAGGCACCCTTTAGTGTTAGAGAAAATAAAATCAACTTTGAAACTAAGTCTAGATTTGCAAAATGAAACCTAAAACATAAAATGACATGAAAAATGGTTCAGAAAAGTTAAGATGGGAAAACGGACCAGCGAACAAAAAGTGCCCTAAATATGCTAGAAATGAGATCTAAGATGTAAAAAATTTATGAAATTTTATGAAATTTTTTCTATCTTTGAAATGGAAACTAAGACTAAAACGATGCAAGCTATATTAGTGTGTTTGATTGAGATCTAGGATGCCCTTTAAAACTATCTTTTCAATGCATGAGATCTAACTAAATAACTCCCTTTCAAAACAAAACAACTCTAACCATTAACCTTTGCAAACTAAGAATGAAACTATTGATCAACTTGACAATTCGTTTTTGGTTTTCTTGTGTGTTTTTAGGGCACTTTGGAGATGGACGAAAAGAGGGAGAGGGAGCAAACCTAAGGGCAAAAGATGGAGAGGCAAAGGGAAGGCTAAGTAGGGCAAAAACGAAAGCAAAGAGGGAGAAGTAAGAGGATGGACGAGAGGAGCTAAAGGAGGTAGAATGAGACTAGGGCAAGGAGAAAGTGGGCTTAGCAAATCAATGGCAAAAAGGAGTTCAAGGAGAAAAATGGAAGGCTAGAAGAAGAGAAGCCCTAAGTAACAAGTAACCAATTTTAATCTTTGAAAAATGGATGATGGTGAAGCAAGATACTCTTCTTTTGCTAATGCTTAACAAGTAGAGATCTTTGGCCAAAAAATGGAGTGAAGGAGAACCTGCAAAAGCTCACAAAACCATTAGCAATACTTGCAAACAACATATGATTTAAGTGAATAGAAAAGATATACATGCATGTGCTAGATTGTTAGCCTTCTAAGCATATAAATCAAAACTAAATAGCCATAAACATATGAAAAAATGCCACAATATCACCTCAAGAAATGTAATGAAGCATGGCCACCAAGAGCCCCCAAGAAATTGACCTCCAAAGTCACAACTTTATTAAATATAATTCCAGATACATTTGCTCAGAGTTTCTTTGCATAAAAGACCATGAGATAATAGCTCCTAATGAGCCTCTCTTTATACTAAAACTACACACCTAAACCCTAATTCGAATTTGGCAATGGAGAAGGTCGAATTCCAATCAAGAGGTGGCTTGGAGCAAGAGACATGGCCAAAGTCGAGTTGGTGTTTGGTGAGATTGGTGTTATGTGGCAAAGGGCTCGACTTTGTGAAGGAGACACAACGAATGGGCAGCCTACACAAGGGAAGTGCGAGCTAGGGTGAGGAAAACGTGAGCCAATGTGGAGAGGGCGAGCCTGGATGTGGTAGGTTGAGGCTAGTTTAGTGGATGACACATGGTAGAGGTAGGCACTAACTAAAACTCAATCAAAAGCCAAGCCAATCCATACACCTACTAACCACTAAACGAGCTACAACAAGGCAAGGCGTGGATCCACATGAGATTGACGCGAGCTAGGTAAGGATTGCGAGTTGTTTGTGAGAGAACACGTGGTAAGGTAGGTGCTAACTCGAATCTAGATGAGAGCCAAGCTAACTCGTGTTTGCAATAACCAATAACAAGGATCCAACTAAGGTTCACGTGAGAGGAAATAGGGATGACGTGAGGGCTTTGGAGATGGCGAGTTAGCATGGTGGAGACATGTGGTAGTTTGGTAGGTGAAACTCGAATTGTGAAGGAGCCAAGCTATGGTGGATGGTGTGAGTCATGAGGGCGCCCACCTCATGTCTTAAATGCAAACCATCAACCCAAACAATGACTGACACATCACTAAATCGATTTTCCCATGAAGGAGGGCGAATTAGCTTGAGGAGATTCTTTGCTGGTGACTGGATGGGTGACTGGATGGGCTTGGAGTTGATTGGAATCTTCCTAAATGCTCATTGCCATGTCATTTAGCCCTTTATTTTAATCAAATTGATTAATTTTGGAGAGATTTGGATTATCTCCAAAATAATCAATTTTATTATTTTAATTAATAATTTCTCTGTAAATGACTTTTCAGAGAAAATATTAATTATGGGGTGGAATTGACATCCGAAAGTTGGGTTTAGCTGCTCCACGGGTCATGTGTGATTTTTGGCTTATGAAACGAGCCATCAAACACTGAAAACGGACCCCGGATGACTGACATATTACAGACTCAAATTTCTCTATTTAAACTATAGAAAAATTTAATTAAAATTTAAAAATAATTAAATAATTAAAAACCCCAATTTCGACGCGTCCGGTAAAATTTTTTCGAAATTTTTTCTGGGGTCCTAGAGACCTAGGACATGACCAAAACCTATTCTAATAGTGTCTAGTAGGTTTATACATTATAGTTGGACCCTAATAACCCCCCATGGCCAAATTTCCAAAATCGGGCATTCCAGCTTTGGAGGAAGCGGGAGAAAAGCCAAGAGATTATATTTCGCCTGAAGCAAAGTATAATCTGACGGTGAAAAAACTCCCTGGAATACCTTAGTTGTTTAATCCAGTCATGGGAGACCGAGCCACTCAGACCCTACTAGCACACTTTGATACAAACCCCCATGGGGCCATGGTCATGTCGACTCAAAAACAAAACTGGCTAGACCCAAATATAATGAAACCCAGATACTGTGGAAGTGAACACTGATGTGTTCCAACACTGGCGGCTCAATAAGGTTTCAACTATTGTACAAATCAGTTGATAACAAATACAAAGTGGGAGCGCTAAAGTGGCTCCTATAAAAGAAGAGAAGCATGAATCTAACCTAAAAACCAAACTAAACCACAGTGGGGCTAACTCCATAGATGGGGAGCCGATCCAGGAGAGAGAGATACAAAAATATCTGATTCAAAAGAAAAAAGTATAAAGAGTGGAGCTGGGAGCTGTGGTACAGAAATGGTGAGATCCTCACAGATCACTGGAAGCATCGCTCCTACCATCCAAGGCCGGCTGAAAGAATATCAGAAGAGTACACTGTCTGGAGGAAGATCTGGAAGAACTGGAACTGGACGAGGAACTATAGTTGGTAGTACATCATTGCCTGGAGTAAGGAGACTGTTGCTGTGTCCTGGGAGGAAGGAGAAATAGGGGATTAGGTGGATTATTGGAGAAGAATTACTCAGAAAGTTAGAAGCTTTAGAGGCTAGACTGCTACCTGATGAATCTAAAGAGGAATGAGATCTCAAGAAACCAAGCTGAGGTTGTAGAGCCTATGGAAAGATAAGTGATATGGTAGTAAAACAAGGATCCAAAGTAAGAGCATAAGTGTAAGCTTGAATCCTAATTTATACATAGATTGGATACAAATATTGGAAAGGTATTTGATATGGAGAACATCAATGGATATTGTTACCAACTATTTTGTACCATAGTTGGATTTCTTGTGAGCCGCCAGTGTTATGAACATGTCCAATGTTCATCATCAGTGTTCAGAAGTTCAGAAGACTTTTTTAGGGCCATTTTGGCCCCTTTGTAATAAGCTGCATGTTCATACCCATTGAGAATATTGTAAAACGTACTAGGAAGACGGTCGTATGTAAAAGAACTTGCCCTCCTAGGACTTTTTTATCAACGGTGATTATTCCATGGTGTTTTTTGTTAATTTTTTTTTAGTGCAGCTACGAGACCCATTCTCAGAGAGGATGGTACCCTAGTCAGTTAACTAGGGTTCTTGGTCATGTTAACCAGGCAGAGTAGAGAGTAAGACCCTAGAAGGTACCCTAGGGCCCCCCACTGTCTCCTGGGGTTCTTGGTTGTGGACCAAGCAGGTTGATGCCATGGCAAAGTCCCTAGCCTGTGGCTAGGGCCCCTATTTGTCTCTAGGGTATTCTGGTTTGGGACCAAACAGTTTCTTGGTCATGAGGACTAAGTAGATCCTGCAGGTTGAGACAGAGACATCCTGGTCTAGGACCAGGCAGATTCTTGGTCACAAGGACCAAGTAGGTCCTGCAGGTGGTTTCCGTATAGGATTGAAAGCTCAGCCTGGGGCTGAGATCCGTTCCTTGAGAATGGAGATTCTTGGTCAGTTACCAAGATGATGATGTGTGATGTCCTCTTCTCCTAGGTCTTCGATATGGTTGAGTTAGATGGTCTTCTCACGGGACTGGCCACCCCTTGATGGAGCCACTAACATTTGACCTTAGGAGCAATCTAGAGGACCACATGATCACATCATCTGTGTGGACCCTTCCTTATACAGTGATGATGAACTTTCAGGTTATATGGAACATTTGTACATTTGAGAGAGAGATGACTGGTTGTACCTTCCCCGCCTTGGTTGTTTTACTTTTGGTCCTTACACTATGTTGTTTATTGATCTTGTGGTACCTTTGTCTTTGACTTGTGGTTAGTGGGGTCTTCTACCCACTTTGAGTTGCTTCTTGATTCATACCTTGATGTCTTTGATCCTATGGGTACTATGGTTATCTGGTTATTTGACCACTTTATAGTTTACCCTCGGTCCTAAGAGTAATGGGTCATGTACCCACATTTATGTTATGATGGGTCATGTACCCGCACTTATATTATAATGGATCATATATATGGTCCTTGTACCCTCTTGACCCTAGTACCCACCTAATGTCACCCTTCTTATGCTTTTATGTTATGTGACTTTATTATTTTTTTGTTTTTTACTCTAAAAGTTAGTACCCACCCAAGTCATGTTATTTTATATTTTATATTTTATGATTTTATTTGTTTAAAGGTGGTACCTTCCTAATTTGATGGAACCCCAACTTAAATATTGTTTGACCCTTCTAGAAGATCTTGTTCCTATATATTAAAGACTTCTACTTATCATTTATCATCGTATCCATCTCAATTCTGATGACATCAAGGGGTTCCAAGTTCGTATGCTGCAGCAACTCGCTCACCTGTCTAAGGCTTCCACCTGTTCAAACTCTGATCTGATTTATCTAAAGTATATTTTTGCTTCTTGAGACAAGATCATAACTTTCCAGCTCTGGTCTACCCAAGTCGTGATTGGATTCCATTTCACCTGCTGAGGATTGGTTAAAGTTACATCTATTATTTTTAAGCACCCGATCTGTTCCTTCTGTGCTAGTCGTGAACCCTAGCAGTCTTGGTTTATCTCAACAAGAGTCTTTATGCTCAGATCTGTTGTTAAGAAATTTCGATCTGCTTGTATGAGAGCCCAGACTGCTATTTGTGACCCGATATATTTGTTGATCTGCTAGTTTGAAGTTATGTGAGTCCTAAGTTATCTTGAAAGGACCCGATCCATTCTGTGCCTTGCTTGCTGAGCTAGCCGTGACCCTAGAAGCTCAGTCGTGACCTTAGACACGGTTGTGAGTCCCTTTTCTGTTTGCTACCTACTGTCCTGTGGAGACCGTAAGGATTTAGGCTAGATCATGTGAGGCCTAGGAACTTGGACTGTTGTGTAGTGCGTATATAGCATAATTATTGTGGGTTGTTTTGCAGAGGCCATGGTCCTCATACATCTAGTTAATTGTGTTAAAGACCTGTTGTTATTTATTTCAGAACTACTTTACTACTGTAACTTAGTCTTGGTTTGATACTAATCCTGTGTGTTGAGGGTTTACATTTTTTTTGTGTCTTCTTCCTTTGGACAGTCTTTATGCTAAGGTTTGTTTGTGTTTTCTGATTGTCATTGACCACTCCTGAGTCCTGATTGACTGCACCTCATTCCAGTCATCTCTCTCTCTCAGGGTTGTACTGACCCTTTAATAGGGTCACTTGGTTCCTAGTGTTGACTGGCCTCTGAGAGGCACAGTCTTTTCTGAAAGTAACATTTCTGAATACATATAACAGAAAAGTTTCCACTGGCCTCTGAGAGGCACAGTCTTTTCTGAAAGTAACATTTCTGAGTATATATAACAGGAAAGGTTCCACACCCAGGTAAGTATCTTCACCTATCTCTTTTATTGCTAATTAAACAAGTGGATTATTTTATTGATTACATGTTACTGAAGATTACTTTAACACGATGACCAAATTGGTAGTGTTAAAGGTGAGTTGAAAGAGATGAAAATTATGTTAGAGTTACTGCTAGTACTTGTTTATTAAATGTAATTTTGCATTAAAGTGTATTGATTTTTATTCTTCTGCATAAAACCCTAACTCAATAAAAAAATTAACATGGTATCATAGCTTATGTCTTGTAGCTAACTCTGTTTTTGCAGGCTAACAGAATCTATTTAGATGTTGAGGTAAGGGTTTGTGTCAACTTGACACCTAGGTTTACAGGTGTACTTGGCAAGTTGTGTAAATTTTAATCCAGAGATCACTACTCCCTCTAGATAGCCCTGAGATCTCAAGTGGTTTGAGTCTCGTAAATCAATAATACTCTAAAGAAGTAAAACTCAACAACTATAGATCTCTTTACAACTTTTAAACAATCACACATATGACACTGTATGTACCCTGGAAACCCCAAACGGGGAAAACCAGCAATCCTGTGGGGCTTTCTTCTATCTCGATCCCAAAGCAATATATGAAAAGGACAAATACAACAATGTTACCTCAGGTAAAACTCAATCCTGAACGAGTCAAATCCTAGATCTGCATGCATCAGCTGATGCATGCACTGGGGAAATGTGCCCTAACTGCCAATCTGGATCTAAGTCTCTCTGCAAGTAGCCCTGATTGTGCTTCCTCTCTCAATCCTCTGCTTGACAACGGAAGAAGGCCAACTGCTGATTGCGTCCTCCTCTGCATGGATAAGTGCGCCCTCCCTCAAGTAGACAAATGCTTGTACTGAATCAAATCTCAGCAGATCTGAGCTCTGATTGTCACAGACTTCCTCAAACACTGAGGCAAGGCTACTCTGAAAAACTCAGACGCTCAACCGGATTTGGTACGAGCTTCTCACTCCTCAAAGAATGCGCCCTCCTTCCCAAGGAAAGTCACCCACCTCTCAACTGGATCTATCTCAGATCAGTTGGCTTGGTAAATCTGGAAGACACCTTCTGTCTCCTTATATCAACTCTCTGCTGAATTAGGTTTACCAAAAACCTAAAAGTAGGTGCATGCAAAACTCACTTTTGCATGCATCTGAGCATGCAAAACTTTTCCTGCCTTCCAGTGAATAACTTCCCTAGTTAACTTTTTAACACTCCCTCTTAACCAGGAAAGGATTCTGAACCACTCCCCTCTTCTCCTGGAAGTACTCAAACTTATTTCTCATCAAGGACTTGGTGAGAACGTCTCCAACCTGCTCATATGTGGATATGTACTGGAGCTCAATTGCTCCTCTCTGAACATGATCTCAAATGAAGTGATACCTGATCTCAATGTGTTTGGACCGATCATGAAAAAC
Source organism: Larix kaempferi (assembly GCA_027924585.1). Classification (NCBI taxonomy): domain Eukaryota; kingdom Viridiplantae; phylum Streptophyta; class Pinopsida; order Pinales; family Pinaceae; genus Larix; species Larix kaempferi. The sequence goes on along the minus strand of BSBM01000834.1, from coordinate 2,082,174 downwards.
TGGATTCTCAAAGAGTTTGATACAACTCTGATTATCACAGTGAACCACCGTAGGCACCAACTGCTGATCAAATAGACTTACCAACATTTTGCGAAGCCAAATGGCCTCACAACTGGCTAAACTAGCCACCATATATTCTGCCTTTGCAGAACTCAATGCTACATACTTTTGCTTCCTGTTGAACCATGACACAACTGTCGAACCCAAGCTGAAACAACACCCGGAGGTGCTTTACCTGTCACCTACACTGCCTGCCCAATCTAAATCTGTAAAGCCAACAAGCTGAACTCCACCCTGCCTCACATAATTCAACCCATATTCTATTGTTCCATTGATGTACCTCAGAACATGCTTCGCGGCCACCCAGTGTACATCTCTAGGTTCTACCATGTACTGACTCAAGGTGTTGACCGCAAAACTCAAATCTGGCCTGGTGTTGACCAGGTACATCAAGGTACCGATGAGCTATTGGTACCTGGTGGGATCAACCAACTTACTCTCTGTTGTCTCTCAAAATGGCATGCGTGTTGTTGAAGCCCAAAATGTAACACACCAGCTGGATGACAACTCTCTCAGGAGAGAGGCCAATGTCACCACACTCCTCTCCTCTTCGCTTCAGGTTGGCTCTCCTCCAACTCTAGGGGGGTATCCCTAAGATAGGATCGCTAAGGCAGGTACAATAAGCGAGCAAGGTGAATGAAGAGGCTGCCTTAGAGAAACAAATGTAACAAAAAGATGTATTTTAAATAGGTGATGGAAAAGAAGGGAAGATCAATCCTCAGGGAAAGACCAGTGCCAATATATCAGAGGGGCGAATGGAGTCAAAAGAGAACTCAAATGGGCCTTGCTGCCAAGTGAATGTAGTGACCAACTAAGAGCTCTTGCACTTGAGAACACCTGAAAGCCGCAAAACTTAAGAGAAAAACATGGGTCAAATAAAGTTGTGCTAGATTATTAGCCTTCTATTCATATGATCCCAGCTTAAGAATCGAAAGAAATGGTCTAAGAGAGGTATCGCCTCAGACAAGATGAAAGATGGCAAACAAAGAAAAATGGCATACAAAGAGAAAAAGAACTCTCAATTTATCCAAAGAATCGCATGATATTTTTTCTATTACGCTCAAGGGGAAAAAAATCCCAAGTTTTTCCATCATTACAATGAAGGAGGTTGGCTTTTTATAGGCCAAAAAACCTCTTATGAAAATAAAGAACAGATAGAATAATAAAATAAAGGAAATAAAGTCAAAAAAGGTCATCCACTTTTTCTCCTAGACAAATACATGACCGATTCTTGTTTTAGTAGAACTCCTAATGGAACACCTACTTTATCCGTTGCATACCACGAGATGCTCCATGACCGTGAACCTACCCCTGACCAACTGTCGAAACAAAATACAAACGGCTTGCCAAATGGAAATGCCTGGACCAAGTTCTTAATGATGGGAGCCGCTCCAAAACCACATGCGATAGTGAAGACACCACCTACAGCTATGTGAGGCATTCCGAGGCTCCACTTAATTATTAAATCACGCCCAAGTGGCTGCTAGTGACTACCAGTGTCATTCTATATCAAGCATACTCAATCTTTTGGTCTTATATCAACTGCGATTACATGATAGCTCTCTTTAGCAATTGCCAACATGTCTTCGGAGCTAACAACCGTGAGTGGTCGCCCCATTTAGCTCAACGAGTCTCCTTGTAATTAGCTGCAAAAAAGGGGACGTGCTGTAGACGGTCGATTTCTGGGATCATCTGCAATGATGACAGACATGAAAAAACGGAACCCCGAGTTCAAGATTTGGAGCTAACTCGCACCAACTCCAATCAGTGGCTCCATACAAATCGCGAAATTTGTTCCTTGATATTAGTTGCAGCCCCAGATGTTCCATCTCGGCAGCCAAAGTCAATCTGCACTGAAGAATGGCGCTAGAATGGTGGACCCATAGGTCATGGCTCAACAGCCAACTGGCGAATCCAGTTCACTGCGTGTTTGCATGATGTCTTTGCGCGGATCTCAAGAATGATAGATGGTGGATGGCTGCCAATGGCAGGAGTGACCTCCGATTAAGTCTGAAATTCTGTTGTGCTGATTTTATTCACTGCACCCCGAGCTTGGCTCTAATCAATCGACTGTGCAAGATCCATATGAAGAAGCGCGCCCAGGCCTGGGCGCGTGCGAGCTCCGATGATTTCTAACTGCTGACTTCAGTGTTTACGCCGGTCAAGTGCTCGATGTTTTAAGTGACAATGAAACTAAAATCGCGATTTCTTTTTCTCTTTTAGCACAACCGTCAAGAGATTGATGACAGTTGCTAACTTCATGTTTAAAAAACCGAACTCTGTCTTCACATTCCAATTCACGCTGCTACCACCATTTTGTAGGCTACGGGCATCTGAATGTAACCCTGCACAAAAATTTAGAAGCTAATCACGGATTGTTGATTACGGCCGCGGCCTTCTAGCGCTGCTAACTGTTGAACCGGCGTCGCCAAATGCGTGAAATTCCTGATTGACTTCGATCTCTGCTGGCGTGATTGATATCCTGATTTTTGCTGCCACGGCTTGACCTTCCACGCGGAGACTATGGCGGCTAGTTGTAATTCGAGCTCCAGCAACCGGCTTTAACTTGCATTTTTATTTGACATTGGAACCGATTGTTGTGATGCCATCCTTGATGTCGAAGCAAACCACGACTTCACTGCATTAGCTCTCCTCCAAACATCAATGATCATTACAGCTTCCACAAAAGAGGGAGCAAACCCCATTGTTGTGCCTGGACCACTGCTTGTGGCCTTTGATCCAACAGTCAGCGATGATGATAATTGACTGATGAATGACGGGTGACAAGTTGCCCGCAATCCCTTCAACAAACCCCATGTTTCAAGGGCAACAGCTGGTGCAGCACATACAGCACCATAAAGACGACCATCTGCTGCCTATTTTTTTTTAGTTATGCTTTGTAGAATCTCAGAGTCCCTAAGTCTCGAAGAACCTGGCATTCCTACTGGTAGGACAACAAGGTCAACATCTCTTCAGTGCAATTGGAGATAAGTGTGTCTACAACAAGCTTCACTCTCCTTGAAGCCTCAATTTGAAAGTCTGTTTCAACCGATGCCACTGTTACATCAGACCCTGCTCTTCTTAGAACATCAATTGAAATGACAGCCTCCACTTCCTCCGTGCCAAAACCAATTGGAATTAAAACCTGTAAAAGGCCAACTCAGTCAACGAGGCAGCTTCTGCAATTTCACCAATCAGGTCTTCCTGGCATTCTATCTCTAACAGCTGCAAAATCAAAGTGCCATCACTGCTGCAAATGGTGCTCTGGCTTGTGGACACCCCTGTCAAATGGGGGGTAACATCTGGCTCCAACTGCAGGATGTGTGCTCGCCTTGGTGAATGCATGAGAACCTCAGATCCTCATGGTTATCGCAGACCATCTCAAACAGTAAAAAACATAATGTGGTGGGGATGGCTCAATTCACATCCCGAAACCACTTATTTCAAAGCAAAAAGCATATTGAAAATATTTAAATGCTCCTGCAGGGGCTTTATTCATCCTACCTACACTAACCTAACATGGGACAGCAGCATGTTAAGTATATGCCCATAACCAATGTAACCATTTCAGCATCTCATCCCTGTTATTTATCTTTTCTTTGTGCTCGGTTCTAGACAACGATGTGGACAGAGTTACCACAAAACAGAGATGTCTCAAAAAAATTTCATGAATTTGTAATGGCAAACTGTTAGGATATAAAACACCAGCAAAATTTTGGTATGAAAATTCAAACTGTGCACAGAAAACCTCTATCCACTGATTGATAGGGCTTAGATACGAACCTCCATCATGACTCTGCTTAAGTTGATTTTCATCATAAAATTGTTCATGCTGATCTGCAAAATAAGCACTGCTATCTTCATAAATGAAATGATCTTGAAACAGATCTTCATCATCACAAAATTGCTCGTAAATATCTTTGGTGACATAATCCTGAGGCAGCTCAATACTTTCACTGTTTTCTATTGCAGCAATGTCAGGAGGTTCCCAGCTGCATCTTCAATGTTCTCTTCAAGCTGTAGATGGACCCTGGGGATGAGGGCATCATACTCTCTAGCAAGTTTCTCAATCTCATCAACAATTCCATCATGCCAGCGGAGGAGAAATCTCTCAAAAAACTTTGCTATTGAATCTATGGATTCATCCAAAAGACCAAAGAACCAATTTTTTGCATCTCCTTCTAAAGTTAAAGTAAAGACGATCATAAGGTCATCCTCACAATAAACATTGAAATCGACCATCAATTTGCAGTAAGAAGCAATGTGATAGATCGCTGAAACATCATTATTTCCATGAAATTCTGGAAAAATGTCATGCACTTTTTCATAGTCATAGCACTCATTAGGAAATCCAATGGGGCGTAAGCTTCGTGCAAAAGAGCAAGTTGTTGTTCTTTTTTATCATCCATAAGTCAAAATGAGGTACTAAATCTCAAACACATATTCATACCTCATACCAAATTGTGGAGTCCCCAAGGTGAGCTTGAAAGCCTTCCAATGGGTGTGCTCACCTCTACACCCAATAGGACCTTCAAATCTGCAAAAGGACAAGGGCTCTGTCCCTTCGTGGAGTCGCCATGTGAGAAAAAGAATCTGCAATATAATCTCCCACAGATGTCGTCAATGAAGCATAGTCTTCAAATTTCGGGAACTGGACTTTGTCCCCGACAACGGCGCCAAAAATGTTGTCTCCCAAAATGGCATGCATGTTGTTGAAGCCCAAAATGTAACACACCAGCTGGATGACAACTCTCTCAAGAGAGAGGCCAATGTCACCACACTCCTCTCCTCTTCGCTTCAGGTTGGCTCTCCTCTAACTCTAGGGGGGTATCCCTAAGATAGGATCGCTAAGGCAGGTACAATAAGCGGGCAAGGTGAATGAAGAGGCTGCCTTAGAGAAACAAATGTAACAAAAAGATGTATTTTAAATGGGTGATGGAAAAGAAGGGAAGATCAATCCTTAGGGAAAGACCAGTGCCAATATATCAAAGGGGCGAATGGAGTCAAAAGAGAACTCAAATGGGCCTTGCTGCCAGGTGAATGTAGTGACCAACTAAGAGCTCTTGCACTTGAGAACACCTGAAAGCCGCAAAACTTAAGAGAAAAACATGGGTCAAATAAAGTTGTGCTAGATTGTTAGCCTTCTATTCATATGATCCCAGCTTAAGAATCGAAAGAAATGGACTAAGAGAGGTATCACCTCGGACAAGATGAAAGATGGCAAACAAAGAAAAATGGCATACAAAGAGAAAAAGAACTCTCAATTTATCCAAAGAATCCCATGATATTTTTTCTATTACGCTCAAGGGGAGAAAAATCCCAAGTTTTTCCATCATTACAATGAAGGAGGTTGGCTTTTTATAGGCCAATAAACCTCTTATGAAAATAAAGAACAGATAGAATAATAAAATAAAGGAAATAAAGTGAAAAAAGGTCATCCACTTTTTCTCCTAAACAAATACATGACCGATTCCTGTTTTAGTAGAACTCCTAATGGAACACCTACTTTATCCGTTGCATACCACAAGATGCTCCATGACCGTGAACCTACCCCTGACCAACTGTCGAAACAAAATACAAACGGCTTGCCAAATGGAAATGCCTGGACCAAGTTCTTAATGATGGGAGCCGCTCCAAAACCACATGCGATAGTGAAGACACCACCTACAGCTATGTGAGGCTTTCCGAGGCTCCACTTAATTATTAAATCACGCCCAAGTGGCTGCTAGTGACTACCAGTGTCATTCTATATCGAGCATACTCAATCTTTTGGACTTATATCAACTACGATTACATGATAGCTCTCTTTAGCAATTGCCAACACGTCTTCGAAGCTAACAACCGTGAGTGGTCGCCCCATTTAGCTCGACGAGTCTCCTTGTAATTAGCTGCAAATAAGGGGACGTGCTGTAGACGGTCGATTTCTAGGATCATCTGCAGTGATGACAGACATGAAAAAACAGAACCCCGAGTTCAAGATTTGGAGCTAACTCGCACCAACTCCAATCGGCGGCTCCATACAAATCGCGAAATTTGTTCCTTGATATTAGTTGCAGCCCCAGATGTTCCATCTCGGCGGCCAAAGTCAATCTGCACTGAAGAATGGCGCTAGAATGGTGGACCCATAGGTCATGGCTCAACATCCAACTGGCAAATCCAATTCACTGCGTGTTTGCATGATGTCTTCGCGTGGATCTCATGAATGATAGATGGTGGATGGCTGCCAATGGCAGGAGTGACCTCCAATTAAGTCTGAAATTCTGTTGTGCTGATTTTATTCACTGCACCCCGAGCTTAGCTCTAATCAATCGACTGTGCAAGATCCATATGAAGAAGCGCGCCCAGGCCTGGGCGCGTGCAAGCTCCGATGATTTCTAACTGCTGACTTCAGTGTTTACACCGGTCAAGTGCTCGATGTTTTAAGTGACAGTGAAACTAAAATAGCGATTTCTTTTTCTCTTTTAGCACAGCCATCAAGAGATTGATGACAGCTGCTAACTTTGTGTTTAAAAAACCGAACTCTGTCTTCACATTCCAATTCACGCTGCTACCACCATTTTGTAGGCTACGGGCATCTGAATGTAACCTGCACAAAAATTTAGAAGCTAATCACGGATTGTTGATTACAGCCGCGGCCTTCTAGCGCTGCTAACTGTTGAACCGACGTCGCCAAATGCGTGAAATTCCTGATTGACTTCGATCTCTGCTGGCGTGATTGATATCCTGATTTTTGCTGCCGCGGCTTGACCTTCCACGCGGAGACTATGGCGGCTAGTTGTAATTCGAGCTCCAGCAACCGGTTTTAACTTGCATTTTTATTTGACATTGGAACCGATTGCTGTGATGCCATCCTTGATGTCGAAGCAAACCACGACTTCACTACATTAGCTCTCCTCCAAACATCAATGATCATTACAGCTTCCACAAAAGAGAGAGCAAACCCCATTGTTGTGCCTGGACCACAGCTTGTGGCCTTTGATCCAACAGTCAACGATGATGATAATTGACTGATGAATGACGGGTGACAAGTTGCCCGCAATCCCTTCAACAAACCCCATGTTTCAAGGGCAACAGCTGGTGCAGCACATACAGCACCATAAAGACGACCATCTGCTGCCTGTTTTTTTTTAGTTATGCTTTGTAGAATCTCAGTGTCCCTAAGTCTCGAAGAACCTGGCATTCCTACTGGTAGGACAACAGGGTCAACATCTCTTCAGTGCAGTTGGAGATAAGTGTGTCTACAACAAGCTTCACTCTCCTTGAAGCCTCAATTTGAAAGTCTGTTTCAACCGATGCCACTGTTACATCAGACCCTGCTCTTCTTAGAACATCAATTGAAATGACAGCCTCCACTTGCTCCGTGCCAAAACCAATTGGAATTAAAACCTATAAAAGGCCAACTCAGTCAACGAGGCAGCTTCTGCAATTTCACCAGTCAGGTCTTCCTGGCATTCTATCTCTGACAGCTGCAAAATCAAAGTGCCATCACTGCTGCAAATGGTGCTCTGGCTTGTGGACACCCCTGTCAAATGGGGGGTAACACTCTCAAAAGCCACTTGCTTCTTCCAGTTGGTTGTCATAGGACTAGTCATGGGCTTGCAATCTTGCATCTGAAATCTCTTCGGTATGTCCATTGCATACTTGCCTTGACTAAGGAAGATATGCCCATCCTTCTGCCAGACCTCCATGCCTAGGAAGTAGTGCATCAATCCTATATCCTTCATTTCAAACTCAGAAGCAATGTCCTTGCAATCACTGATGAGTTTTTTTGCCCCTGTAATGAATAGCTCATCAACATATAACACAAGAACAAGCGGATCCCCTTTCACTACGATGAAGTAGAGATTTGGATCAGCTTTGCTCTCCTGAAAACCTAACTGTTGTAAGTAGGTATCTATCCTAGAATACCAAGCTGTAGGTGCTTGCTTCAAGCCATATAGAGATTTCTTTAGTCTACATACATGAGACTCTCTCTCAAGTACCTCGAAGCCCTCTGGCTACTCAATGTACACCTCCTCCTCTATGAGTCCATTTAGAAAAGCTGTCTTGACATCCATCTGGTGAATCTTCCATCCCATCTCTGCTGCTACAAAGATCACAGTCCTGATGGAAGAATATTTGGCCACCAGAGTGAATGTCTCATCATAGTCATCTCCCTCTATCTGTGAGAACCCTCTAGCCACAAATCTGGCTTTGTATTTCTCAATGCTACCATCTACAGCATATTTAATCTTATAGAGCCATCTAGAGGTGACTACTGACTTTCCCTCTGGTCTGGGCACAACTTCCCAGACATTATTCTTCATGATGGAAGCATACTCTTCCAACATGGCATCTCTCCAAGCCTGCTCACCTGTAGCATGCTCATATGAGGATGGCTCTGACTCACTGATTCTGCTTACTAAAGCTAAGTAACTGCAGAATCTCTGTGGAGCCTTTCTCTCTCTTACATCCTTCTTAGGAGTTCCCACTGCCTAAGCTTCCTTCAAGGTATCTTGAAGCCACTTGGGCCTTCCTCTTCCCTGAAGTGACATCTTGAGAGAACTCCTCATCCCCATCCCAATCACCTGTATGGGAATGAACACCCCCATTAGAGGTACCAACAGTCGTCGATCCTGTAGCTCGAGAACCTGTAATATGGGACCCTGATCCGGGTTGATCACCAACCTGAGACCCTGTGTCAGTTCCTGCTCCTGTGCCTGTGGAACCCGTAACATAGGAATCTATCACTCCAGACACTTGGGACCCTGTTGGCCATGGGATAGTACTATGTTGCTTTCCCTTCTCTAACTCACATGACTTTCGGAAAGCCCAATCCTCCTCAAATTTCACATCCCGCCTCACAACAGTCTTCTTGAGAGCAGGAATGTAAATGCGATAGGATTTCGAAGTCTCATCATATCCAACAAGAATTCCCCTCTCTGCTGTAGGTTCCAACTTTGTCCTTTTCTCTAAAGGAACATGCGAGTAGGTAAGGCATCCAAAAATCCTGAAATGCCCAACTTCGGGTTTCTTTCTAGAAAAATCCTCTTCTGGAGTTTTGTCCCCAAAGACTTTATGAGGACTCATGTTCTGTATATAAGTTGCAATGTTACATGCCTCGGCCCAAAGGAAAAATGGCAAACCCTGGTCATGCAACATAGATCTAGCAGCCCCAACAATAGCCCTATTTTTCCTCTCGGCAACCCCATTCTGTTGAGGTGTATAGGGCACAGTCAACTGCCTCTTGATGCCCTCCTGGATGCAAAATTCATTGAACTCTTTGGAGGTACACTAACCTCCATTATCAGATCTGAAGATCTTGATCTTCCTTTCTGTTTGGTTTTCCACAAGAGCCTTGAACTCTTGAAAATTCTGCAAAACTTCTTTTGATTCTTTACTCTTTAAGAAATAGATCCAGGTCTTCCTGGAGTAGTCATCAATGAAAGACACATAGTACTTGTAGCCTTTCAAGGATGTAGTGGACATCGGACCACAAAGGTCAGAATGAATCAAATCAAGAGCTCCTGTAGCTCTGCTATCACTCTTGGGAAAAACAGTCTTGACGTACTTCTCGAGAGCACACCCTTAGCACACATCATTGTGGTATGTGTTGAACTCAGGTACTCTTGTCACAATCTCCCTCAGAATCTTTAGGACAGGATGGTGTAGATGAGCCATCCTCCTGTGTCGAAGCTCACAGGTGTCACAATCATCATCTCGGCTACTATGACTCAGGGCATGATGAAGCTGAAAGTTGAGCCTGTACAGTTTTCCGCTGCGGACTCCAATCCTCACAGCTGAGGTATCACTGGATCCCTTGGGATGAACTAGAACATTTCCATCTCTGAACATCACCCATAATCCCCAATCTTCAATAGTAGACACAGAAATCAAGTTCTTTTTGAGACCAGGGACATATAGAACATCACGAACTCTCATATATTCTCCTGATTCTTTCTTAAAGGACACGGTTCCTTGTCCTACTATTAAACGTCCTACTGCTTTGACAGTAGAATCGTCTCCCAGTACAATCTCAAGATCTAGCCCATCCTTGGCAAGGTCTATAAAGTACCCACGAACACCTATCATATGGCTAGAAACTTCGTTTTCTATGTACCATATACTAAACGTGGAAGCACTCAATGATTTACCAGTGTTAAGAGCCATATCTCTATCAATCTTGTCAGTAGAATACTCATCTATGTCCATAGAGGAGCAAGAAGTGCAAACAACTTGATCATCCCTCATACTTGTGGTCATGGTGATCTGAAGGCACAGATCTGACTCCTACAACTGTAGATCTGAGGCCCAACTGAGATCACTGCACAGATCTAGTATACAACTCGCGGATCTGAGTGTGATTGCTCTCCCTGACCCTTACCAGGGCTCTGATACCATGTAAATTTTAATCCAGAGATCACTACTCCCTCTGGATAGCCCTAAGATCTCAAGCGGTTTGAGTCTCGTAAATCAATAATGCTCTTAAGAAGTAAAACTCAACAACTATAGATCTCTTTACAACTTTTAAACAATCAATCACACATATGACACTGTATGTACCCTGGAAACCAAAAACGAGGAAAATCAACAATCTTGTGGGGCTTTCTTCTATCTCGAGCCCAAAGCAATATATGAAAAGGACAAATACAACAATGTTACCTCAGATGTAACACTCAATCTTGAACGGGTCAAATCCTAGATCCACATGCATCAGCTGATGCATGCACTAGGGAAATGTGCCCTAACTGTCAATCTAGATCTGAGTCTCTCTGCAGGTAGCCCTGACTGCGCTGCCTCTCTTAATCCTCTGCTCTGATCTGCTCAGCAACAGAAGAAGGCCAACTACTGACTCCGTCCTCCTCTGCATGGATAAGTGCGCCCTCCCTTAAGTAGACAAATGCTTGTACTGAATCAGATCTCAGCAGATCTGAGCTCGGATTGTCACAGACCTTCCTCAAACACTGAGGCAATGCTACTCTGAAAAACTCAGATGCTCAATCGCTCAACCGGATGCGGTACGAGCTTCTCACTCCTCAAAGAATGCGCCCTCCTTCCCAAGGAAAGTCACCCACCTCTCAACTGGATCTATCTCAGATCAGTTGGTTCAGTAAATTCGACAGACACCTTATATCTCCTTATATCAACTCTCTGTTGAATTAGGTTTATCAAAAACCTAAAAGTAGGTGCATGCAAAACTCACTTTTGCATGCATCTGAGCGTGCAAAAATTTTCATGCCCTCCAGTGAATAACTTCCCTGGTTAACTTTTTAACAAGTTGACTGTAAGGGTTTGAGATGGCTTCTAACAGTGAAGGCAGAAGATAGGCTTGAAGGAGCCTCAAACTTTAATGCATGGAAGGCTAGGGTCTTGAATATCTTGGAGGAGAATGACTTGGATGATTTGGTCATTAGGGTTGTGGAAGAGCCCACAACAGCCCAAGGAAGAGTAGCATTCAAGAAAAAGCAAGCTAAAGCAAAGAGGGTCATCTTTGACTAAGTTAAAGATAATTTGATGCGTGTAATAGCGCCTCTAAGAACAGCTAAGGAATGATTTGATGCCCTCGCAAATCTCTATAAGAAGAAGGAACCTACTCATAAGAGGGTCTTGAAGAAGCAACTTCGTTCATTGAAGATGGAGGAGAAGGAATCAGTTGCCTCCTTCTCAAAGATTGCTCAGATAAAAGATCAACTCATGGCAATTGGAGTTGAAGTAGATGATGATGATCTTGTGCAAACAGCAGTAGATTGTCTTCCTATATCTTGGGAGACATTTCTTTTAGCAGTGAATGGAAGAGAAATACAACCAAGCTTTGATAGATTGTGGCATGATTGCTTAGAAGAAGAAGGTAGAATTCAAAGTAGATCTGGACCTCTCGCTAAAAAGAATCATGCTCTTGCTGCTAAGACAAAGAAAGGAAGAAGCTTCCTTCAGCACCAGAACAAAAGTAAGGGACCTCAAGTAAGCACTTTCATAAGTCAAAAGTAAGATGTTTTAAATGTAGCAAGCTTGGTCATTATGCAAACAATTGTAGAAATCCTCCTAACAGGAATTGGCATAAAGGGAAGTATCATGCTTCAGCTGCTACAAAAGTAGAAGAGGCTCAACAAAAGAAATCTAAAGCTGAGACCAAAGAAAAAGATCAAAGAGAGTTCTTCTTGATCTCAGCACTCTCAGGATCCATCTCCAACTCATCAGACTCATGGTGGATTTACAATGGGGCCACCAAACATATGACTGGATACAAAAGGGCTCTTGTGGATTACAAGTCCAAGAAGTTCAATGAGAAAGTGGAGATGGGAAACAGAAGTACCTTTGAGATAAAAGGAGTTGGATCAACTACCTTAAAGCTTGATACAGGTACGTTAATTCATGTTGAGGAAATTTTATATGTTCTTGGTTTAAAGAAGAATGTTCTTTCAGTGGCAAGTTCTCTATAGCCTTCTCAGAAGGAAAGGCACTAGTATGGACTAAAGGTGGAAATATGAGCTCAGCTATTGAGATTGGTGTCCGTGAGGGGGACCTTTACAAGGTCTCGGGACATGTTGTTAAAGCTCTAATGAATAACCCCTGTCAAGTTTCAGAGATCAAGGAGTCTTTCAGTGACTCAAATATGGAAGCCTATGAGACTTCTCGTTCAAAGAAGTAGAGGGAGAAGGCCAAGAAGCCTTCAGTTGATCTCATTAAGGAGCCTATTGAGGGGTTCCAAGGATGCTCCAGTGGGAGCCATGTGTTGAAATATTGTAATGAGTTAGGTCCCATCATGTTTTTGTGTTTATCACGGTGGGGACAAGTTGTCTTTCCTAAGTAGTGTAGTTTTGAAATATAAAAGAAAAAGTGACTTTATGTTTTAAAAGTTAAGTGACTTTATTAAATTATTTGTGCATTAAATGATTAAAAAGGACATTTAATGTGCTTTTAATGTAAACCCTTAGATCATAAGTGATCTCAGCCATTCAAAAAGTAGTTTGAATTAGTTAGGGTTTAGGGAGGGTAAAGTCACCTATTTAATACATCTTGGGAGAAGAGCCAAAACACAAGAGAGAAGACAAGTGAGAGAGAGAGAGACCAAATCTTGAAGAAGATTTCTTATTTGTGAGAGACTAATCATCAAAGACATCTTGAGGACACGATTCCCAAGAAAATTCTGCTCCAATCATTGAATCCGTACTGTCAGAACCGTACAGCCATCTCTACTAACCGTATAGGCATAGAACCCAAGGTAGATTGCAGGCACAGTTTTTTAGGCAGATTGAGGTCAAATCTGGCACAAATTTCGAGATAGTTTTATGTATTTAATTTTGAGCAGAATCCGTACTGTCTGTACCTGGCACAGTTCCCAAAAAATTGTTGTGTGCAGTTCGCACATGTGAGCAGCTATAAGTATTATTTTGGCACAAATTTCAATGCAGTTTTGCAGAAGAGTGGGATTTCTGAAATTTGTTTTGATGTTGTAGAAGAAATTTTGTATTGGTGAATTTCTGAGTTGATCTCTCATTAATAAATTTCTTTCTCTGGGTTTTCCTCCAGTGAGGTTTTGCCCTGGGCTTGGCCCTAAATTTCTGAGTTGTTTTCTTCTTCAGTTAAAGTGTTTGGTTGTATGGTATTTATACTTTAACTATCAGAAGTTTCATTTTTATGAATTCATAGTTCAGAAAAGCTATAAATCAAAATTACAGTCAAAGTGTTTGGTAAAAGTCCAATAAAAGGGTTTTGTAATTTTTATCAAAAATCTTCATGGTATCAGAGCCAAGTTGAAGAAAGTTTGTGAAGTTTGACAGGTGAGCAAGACAACTTGTCTTTTTTACATAAAGATTATCACTTAGAGTCATGGCATCAACAGGATTAAGGTACGAGGATAGGCTGGATGGAGCTGGCAACTTCAGTCCATGGAAGGAAAGGATCACGATATTGTTCAAGGAGCAAGGTTTGTGGGATATTGTTGGAGCTTCTGCTACAATAACAGTTCCTACAGATGCTACACAGAAATCTACCTTTGACAAGAAGGATATCAAAGTTGAGACGATATTCTTGGACTCTATCAAAGATCATGTAATACCTCATGTCTCAGGTAAGACTTATGCATTTGAAATGTGGGTTGCTTTATGTACTTTATATCATAGTAAGAACCAAAACAGGAAGATGGTTCTCAGAGAGAAGCTGAGGAACACCAAGATGACAGAAACTAATATTGTTTCTACTTATCTCACAAATATCACCCAAGTTAGAGATGAACTGGGTGTTGCAGGTGAGAAAGTAGAAGATGAAGAGCTAGTAAGATATGCTCTCAATGGATTCATTGCAAATTGGCACACCTTTGTGCGAGGAGTGGTTGCCAGAGAAAAGCTTCCAGATTGGACAAGGTTATGGGATGACTTTGTTGAAGAAGAGTCCCGGGAGGGGACATTCTAGAATGGAGCTCAAAAAGGTGAAGAAAATGTTGCCCTTGCAACAAAAAGTAAGGGCAAGTGGAAGAAGGAAAAAGATCTGAGCAAGGTACTTTGCTTCTGTTGTAATAAATTTGGTCATTATGCTAGTCAGTGTCCAAAAAGGAAAGGGAATGAAGATAAAGAGGGAGCACCATCAACAGAGATGGGAGATTTTGCTTCCAATTTGAAAGTGAGTTCTCTTTAGTTTCTGTTCAAACTAGTGTAGGAAGCACTTTAGATTTTCATGACATGTGGGTTGTTGATAGTGGATCAACAAGCCACATGACAAGATTTTCAGAAGATTGAAGAAATAGCCAGAGGACGTTTTATTGGAACAGGTATTGGAAGCACTCGAGAGGAAATCAGAGGAGTTGGAACTGTAAAATTCCAACTCAGGTTTGGTGAAGTTCTTGAAGTAGACGAAGTGTTGTTCGTTCCAGGCATGAAATTCAGCAGACTTTCCATATCATCCTTGGAGGATGATGGATATGGAGTCTTCATTAAAAGAGGGAATGTGTTCCTCTACCGGACAGAAAACTCTAACAACACTATTCTACTTAGGAATAGAAAAGAGAAATTGCACTTTCTGCATGGAGAAGTGATGCTTCCAGGTTCAGGTGGGTGGCTATCCGAGTCAGAGTCTGAGAATGAAGCAGATGCATCAATGGTACCTTCAGATGAGGAGAGCTGCACTGGTGGAAGACTCAACCAGTGCGGAGAAGATGAGCATGATCCAGAATTTCAAGTTGTGTTCCGACATCAACTTCCAGAGTTAGTTGAAGCTCTTGACAATGGTCAAGAAGATTGTGTTGGGACCTCCCTCATTAAGAGGGAGTGTGTAATGTCCCTTTTTTTATTTCTATTAAAATAGTGGAATTTTCAACTTTTTTCCCTAGTTCGACCTTTGACTAGTTTTGAGGTCTAGGTCTCCAAATTGCTCCAAATGCTCCCAAATATTTAGAGAAGGTGTATGAATGATATTAGGACTTGATTATGATGTTCAGGGATGATTTAGGACCATCAAAAGACTTCTGCAAACCCCTTTAAGATTCTGGCCAAGATAGGAGTTTTTACTAGCAATTTGGGGTTCAAATCCCTCAAGGGAAAATGTTGAATATGGCTCTCCAAAAGCTCTCAAACCCTCTCGAATTTCTGAACAGAGGCAGAGGACATATAAGGGACAATGTTAAGGGCTCATGTGCATATTTATTCAGTTTGTTAAGCCTGTTACAACCCTCTCCAAACAGCTACAAAATTACTAGTTTCGACCTTGGGGGAAATGGCATTAAATCCTCTCCAAATGATATGAAACTGAGCAAGATGACTCCAAAAGCTTAAGTACTGAACATGAAACTCGTGAAACTCATTAATAATAGTCCATTCATCATAAACACTTCAGTGAAACACTCTTCGATTCGAATTCATCAACATTTCATTGGTATACATCAATATAGTGGGGAGATGGTCACTATTTGCTCATTAATGATCAATTTTACATATATCCACTTGGAATCTCGACCTGATAGAGTTCTAAAAGTGAAGAACATAGTATATGCATCTTATTACAAAAGAAATGCGGCATTAGAAGCTCCCCCAAAGAGTACAATTGCTCACCAAAAGCGCCTCTCCTCAAGGATGAAGAATATGCAAAGAAAACTAGAAATGGTTGGAGGAATGAGCTGCACTAGAAGAAACCACGAGCTGTCATGTAGCTTACACCTACAAATAAAGATTCCATTAAAGCTCCCATGAAAGGTCTGAATGGCCTTTCCACACACCAACTAGGATGGGAATCTTTCACTCTCAAAATTGGCTAAGGCAAGTAGACTAGTATTCCACTAGCTCTCTTCACAAATGCAAATTCTCAAAATGATCAAAAGCCCTTCTCTTACTTGATCCCTGTATTTTATAAACATCCTTAGCCTTCTAAGGTTCCCATTCCATCCATAGACTCCAAGCCAATTCGAATTAGGGTGAGGTTCAAGATTTGCCATGTGTCCTCCCTTTCCAAGCCTTCCACCTTGCACCAATTCGAATAGGAATCCCTTGAGCTTCCCTAACTCCCATGAGCGCCCTCTTGGATGCTATATTTAGGCCTAACATGTCATAATGGTCAGATGTCAACAATCAGGTCAGCAATTTGTCATAGGTGTCACAGCATCTTCATCATTGTTGTCATATAGGTTAGGAAATCTAGTCCAAGTGTCCAATAACCCCTCATTTAACTCTTCCTTCTCCATTGGAGTTACACTTCAATCCAAATTCGACCTATGATGCATATGGCCAAGTGTATGAGCTTTCTAACTCATCCCAAGAACATTAGGCTTCCCATGGATTCGAAATTGCAAGAGGAGGATGCCATGTGGCACAAACATTCTAGCATGGGTGGGTCCTGTTACCTCCCCTTTGTTACAGGGGTGTCCATAGAGCAGCAAGGGAAGACCATGTCCTTGTGCACATAGGCTGCTGCTGGGGTTTTGCTTCAAGCAGAACTTCGAAGACCACGTCCGGATGCAGAGACACTGTAGCATATTACAAATCAACATGAGTGTTATGTAAACCAAGAAAAGGCATGTTGAGTGTTTGCATTTATCTGGAACAACCTTGTACATTATCTTGTAAATAAGTTCTTGTATCCATTACTCTTATGATGCTTGAGGTGATGCCAAAAATGGCTTTGTCCAAAGGTGCTTCATTTGAAACTAAAATGCTTAATATGGTTGAATCTTATGGAGCCAGTCATAAGGATGTAAAGGCATGGAAATGCACATGGTTATCACCAAGGCTGAAACACAAAGGACAAATGTTTTGCTGATAAAATAGACTCAATCTTGAGAGCAACCGACAGATTTGAAAAGAGTACATTGATTTAGTATTGGTGATAGTGCAGAAGAATGGAAACAGAGCAAGTGGCAAGATTTTGATTCTCGTTTGACGAAGCTTCTTCAAGTTGAGGTACCTTGGACACAACTTCGTGGGTAACACATAGTCAAATGAAGATTAACAATGATCTAGACATTGGGAACTGTTGTCCGCTGAGATGCACACCAGCAGCAGAAATCTTTCGAAAGTTGTTCCCTCACTACAAGTGGGGAAGGTGTGGCCTTGGGGGCAAGCAATGAGCCAGGTATTGTCACCTAAATCCCAACTCCTCCGTTTAGGCAAACTCCTAACGAAGCCAAGGGGGGTAGACCCTACAAAGGGTTTTTAAGGCTCTTGTGTTTTTTAGATGTTTTTGAGGTGAGATGATGCGGATGGGTGTTGCTTAGGAGTTTTTATGATGATCACAGATTTACAATTAAATAAGCAACCCACGTTGCAATTACAAAACACAAGACTTGAGATGAACAATATATAATGATGACTTGGAAATTAAAAGCATCCATAGATAGATAATGATTTAAGCAAATACAAAAGGACAAATGGTCCAAATCAAGGTGATACATGTAAGTTCTGAATACCAGTGCCAAATGGAATCAACAAGTGCTCGGGGATGCTGGAAAATACAAGTCTCAAAAGTAATGTTCGTGAGATCGTTTTGAAATTGTTCTTGGTTTATTTTATTGTAAATTTTAAGTAATCTTGTTTTAGGTGTCTAGGAAACCTAACCGGAAGAAGTACTCTAGGTGGCCCCATTCAAAGACCTGTCGGACCAGCCTAGCTCACAAGCTAGGTGTTTAGAGAATTTAACCAGCAAGTGTCCAGGTTGGGCTGCCCGGCGCCCTCACTAGGAGTTCCCCACTTTTTAGTACTTTACGAAACAACGTCGGTTCGTTGGTTATGGAGTGAAAATTTTATTATGTTTAAATCTTGCAAGATTAACCAGTCCAATACCGTTTCTGAGTACTCCAACCCTTTTCAAGGTTGGTCAGAGCATACTCCGGCAAGGAAACAACGAATAAATTCAAATTTTATTATGGGGAACGTGAGTTATGAATGATTTTATTACAACACAAGAAAAACTCTCCGACAGAGAGCGCTCTTGACTTGTCTTATGACAAAGGTTCAAGAGTCTTATGATGCACGGAATTAAGTACTGTACTGAAAGCAAAATCTAATCTACCCAAGAATCTCTTTCAGGTCAAAGACCGTACTCGAGAGAGCATGGGGGTAAGTAAAACGAAAACAAAAACAACTCTCCGACGGAGAGCACTCTTGATTCACTATTGGTGAGATTCAAGAGATTTCTACTTTAAACAGTTTTATATCAAAAATGAAACTACTTAGGCAAACAATAAATCAACTGGCAATTATTTGGAAAATGAAGCTAAACTAGCAATTAGTTTCTAAATGCAAAAATGAACTAAACTAAAGAAGAAATAAACAAGAGACAAGACACACTTCCCCAAATGGGGGAAGTTGGATGTGGGGGCTTAAAAACCCCACTTGTTTTTTATTAATAAGTTTCAATTTTTTTTTGGGTTGTTGGGGAACTTGACAAAAAGGTTTTGCTTTCTTTGGTTTGCTTAGCCCTTTGGCTCTTTTCTTGCCTGATTTACTTTTTGTTCACCTATAGATAAGAGCTTTAAACAACAGCTAATTAGAGTGTTAGAAAACCAAATTTAACTGATGACTCGAAAAGATGAAAATAAATGGGATGAAAAATGCCAAATGAGACAAACAAAAGGCCCAAAACAGGAAAATAAAGCCAAAAATCAGACCTTGGAAAAGCTGGGAAATGCTCACTTTTTAAGGTGAAAAAATCACATTTTTCGAGAAAAGGACTTAGAAATTTTTTAGGAAAAAAAAAATTTGAAATTTTTTTTTTAAATTTTTATGCTAATTTCCAGAATTGGAAAATAGCAGAAAATTAACAAAAGTCAGCAAAAATAACCAACAAGCTTTAAAAGGCACGTTTTTCGAGAAAATGATGAAGAAAAAAAAATTTGAAATTTTTTAATTTTTAGGCTAATTTCCAGAATTGGAAAATAGCAGAAAAAGTCAAAAAACCAGCAAGCTGGAAAATGCCAAAAAAATGGCACGTTTTACGAGAAAAAATAAAAAAACTTAAAAAAATATTTTTTGGAAAAAAATCGAAATTTTTACTGTTTTTTAATGAATTTCCAGAATTGAAAAATGATGAAAAACTCAGAAAAAAATAGCAAGCAAAAAAATGGAAAATTTGCACTTTTTCAAAAAAACTTGTGCACGTTTTCCAAGGCAAAAAAGGGACAAAAAAGTGACTTTTGAACACTAGTCTTGAAATTTCCAGCTAACTGGAAATACGCAAGAGATAATTGGAAAGAGAAGTGGCACGCAAAACAATGCGTCAATTGAGAGCAAATCCCAAAGTACTTCTCAAGGCAAAACTTTGGTAAAAAGACTGAAAATCAAAGTCTAAAAAGGAGATCTAAGATAAACCAACAACTAGATCTTTAAAAAATGGATTTACAAGCTTTGGGAATGAAACTAGATCTTTGAATGTGAAATTTAAAGAGTAGATCTAGATTTAAAAAATAGATCTAAGGCTAGAAGCCTAGATCTACCTTAGAAAAAGATAGACAAGCTTGAAATAGAGGTTTTAATGACTTGAGATCTTTTACAAAAAAGTGGAAATAGAAGAGATAAAAACCTTATGCTTGAGATCCACTTGTGGTAACCGAAGAGAAGATTGATTTAACTTTTATGGTGGAGATAGAAGAATCCAAGCCCTTCTTTTTAGATCTTTGGATGAAAACGAGATCAATTGAAATCCATTGTGCATTCAAGGATAAGATATGCCTTTGAAGTCTTTGAAGAAGGGGGAGATGCAAACTAGCTCATCCCTTACTCCAAAATGTACCTGAAACTTGTTAAACAATACACTTAACAAAAGAGAGAGATCTTAGTATGTTAGCACAAAAATAAATCAAAGAGCATGTATTGAGTCCAACTAAAGCATGCTACTTCAAAAAATTCAAATACTAATCATAAACAAGTAACTTGATCCACAAATACTTGCCCTATGTGCTTGAGAAAACAAGCCTTCTAAGCTAGATCCAACTCCAATAGATAAGCATATATTAAAAATTGAAAAAATGTTACCTCAACAAAACACCATTAACCATGCATGCACCAGCTTGACCTCCAAAGTCTCAACTTTATTCCAATATTGCACAAAGCAAAAATATTACACAACAAATGGACAAAGGTTTCTTGCACAAAGAATCCCACTAAGAGTGCCCAAAGGCATCCTCTTTATACAAAACTAAAAGACTAAAACCCTAATTCGAATTAGCATCTAGGAGAGCCAAATGGCATAAGCAAAATTCGAATTCCAATCAATATCTAATCAAATCAATGCTTGGAGTGAAGATCCACCATGTAACTCAAGTTTGAAGTAAATGTGGATGGGGAGGTGGCCTCCACCTTGGCAAGGCGCCCCCCATCCTTCCCTTGGAAACTCCTTCACTCCAATACCTATCCCCCACATCATCAATTCGTGAACCATCAAAGGAGGGCGTGAATAAATGAAGGAATGCGTGAGTCATGAGGGAGAAAGCTTGGAGTTGAGGAAATGATGAACACGAGTTTGTGGTTGTTGAGCCATGTGATGTGGCCACTGTCTAAGGAGAGCAGCCACGTTTCAATAAATATACAACCACCAATCCACTTATTGCTTGCCATCTCATCAATTTCGTGAGCCAAATCCACGTGAGGAAAAGGCCCACGCTTTTGATAAGCTCACGTCATCCTCTTCTCATGAAATCGTTTTATCCAAAGTATGAAAATGGCATGTGCATGCTAACTTTGATGTAGATGCCCACCACACTCACAATTGGAACCTTCACCCTTTGGATTATTCGCTTTAAATAATTCACCCATGTGAGGAGGCCCACGTTTCTTCAAATTAAATAATCCTATTTCTAATCCTAAGTTTATTTTGGCATGTGCCTTAAACTTTAATATGGGTCATGTATCACTATGGAACCCACTTCACCCTTTTCCAATGAATATTTTATTCAAATTTGACTTATTTGAATTTTGTCACTTAGTGTATTTTCTCTTTTTTCTAGCAATTAAATGCCAAAATGTAGCATCTTTAGCGAAAACCGGCCCAGAGGCGATGTAACTGCCTAGAATCTGAAGAATGCGGGTGCTAGGGTAAAGAGGATGCTCTGAGCGTCAAAATGAGCCCTCCCACGCCAAATTCCACCTCCATATGAGGTTTTTATCACAACTTAAAAAATTCCAATTAAACCATTAAAAAATGGCCTAAATTACGGAAAAAAAAATATATATATTTTTCTCGGAATCAAACGAAACTCCTAGGGGACCTAGTGCATGTCCATACGACTCAATCAAGATGGCTAACATGTAAAAAATCCTAGACACAAGACTCTAATAACCACCTTAAGTTTTGACCACCATGGAAAATACTCCAGCTTTGGAGGTTTGAGTGAAAAACTCAGGGATTATACGCCACTGATGAGTAGCGCATAATTCCTAAGGAAAAAACACTCTAGAGTATCCCCCAAATGGCTAAACCTAAGGATAGCCGAGTCTTTTATAAAAAGACCCCGTTTAGACCAACTTTTTACAAATTCCCCATGGGGGTATGAACATGCAGTTATTACAAATGGGGCAAAATTGCCCTGAAAATGACTTATGAACTTCTGAACACTGACGATGAACATTGAACATGTTCATGAAGCTAGCGGCTCACGAGAAATTCAGCTATTGTACAAAATAGCTGGTAACAAGAACCTTCTGAAATTGGTATTTGTTCCAGATTACAATGTGTCTGTAGCTGAACTGATAATACCTGTAAGTGATGTATCTCAACCTAAGTTGCCAAGAAACTTGGGTACGGGGACGGGGACGGCACTTTTTGAAACAGGGTACTTGGGTACGTCGAGGGTACTGTGTGTATATATATATATGTCACAGTCACATCATATTTCAGATTTCTCCATAAGTTATGAATGTACTATGTGTACATATATATATATATATGTCACAGTCACATAATATTTCAGATTTCTCCATAAGTTACAAATCATGATTCATGATTCTAAATTCCATGATTCATTGAACAATGAACATTCACATTGAAAATTTAAAACATAAAATTTGATAAATCATAGACTCAGTAGATATCAATTGGAATACTGGAAGTTACATAAAATTTGATAAATCATTGTACCAAGCAGCTGTAACAAACACTCGAACTCAGACCTGAAAGTACACTTGAAATCTTATTTTAAGCACCTATTTGTACTGTTGTTACATGCAATTAAAAATTGCAAATATATTCCTCGATTGATGTGAGTGTATTTCTCACTATTAAATACATATGTATAATTTTTATGTGCACATTTGGTAGTTAAATTATGGTCCATAAGTGTTGAACATAAAACCATAAAAACATTCATTGTAAATCAATGCAAAATCAGTCTACCAGCTATGGACAATATTCCATGGAATTTGAACAATGTTGCAAAGTGTTTGACAAAAGTCTTGAACCAAACTCCATACGCAATTAGCAAAAAATTAGTTCAGATTTGGTTGGGGTCGTTACATTTTCCCTAGCGGATTACCCCCGGAGTACCCAAACATGGGGTACGGAGTACCCAAACACAGGGTACGTCGTACCATTTTGCCTATAGGTACCCCTTTTTTTACAATGGCGTCTCGAGTACATGGAGCTAGTATGGGGTACGGCAGGAGACGTACCTTACGAGTACCCAAGTATCCGATACAGGTACGTGTACCCTACCCCTGAGTACGGGTACCCTAGCAACTTAGATCTCAACACATCAACACGGCTGGACATGAAGCATCAGGAACAAGCAGCATGAAATTTCTAATGAATGGTTGTCTTATTCTTGGGACCCTGGATGGAGCAGTTGTTGAAATAGCAGAAGAAATAGGAGAGCAGAATATGTTCATATTTAGCGCTAAAGTACATGAAGTCCCTAAGCTTCGAGCTCAAAGGGAGTAGTAGACAGGACATTTGAGTTGACAAGGAAAAATGGGCACGCATGAGTATTCTTGGCAACGTTGGTTCAGGGAAATTCAGCAGCGACCGAGAAATTAGACAATATGTTGAACAGGCTTGGGCTATTAAGCCTTGCAAGCGGCCAAGTTAGTGATCCACTGCTGGGTTTTTGACAGCGTTGTTGGCATCTGCTCGTGGTTTCACCGTGGCCGTGTCAAGTTCAGAAGTGTTTATCCGTGTGTCATATTGGTAGTCGTTTTTCATAGAAGCTCACCCTCTTGTTCCACAAACGCCAAAGCTCGAGTTTCAGCGCACAACAAAACTTAAAACCAATCGGAGATCACAGCTTATGTTTAACGTGGAGCCTTGACCCATCGACATTGGTAACCGGTTGATTAAAGCAGAGCCCAGGTTTCAATGATCAACACGCAGCACAACTTAAACATTGATCAGTGGTCACGTCGGTAAGGTTCTTATCAACCGAGTCGTGGAGTTTTTGGCTCCGTGTATTCCTGGGACAGCTAGCACCAAGGGGAGTTCCACAAATTCACTGTGCATGGGGTGTTGGTGGTGTCTTCTTGACCCACGTATCAACTGGTTTTTACTAACAGTCGATTACAAGTAGGGGTTGGTTTTCACACACAGCGCATCTCTCGCATCTCTCACATCCACATGACTTAAACCTGTGTTGCAGAGTCGTGGAGATTGACCTACACTCCCTTTGGCAGTCGATTGCAAATCTTTGATAAGTCACTTCTCTTCGACCTGTAGTTACACGTGATTTAGGGAGCTACCTGGCATTTACGCTTGGCTGGAGGAGACCTGATCCTTAAAAAGATCCACTTTTGATGAGCTGCCCTTTGATAACGGCATGAGGATTGGAACCTAAGTAAGAGTTCCATTTAATAAAAGGAGTAGTCATGTATTCGTTGAGTAGGAAAAGGTGGATCTGGGATCCCACCTTTTTTCGGTTATTTTATTATTTTATTTTCCTTTTTGTTTTCTAAGAAGGCTTTTTAAGGGGCCGACCTTCTCCATTGTAAGGCATGGAAAAAAATTTGGGAGTTCTTCTTTCCCTTGGAGCTTAATAGAAAAAATACCATGTTGGGTTTTTCGAGCATATTGGGCATCTCTTTCATGGTTGCATGTTTCACTATAAGTTGTAGAGTAAATCTAGCAAAGAATGCTATAATCTAGTCCATTGGGCAAGCATTTGCGGTTGTCAAGTTGTTTGTTGACGTTATGTTTTCAAAAGATCATAGGAGTAATAGAATGTAGTCGGTTATACTTATATTCTCCTTGTCTTTGATTATGGAACGTACTAGATTAATCTCACTTGTGTGAAGCGCAAGGCCCCCCTTGAGTCCTCTTTTGACTCCATTCTCCCCTCTGATATACTGGCACTGGCCTTTCCTCAAGGACTGATCCTCCCGTCTTTCCCATAATTCAATCAAAATACCATTTTTGTTACAATTGTTTCTCTAAGGAAACCTCTTCAGTTCACCTTGCCCTCTGTTGCACCTACCTTAGCGATCCTACCTTAGGGATACCCCCCTTGAGTTGGAGAAGAGCCAACCTGAAGCGAGGAAGAGAGGAGTGTGGTGACATTGGCTTCTCTCTTGAGAGTTGTCATCGAGCTGGTGTGCTTATTTTTGGGCTTAAGCACACGCATGTCAGTTTTAGGTGACAACATTTTGGTGCCCTTGCCAGGGGCAAAGTCCAGTTCCCGTATATTTGAAGACTATGCTTCATTGACATTTGTGGGAGATTATATTGCAGATTCTTCTTCTCACATGGCGACTCCACGAAGGGACAGAGCCCTTGTCCTTTTGCAGATCTGAAGATCCTATTGGGTGTAGAGGTGAGCACACTCATTGGAAGGCTTTCAAGCTCACCTTGGCGACTCCACAGTTTGGTATGAGGTATGACTAGATACACATTTCAGTTTTAGTACCTCATTATTTGATTTATGGATGATGATAAGGAAAAACCGGGTGATCTTCTACACGAAGCTTACTCCCCGCTTGATCTCTCAAATATCTGTGGATTTCCTAATGAATGCTACGACTGTGGGAAGGTGTATGACATTCTTCCAGAATTCCATGGAAATAATGGTGTTTCAGCCACCCATCATATTGCCTCTCTCTGCAGATTGATGTCTGATTTTAATGTTCATCATGAGGATGATATTATGATCGTTTTTGCTATAACTTTGGAAAGGGATGCACTAATCTAGTTCTATGGCCTTTTGGATGAATCCATAGATTTAGTGGCAAAGTTGTTCGAGAGGTTTCTCCTTCGCTGGCATGATGGCACAGTTGATGAGATTGAGCAGCTTGCTAAAGAATACGATGCTCTCATCCCTAGGGTCCACCTTGAACAAAAAGAACAACGGCTTGAAGAGCACATTGAGGATCAAATAGGGCAGCTTAGAGAAAGTATCATGGATGATCCGATTGAGGAACCATTACAAGGGCCCTTGGTCAAAGATAATACTGAAAAGTTGCTTGATATTGCCATTGAAAAGATGACGCTGCCTCAGATTTACGCCTTTGAAGATGTTCATGAACAGTTTTACTATGAAGATCCAGACTTGCCTCATGTTCATTTTATGGAAGATAACAATGCTTGTTTTGCAAACTAGCTGGAGCAGATTTATGATGAAGGTTTGGACCTACCTAAATTTTATTTTATAGAAGATAATAACTCTTGTGTTTCAGGTCTGCCTCATGAAAAGCCCTTGGATGGCATCATTCAGCTTGAAGAGGGGTTGCCCACTTATTATTTAAGCCCTCTTCAGCATTATGTTGACACAGCATGTGCTCAACCATGCTATTTGTTTGCAGATCTAAGAGATAGAGACCATCTGAGTGGGGGTGCTATCCCTTATAGCCATACTTCGGTGGCATTTCCAGGTCATGTTCACATAATTATTAAATGCAGGGGAAGAGGTTTTATCATTGAGGAGGAGCTGAGATGGCTCCACTGGTTGTATGAATATACATAATGTATTCTCATGTCATATTAGAGTAGGTAGGTAGATAAATAAAGCTCTTGCATGAACATTTAAATATTTTTCAGCATGCTTTTCTGTTTTGAAATAAGTCTATGGTTTTTGGATGTGAATTGAGCCATCCCTACCACACTGTGTTTTTTGTTTTTCAAGTTGGTCTGCGAATACTCAGAGAATCTGAGGTTCTCATGCACTCACAAGGTGAGCACATGTCCCCGAGTTGGAGCCAGATGTTACCTCCCCTTTGTTACAGGGGTGTCCACAGAGTAGCAGGGGAAGACCATGTCCTTGTGCACATAGGCTGTTGCTGGGGTTTTGCTTCAAGCAGAACTTCGAAGACCACGTCCAGATGCAGAGACACTGCAACATATTACAAATCAACCGGAGTGTTATGTAAACCAAGAAAAGGCGGGTTGAGTGTTTGCATTTATCTGGAACAACCTTGTACATTCTCTTACAAATAAGTTCTTATATCCATTACTCTTATGATGCCTGAGGTGATGCCAAAAATGGCTTTGTCCAGAGGTGCTTCATTTGAAACTAAAATGCTTAATAAGGTTGAATCTTATGGAGCCAGTCATAAGGATGTAAAGGCATGGAAATGCACATAGTTATCACCAAGGCTGAAACACAAAGGACAAAAGTTTTGCTGATAAAATAGACTTAGTCTTGAGAGGCAACCGACAGATTTGAAAAGAGTACATGGACTTAGTATTGGTGATAGTGCAGAAGAATGGAAACAGAGCAAGTGGCAAGATTTTGATTCTCGTTTGACGAAGCTTCTTCAAGTTGAGGTACCTTGGACACAACTTAGTGGGTAACACAGAGTCAGATGAAGATTAACAATGATCCAGACATTGGGAACCTTCTGAAATTGGTATTTGTTCCAGATTACAATGTGTCTGTAGCTGAACTGATAATACCTATAAGTGATGTATCTCAACACATCAGCACGGCTAGACATGAAGCATCAGGAACAAGCAGCATGAAATTTCTAATGAATGGTTGTCTTACTCTTGGGACCCTAGATGGAGCAGTTGTTGAAATAGCAGAAGAAATAGAAGAGCATAATATGTTCATATTTGGTGCTAAAGTACATGACGTCCCTAAGCTTCGAGCTCAAAGGCAGTAGTAGACAGGACATTTGAGTTGACAAGGAAAAATGGGCACACATGAGTATTCTTGGCACCGTTGGTCCAGGGAAATTCAACAGCAACCGAGAAATTAGAGAATATGTTGAACAAGCTTGGGGTATTAAGCCTTGCAAACGACCAAGTTAGTGGGCCACTGCTAGGTTTTTGAAGTCGTGTTTATACACATAATTCGACAGCGTTATTGGCATCCGCTCGTGGTTTCACCATGGCCACGTCAAGTTCAGAAGTGTTTATCCGCGTGTCATATTGGCAATCGTTTTTCATAGAAGCTCACCCTCTTGTTCCACAAACTCCAAAGCTCAGGTTTTAGCGCACAGCAAAACTTAAAACCAATCGGAGATCACTGCTTATGTTTCACGTGGAGCCTTGACCCATCGACATTGGTAGCCGATTAATTAATGCAGAGCCCAGGTTTCAATGATCAACACGCAGCAGAACTTAAACATTGATCAGTGGTCACGTCGGTGAGGTTCTTATCAACCAAGTCGTGGAGTTTAGTCGTGGAGTTTTTGGCTCAGTGTTTTCCTGGGACAGCTACCACCAAGGGGAGTTCCACAAATTCGTTGTACATGGGGTGTTGGTGGTGTCTTCTTGACCCACGTATCAACTGGTTTTTATTGACAGTCGATTACAAGTAGGGGTTGGTTTTCACACACAGCGCATCTCTCACATCCACGTGACTTAAACCCGTGTTGCCAAGTCATGGAGATTGACCTACACTCCCTTTGGCAGCCGATTGCAAATCTTTGATAATTCACTTCTCTTGGACCTGTAGTTACACGTGATTTACGGAGCTACCTGTCATTTACCCTTGGCTGGAGGAGACCCGATCCTTAAAAAGATCCACTTTTGATGAGCTGTCCTTTGATAAAGGCATGAGGATTGGAACCTAAGTAAGAGTTCCATTTAATAAAAGGAGTAGTCATGTATTCGTTGAGTAGGAAAAGGTGGATCTGGGATCCCACCTTTTTTTCGGTTATTTTATTATTTTATTTTCCTTTCTGTTTTCTGAGTAGGCTTTTTAAGGGGCTAGCCTTTTCCATTGTAAGGCATGGAAAATTTTTTGGGAGTTCTTCTTTCCGTTGGAGGTTAATAGAAAAAATACCATGTTGGGTTTTTCGGGCATATTGGGCATTTCTTTCGTGGTTGTGTGTTTCACTATAAGCTGTAGAGTAAATCTAGCATAGAAGGCTATAATCTAGTCCATTGGGAAAGCATTTACGGTTGTCAAGTTGTTTGTTGACGTTATGTTTTCAAAAGATCATAGGAGTAATAGACTGTAGTCAATTATACTTATATTCTCCTCGTCTTTGATTATGGAACGTACTAGATTAATCTCACTTGTGTGAAGCGCAAGGCCCCTTTGAGTCCTCTTTTGACTCCATTCTCCCCTCTGATATACTGGCACTGGCCTTTCCTCAAGGATTGATCCTCCTGTCTTTCCCATCATTCAATCAAAAAAACATTTTTTGTTACAATTGTTTCTATAAGGCAGCCTCTTCAGTTCACCTTGGCCTCCGTTGCACCTGCCTTAGCGATCCTACCTTAGGGATACCCCCCTTGAGTTGGAGAAGAGCCAACCTGAAGCGAGGAAGAGAGGAGTGTGGTGACATTGGCTTCTCTCTTGAGAGTTGTCATCAAGCTGGTGTGCTTATTTTTGGGCTTCAGCACACGCATGTCAGTTTTGGGTGACAACAGGTCCCACAACCTCCATGTGTCTTCATGAACAATTGCCACTTTAGTTTTCTATTGTATTTATTTGCTTAGATCCTTTATTAAATATTTATTCCATTCTAATGTCTAAACATCATTTATTAGCTCCCTTATTGCAAATCCCAATGTCTCCATCCAACCTAGGGAACTAGTAGGATTGATGGAATTTTCCTGTCATGGATTTATTGGGATGGGGACATTACAGAGTATTGAAATATTGTAATGAGTTAGGTCCCATCATGTTTTTGTGTTTATCATGGTGGGGACAAGTTGTCTTTTCTAAGTAGTGTACTTTTGAGATATAAAAGAAAAAGTGACTATGTTTTAAAAGTTAAGTGACTTTATTAAATGTATTTGTGCATTAAATGATTAAAAAAGACATTTAATGTGCTTTTAATGTAAACCCATAGATCATAAGTGATCTCAGCCATTCAAAAAGTAGTTCGAATTAGTTAGGGTTTAGGGAGGGTAACGTCACCTATTTAATACATCTTGGGAGAAGAGCCAAAACACAAGAGAGAAGACAAGTGAGAGAGAGAGAGAGACCAAATCTTGAAGAAGATTTATGATTTGTGAGAGACTAATCATCAAAGACATCTTGAGGACACAATTCCCAAGAAAGTTTTGCTCCAATCATTGAATTCATACTGTCAGATCCATACAGCCATCTCTGCTAACCGTACAGGCACAGAACCCGAGGTAGATTGCAGGCACAGTTTTTTAGGCAGATTGAGGTCAAATCTGGCACAAATTTCGAGACAGTTTTCGAATTTCGAGACAGTTTTA
The DNA here is from genome assembly GCA_027924585.1 of Larix kaempferi. Classification (NCBI taxonomy): domain Eukaryota; kingdom Viridiplantae; phylum Streptophyta; class Pinopsida; order Pinales; family Pinaceae; genus Larix; species Larix kaempferi. The sequence goes on along the minus strand of BSBM01000834.1, from coordinate 2,052,120 downwards.
TGTATTTAATTTTGAGCAGAATCCATACTGTCTGTACCTGGCACAGTTCCTGAAAAATTGTTGAGTGCAGTTCGCACGTGTGAGCAGCTGTAAGTATTATTTTGGCACGAATTTCAATGTAGTTTTGCAGAAGAGTGGGATTTCTGAAATTTGTTTTGATGTTGTAGAAGAAATTTTGTATTGGTGAATTTCTGACTTGATCTCTCAGTAATAAATTTCTTTCTCTAGGTTTTCCTTCGGTGAGGTTTTGCCCTGGGCTTGGCCCTAAATTTCTGAGTTGCTTTCTTCTTCAGTTAAAGTGTTTGGTTGTATGGTATTTATACTTTAACTATCAGAAGTTTCATTTTTATGAATTCATAGTTCAGAAAAGCTATAAATCAAAATTACAGTCAAAGTGTTTGGTAAAAGTCCAATAAAAGGGTTTTGTAATTTTTATCAAAAATCTTCACCATGTCACTGATTCAGGATCAACCACTAATATGGAGACAACCAAACTTCAGGTTTGGAAAGATACTATAACAGAGAGTATCCAAGTAATAATGGATAATGATATGTGGAAAGTGATTCTCTGACAACAAGGGAAGTCAGTTGTAACTTCCAAGTGGATCTATAAGATCAAGGTATTTACTGACATTCCGAGCTCTTTGAAGCTCTCAGAAAATCCTATATTCTATGACAGGTTGTTTCACCATGACAAGGACATGGTGCACTTGTCAGACTTGCTTTCCCGAGTACAGTCTTTGACTTGAAAGAGACTCTTGGGTAGTAATTAAATAACTTCATTTTTTGCTTTATTTTCTTTAAGTACCTTGCATCATTTTTCTTTTTAGGTCTCCGAGGCTCCTTTAAAGTCTCTTGAATCTCGCTTTTGCGGATCAAGAGCATTCTCTGTCGGAGGGTTCAACTTAACTAAAATCTCTTGAATCTCGCTTTTGCAGATCAAGAGTGCTCTCTATCGAAGGGTTTAAAATTGGAATTTACATTTCGTAAGCTCTGTGTATGCTCTACCCATCGCAGGCTTGTCTGAGCGTTGGGATATCAAAAGCGGTTGTTTGCATTCTATAATTCTTCACATTAAATAATCTACTCACCTTAATAAAATCAAGTCCCCATAAACAAATGAGAATCCGGCGTTACCGTTAAGTGATCAAGTGGGGAAATTTTGGCTAAGGAAGCGGAAAAAACTGGGAGGCGGCCTCAGGGAACAGTTAGACTATACCCTTGTTTGTGTAGTATTGAACACCGCTCTCGAGACTCCATTCCAGCCCACATGTTCTTGTACAAAGCCACTTAGATCATAATCCGAACATATTCCCCGTACCGCAAGGTATATCGGGAATTCCCTTTTTTCCCTATTAAACAACTCATCTTCATAAAATATTAAGTAAAATAAACCAAGAACATTCGCACAACAGTTTTCACTATAGCACTCCAACAATCAGTGACTCCATTAGCACTGGTTTCATGCACTTGCAACAATATTTTCATATTTCCATTTTAATCTCGCAAGTTGTTGTTTACTTTATGATTATGTCATGCCGTGGACGTGTTTAAAGTTATTTGCGAATAAACTTGGTTAATTTTTATTAACTCACTCACAAACTCCTAAATAACACTCATCCCATCCTTAACAAATAACACAATCTAAGAGCCTTTCGAAACTCTTAGATAAGGTCTACCCCCCTTGGCTTCGGTTAGGAGTTAGCCTAAACAGAGGAGTCGAGATTAGGTAACAGCACCTGACTCGAGACTTGCCCCCTGTTGGAACATTTAAAAACCCATTCCATACTTAGCATCTATTTTATTAGTCATCTAGATTAATTTTCCTAGGTGTAGACTATGTAGTTGGCCTAGTTTTGTCTTTTACGCTTCCATATGCCATCCTAAGTCACAAAAACGAATTTGGATAGATTCTGAATAAGATTTCCTTGGATTCTGTCTGATTTTATTCCATTCCTGAATTAGAAAGACACTTTCCTAATTTAGACAACTTTATCCTGTTTTTTTCTACTTTCTAGTGGATAAGGTAAAGCTAGTTGACTTGGAAACTCTCTCCACTTAACCAATTCGACCTCCACCACTTTATTCTCTCATAAAGTCATCATTACATTCCATTTACATCACTCATGAGCTGCCATACCATATTCAACCAATTCGTGAGCCCTTAGAGTGTTTTGGAAAGTGCTTTTGACACCTAGGGGGTTTTTATGCTTTTAGTAAGCCTTACTTTTTTGTGCTTTACAACTTGCCTTTAAGGCATTCTATTTTTCTCTCTTGAGATGTATTATATATTGTATTCATATTAAGGAATAATACATGAGATGATATTTCCATCAATTGAGTTCATTCTCTTATGTTTTTGTCTCAATATTTCTTCTTCTTATTGTTAAATTTCATACATTCATAGCTTAATAATTCAATTGCATAAACAGGATCACTAGAAGAAAGCCAAAGCACAAAACAATAACAACGGAGTTTATCCTGGGAAACCCAAACGGACTAAAACCCAGCAACCTTCGTATAGAGATGATAATTCTGAGATCAAAGTACAATCATAAAAGAGAAAAGATAGAAATGCTTTCCAAAAGTAGAAACCCCAAAACAGTATTCTTCTCCAGCAGATGCGAACTTCTCTCTTCCAAGTGATGCGAACTTGAGTGAATGAGTGAGTGTGATAATGAGGTGACTTTACCTCTTAATTATACAAGTGCAAAACTGACTTTTACCATATGTGAGCCGACTTCTCTATTTGACTGGGCCAACTACACTTGGGGGGCAATTTATAATTTAAATTTAATCTTTTATTTTGCTTCTTTTCACCCCAAGGTTTACATTGATTCTTTCAAGGGTTTACATAATTAATTACATCAAGTTCATCTCGCTTAGGAGGTACAATCAAATACAATAGAAATACAATAAATAATATCTTCCGAAGTTGCACAAAACCCAACACTCCCTCTCAACAAGGAAGGTATTCTTCAGTCTTCATCAACATCACGATCATCTGGGTTTCATCTATACATCTATACTGTCTCCATCATCTCTATACATACTGAAGGTTGTCAGCACAATCTCAGTCCTTCGAGAAGTGTCTTCATGCATCATCTACACCAGTCCTTCGATGAGTCCAGGAGAATCACTCAATCCTGGATATCTGAGATATCAGCTATACCATCTCTGTTATACCATTTGCTACCTGTTTGTCTCACCTATCGATGGAATTTCTCCCATACCTGGCTGAGATCCCAAACGAGCAAATGGGCACGACCATCTACTACCTATTCGTCTCATCTGCCGATGGGGTCCTCCCATACCTGGCTGAGAACCTGAACGAGTAGAGGTACCTATGCAATCACACGGCCATCTACTACCTATCCGTCTCATCTGGCGATGGGATTTCTCCCATACCTGGCTGAGAACTTGGACGAGCATAGGCACCTGTGTGAACCCTACCATCCACTACCTGTCTGACTCATCTGTCGATGGGATTTCTCCCATACCTGGCTGAGCACCTGGACGAGTGAAGGTACTTGGGTGAAAGCAGGGCAAGCATCTCGATGTCATCTTTCCCTCTCAAGGAGGGACACATTCTCTTCTACTCCAAGTCTTCCGCGAAGGTATTCGAACTTCACCCTCGAAAGGGCCTTGGTGAGAACATCTGCAATCTGGTCGTCTGTCGGCACGTACTGTAACTCGACTGCACCATATCACATATGAAGTGATACCGAATCTCTATATCCTTTGACCTGTCGTGAAATACAGGATTCACTGACATCTACACACAACTCTGGTTATCACAGTGAATCACAATCGTCTCTGGAATCTGGCTAAACAATCCTTCCAGGAGTTTACAAAGCCAAACTGCTTCTTGAGTTGTTGTAGTAGCAGCCATGTACTCGGCCTCTGCAATACTGAGTGCTACCGAGTTCTGCTTCCTACTGCACCAGGAAATGACTACAGAACCCAAACTAAAACAACATCTGGAAGTACTCCTATCTGCAACGCATCCGGCCCAATCTAAGTCTATAAACCCCTGCAATCTCAGGTCACAATCTGAAGCATATTTCAAACCATATCCCACAGTGCCACGCAAGTATCTGAGCACACGTTTTGCAGCAATCTAGTGAATCTGCCTCAATTCACACATGAACTAACTGAGAGCATTCACAACAAAACATATATCTAGTCTGGTGTTTGTCAAATACATTAATGACCCAATCAGCTGGCGATACATGGTGTGATCAATCAAATCTGAATCTGAAGCAGAATCTCTCAGCTTCTTCCAATTCGCATCCATCGGAGTGGCCATGGACTTGTAGTCCAACATTCTGAATCTCTTCAATATATCTATGGTGTACCTTGTCCTAGGAAAAACTCTTTCTGCCTCTGCCATACTTCTAATCCCAAGAAGTAGTGCATCAATCCAAGATCCTTCATTTCAAGCTCAGAGGCGAGATTCTTCTTACACCATATGATAAGTTTCTCAATTCCTGTGAGAAACAGCTCATGAACATATAGTACCAAAATCAGTGGCTCATCATCTACAACCTTATAGTAAAGGTTGGGGTCTGCATCACTCTTGGTAAATCCCAAGCTCACCAGGAATCTATCTATCCGTCCATACCAAGCATGATGTGCTTGCTTGAGTCCATATAGTGCCTTTTTCAATCTGCATACATGAGACTCCTTTCTGTGGACAATAAACCCATCTGGCTGCTCGATGTAAACTTCTTCCTCAATAACATCATTGAGAAAGGTTGTCTTCACATCCATTTGATGCAACTTCCATCCCATAGCTGAAGCAATAGCAATGATCGATCTGATGGAAGTATATCGAGCCACAGGAGCAAATGTTTCATCATAATCGACTCCCTCTTTCTGAGAGAACCCTCTGGCAACAAATCTAGCCTTGTATTTTTTTTATTTTTTTTTTCACACTTCCATCTGCTCCACGCTTGATTTGTATAACCACTTGGAAGTCACTACTGACTTCTCCTCAGGTTTCGGCACAACCTGCCACACATCATTCTTCATGATGGATTGATATTCTTCCATCATGGCATCCTTTCAAACTTGATGTTTGGATGCTTCTTCATAAGTGGTTGGTTCTGAATTGATGATGTTACTCATCAGTGTTACATAACTGGAGAACCTCTGAGGTCTTTTGCTTTCTCTGGAAGCCCCATGTAGAGCTTCATGTCCCTCTGCATCCTACAGAGTCTGTTGTGCCCATCTAGGCCTTTTCTGGCCTGCAACATTTCTGGGGATATCAACTGGATCAATGAAATCGATAGGTTCATCCTTTTCAGCTAACTCCCTCTGGCCTGGAGGGGGATATGATCTCATCTCCTTTGGTTCTAGCATTTCTTCATCATCGATCTCCATGTCTGATCCTCTGCCTTTCCTGACAGCCATCTTTTCTTCAAAGGTCACATCCCTACTGACTTCAATCTGTCTGGATCCTGGGATGTAGATTCTATAAGCCTTTGAAGACTCACTGTATCCCACAAAAGTTCCCTTCTTGCTAAAGGTTCTAACTTCGTCCTTTTCTTCTTGGGCACATTTATGTAGACTGGACAGCCAAATATCTAAAGGTGGCCCACTTCTAGTTTTACTTCTGTGAAAGCTTCCTCCGAGGTCATCCTTCTAGGCTGAGAGTCATATTCCTGGAAGCTTCCTGCTGAACATCAATGGGATTCATGTGTTCACCACTTGTTCAGTCGGAACAAGTCACATCATCCTTCTCTTGTAGGCCATATCACATGATCTTTTCCCTACAAGTCAAACCCCGTCTGATGATTAGTGACATTGCATAATCAAATTTGACCAATTTCTATTTCAATGCAATGACAATAGTTTACACAGGCATCTTAGCTAATACTTGAGCACAACAATCATAAACATGTCTTCTAAATACATCTGGGAACTATCTAGATGTCTGCTATCTCCACTAGAACATGCCATCAAGAGTGTGCACTACTCTAAGCATGCAAGAAGGAGATATCATCTAGACTAGCTCCATTATGTGTTAATGAAGTGTTGTGTATATGCATAATAAATACAACAAGGTAAACTATATCAACTGCTCAATACACTTCCAGATAGATCTGCATATAATGAAGATAGATAAGACAAAACATATCTATGTAAGCAAGAAAACCAAATACTTATCTCTTATTGTTTTTGTGTGTCGGCTCCCACTGCCTTCTTGTGGGAACCAAGAGAGATCTTTGTTCTTGCAGTCTAGATCTTCATATCTCCTAGAAGAAGAACTTTGAATGATCATCATTCCTTGACTTCTTGTGGGGGGTATCTTATTCTACATCAGCAGTTGATGCTTCATGCTTTCTTTTACTTGAGCTTCGACAGTTACTGGCGTAATGGCCATATTTCTTGCACCTATAGCATTGAATCTGAGATATGTCCTTCTTCTCCTTTTGATCTGGGCAAGGGCTTGATCTCCTATCTTGGTGCTTGTGTTTGTGGAACTTCCTTCCTTTTCCCTTACCTTTCTTGGCATGGGATACGAATGCTTGATTCTCCTCAGGTTGAGTACCATGGAGTCTTTGTCGTGCTGCAATCCTAGTATCCTCCTGAGTGCAATCTGCCCATAGCTTATCAAACTTGGGTAGTTTAGATCTACCACTTATGCTTTGAATAAAGGACTCCCAAGATGGTGGAAGACCATTCAGAGTGGTGATAACAAGCTCCTTATCATCAATGGGATCTCCATTGGTGCTAAGCTTGTCCCTTAGATCTGTGATCCTCATGAAGTATGAGGCAATGGATTCTGATTTGGATATCTTCATATTTGAAAGCTGGTGCCTCAATGTAATGGATACATTGATGCTAGTGTGTTCAAACAACTTCTTTATTGTTTTGAACATTTTCCTAGCAGACTTCTTCCCTAAGATTTGAGGAACCAAATGATCTCTTACTAAGTCCACCAGAATCCTTCTTGCTCTGGCATCATTCTTCCTCCATCGGGATTTGTCTTCTTCGGCTTCTGGTTCAGGGACTTTCTCATTTACATATTGTAATAGGTCATTTTCTTCTATAAGTAGAAGAACCCTATACTTCCAAGAGATAAAGTTGGAATCTCCTTCCAAACGATCTTCAACCTTCATACCAATCGTCTTGACTGCAGATCTGGTTTAGAAACCCTAGCAGAAGCTAGGTCAAAAATGAAAGTTGGAATTTTGAAAAACTAATTCCACAGGTAGATGTGCCTTGGCAAGGCAAGTTGATATGAGGTAGGGCTGATCCAAATCTGTGAAGATAAGTAGGTCAAAACTGAAACCCTAATTTCTGTTGCAGCTGCAGAATTAGGTCAAAAACTGAAAATTCTCGGAATTGAGTTATGTCTTCACCAAAAGATGCGCCTCCCTTGAAGCAAAATTTCCAAGGCTCTTTTTCTTCAAAAGGTTGAGTGAAGACTTCAGAAGATGAAACCCTAGTTTCGGCAATGGCTTCTTCTAGAACTGCTCTAAAACCATGTTAAATTTCATACATTCATAGCATAATAATTCAATTGCATAAACAGGATCACTAGAAGAAAGACAAAGCACAAAACAATAACAACGGAGTTTATCCTGGGAAACCCAAACGGGAGAAAACCCAGCAACCTTCGTATAGAGATGATAATTCCGAGATCAGAGTACAATCATAAAAGAGAAAAGATGGAAATGCTTTCCAAAAGTAGAAACCCCAAAACAACCTTCTTCTCCAGCAGATGCGAATTTCTCTCTTTCAAGTGATGCAAACTTGAGTGAATAAGTGAGTGTGATAATGAGGTGACTTTACCTCTTATTTATACAAGTGCAAAACTGACTTTTACCCTAGGTGAGCAACTTCTCTATTTGACCAGGCCGACTGCACTTGGGGGGCAATTTATAATTTAAATTTAATCTTTTCTTTTGTTTCTTTTCACCCCAAGGTTTACATTGATTCTTTCAAGGGTTTACATAGTTAATTACATCAAGTTCATCTCCCTTAGGAGGTACAATCAAATACAATAGAAATACAATAAATAATATCTTCTGAAGTTGCACAAAATCCAACACTTATTCTTGCATATCTTTGAATAATTCTTGTGAGGACTTCTTTGCTTCAAGATTCTTGGCTATTATAATTCTTTCATGGTATTCAACCTATATATAATTCTCACATGGTATCAGAGCCATGGGAGCTCTTGATTAAATTAGTCTTCCAGTATAAGATTTCAGAGAGTTTGTTTTGCAGGTACTGAAGATCAAATGGCAGAAATTTCTTCAATACATACAGTTGTTGAAGATGAAGAATTCCATATCTCTTTTTTGTTCTCCCATAAGTCTTCTATTCTAAATTCTAAGAAAGATAAGCCAATTTATACTCTAGAATCTGAAGAGGTTCTTGAATCCTCTCTTTCACATGAGTCTGTTGGTGTGCAGAATGATGACCTTCTGAATGTTTTGGAGTTTAGATCAGAATTTGGAGGTGATGCATTCTCCCTCCTTGATCATATACTTCTTATGTACTTCTATATGATCATTGGAATATGTTCTCAGAGTTTCACTGAAGATGGAGGACACTAACATTCGCTTGGGTTCAAGTCTCAGACATATTTTGGTGATTTTGGTTCTGATCTCACCCCTATCGGTTCAAAGGAGATCTCAAGGAACCTTATATCAATTCTTGGAGCTGATTTAACTTCCACTGATCAGAAGTTCAAGTTTCAAGAGAAATCAGATCTAATTGGAGTTGATCCTACCTGAATTGGTTCGAATTTCAAGTTCCAGAATGGTCTGCATATTAATGGATTTGTTCTCTTCAAGAGCAAGTTCAGAGAGCCTCCAGTTTCGCTTGCATCCTCTACTGGAGAATTCAAGCACATGTTTTTGGAGCATAATCCACTTCTTCCCAAGAAGAATATTCCTCCAGACATCTGATCAAGTTCACACCTACTTGAATTTGGAGCAGCAGCAATTTTGGTGTGCACATGTCCATTTTTGAGGGAGGGTTTTATTCCCATGAGGTTTTCCACGTTTCCTCGGTTTACATGGGCATAAGTTTTTGTATTGGAGTGACCATAAGCCTTGTTGCTTGGGCCCTATATTTATGATATTTTACTCACATACAATCAGGCTTAAGGGGGGGTGTTGGAGCATTTAAAAACCCATTCCATACTTAGGATATATTTTATTAGTCATCTAGATTAATTTGCCTAGGTGTAAACTATGTAGTTGGCCTAGTTCTGTTTTTTATGCCTCCATATGCCATCCTAATGACAGATTATGAATAAGATTTCCTTGGATTCTGTCTGATTTTATTCCATTCCTAAATTAGAAAGACACTTTCCTGATTTAGACAACTTTATCCTATTTTTTTCTACTTTCTAGTGGATAAGGTAAAGCTAGTTGACTTGGAAACTCTCTCCACTTGACCAATTCGACCTCCAACACTTTATTCTCTCCTAAAGTCATCATTACGTAACATTTACATCACTCATGAGCTGCCATACCATATTCAACCAATTCGTGAGCCTTTAGAGTGTTTTGGAAAGTGCTTTTGACACGTAGGGTGTTTTTATGCTTTTAGTAAGCCTTACTTTTTTGTGCTTTACAACTTGCCTTTAAAGCATTCTATTTTTCTCTCTTGAGATGTATTATATATTGCATTCATATTAAGGAATAATACATGAGATGATATTTCCATCAATTGAGTTCCTTCTCTTATGTTTCTATCTCAATATTTCTTCTTCTTATTCTTGCATATCTTTGAATAATTCTTGTGAGGACTTCTTTGCTTCAAGATTCTTGGCTATTAGAATTCTTTCATGGTATTCAACCTATATATAATTCTCACACCCCCAAGGCCACACCGATCAGCTTTGGAACATTTCTGCTGCGCTTCCCCCAGGTGTGCATTTCAGTGGCAACAGCGCCCAAGCTCTCTGCATGTCGCACCTCCTACGCCTGGCAACCTGCTCCACGCCTATTTGCAACCGTAGTTCTACTGCCTTCTCCACATCCCAGCTCGGTCGTCCTAGCTCACGCCAACTTCCAACCCGATTCGCGTCCTCACAGCCACAGCATCCCATGGTTGTTGCTCTTCCCACTGGCCACCGCTCGACCCTACTGCCTTCGATCCGCCCAAGCCATGCTACAAGCTCTCACGCTACCACCGTCTACTACACCCGCAACTTCCCGCGTCCCTTCACGTCTGAGCAACTCCCTTGTTCGTGGTTGCTAGCGGCTATGGAAGCCTCCACTACCAACAACTTCTTCCACCAATCATCGATCTACCACAATGTCTCCACCCACTACCCATGCATGCTCATCTCGTGACCTTTGCCCATCCTACTACTGCAACTACCCGATCCACAATCCATACGGTTGCCCCCTTTTTTATTTTTGAATCTTCATAAACCCGTCAAATCGCGACCTCCCGCTCAGAGCTAAAACTGAGCTCTGATACCATGTCTCTTCTTGGTTGTAGGGGCATCATGCTTTTCTTTTTCTTTCTTCCAACATTCTGCAGCAAAGTGATCTAACTTGCCACATTTGTAACATTGAAGCTTGGATTTATCTTTCTTGATCTTTGGATTTTGGACTGATAGGATCCCTTTCTTGCCCTTGTTCCACTTTCCTCTCTTCCTTCCAATTATGGCTACAAGAACTAGTTCTTCTTCTTTTTCCTTTGAGCTAGAGGCAAGTTCCCTTGTTTCCTCTTGGATACATTCTGACCAAAACTGATCAAAACTAGGTAACTGACCACGAGCACATGTTCCTTTCACAAATGGCTTCCATTCTGGAGGAAGTCCACTCATAGATGTCAACACAAGATCTCTGTCAGGGACACTTTCATCAACACCTGCTAGTTGATCTCTGATTTGGGCAATCTTCAAGAAATAAGAAGAAACTGAATCATCTTTTGTAAACTTCACTTGACGAAGTTGATCTTTTAGAAATAAAATTCTGCTAGGATTCTCATTCTCATATAGATTCTTCAAGGCATCATACATCTTCTTGGTTGAATCCTGGCTTGCAATGAGAGGTACAGATGATCTTTTACTGAGTCCATCAATATCCTCATAGTTGTGGCTTCATTCTTCTTGAATCTTGATTTCTCTTTGGCTCCCTCTGGCTCTGGAATATTTCTAAGTATATGATCCTTGAGATCATGTTCATTTAGGAGCATATCTTCTACTCTGAGTCCAACAACCATCTTGACTGAAGACTGAAAAACTGAAACCTATTTCAGAAACCCTAGCAGGAGAGGGTCAAAAAATGAAGTTTGGAATCTTGCAAAACTGACTACAAAGATAGATGCGCCCTATCAAGGCGAGTTGAGAGAAGGTAGGATCGAGCCAAATTTGTGGACCGGACAGCACAAAACTTAAAACCCTAATTCCTGCATTAACTGCAGCAGCGGCAGAATTAGGTCAAAAATGAAACTTCTCAGAACTGGAATTTTCCTTCACCAAAAGATGTGCCTTCCCTAGGGCGAAATTTTCAATGCACTTTTCAAGCCAAACTAAGAGGGGAAGGCCCCGAAATGTGAAACCCTAGTTTCTTGTCCCAAACAGAAATTAGGTCAGATTTGAAAGTTCTCTGAATGAAAATCTTCCTCCACAGATAACTGAGCCTTCCCAGGGCGAATTGAGTAGAGGTCTTTCCGGATCAATTCTGCGGTTGGAAACCCTAAATTTGGGAAGCCCTAGTTTCTGGCACTTGGCTCTTTCAGCACTGAGCTGATACCATGTTAATTTTTATAATATAGCAGTATAGTTTATATTATAAGCATCCCAAGAAATAACTGAAAGAATAACAATGCACAAAGAAACAATAGACACAAATGTTTATCCTGGGAAACCACAAGGGTGAAAACCTAGCAACCTTCTTATTTTGAGATTCAGTAGTGCATATAGCAGATACAGATTACAAAAAATAAGATGACAGAAAAAATAGTCCTCTCCAACCCAAAACAGTCTTCCTCCGATTGGTGCACACTTTTCAGAGCTGACTCGGACGAATTGATGAATGGTTCAAATGAGGAGGGCATCACCCTTATTAATACTTGTTTCTGAACTCACTTTTCTTAATGGGGCCGACTTCACTTTTTCTGCCTGGGCCGACTTGTATTAGGAGCAATATAATATTTGTTTTATTTATTTATTTAGGGCAGACTTTAGCTAGTGAGGATACCTCACTTAGCTACGAACATCAACACTTGTTGCTTACAGTTTTCGTGAACCATCTGTTTTGATGGAAATGGGAAAGGCCTAAATGGAAGTGCTCTTTACACCTGAAATCTGTATTTTTCATTATGGATAAAAGAAAAGTTGAGATTCTTAATGGAAAAGTGAAAAATAAAAACCAACCATAATGACGAATATACACTGATGTATTAATTTTCGAAGGGGTTTTAAATCTGTGTCGAGCTTGAAATTTTGAATTAGCCCACCGTGGAAAAAATTGGGTCTACAAATAAACGTTGCCAGGCTAAAGTGTGAAGTGTGATGTTTGACATGGACTCTCCAAAAACTTGGGAATAGAAATCACTAAAAGAGGAGAGTTCTTCTTTTCCTTTTTGCTATTTATATTTGATATTGATTTTTCTCTATCCACCTGCAAGTTGGTCGTCGGACAGCAAATAGCCCACCAGTTACGGGCAAGGATTATTTATGACTTTAATTTGCTGGCAAAACGTCAGACACAAGACTGAGTTGACTCCAAACTAAGTCTGACAAGCCGAGCAGAGTTTGACTCGAGTGTACTTGGACAACTCTGCAATTTTTTCAACTATGAACAAGCTCTATATGCCCGTAGGGCTCATGCAATCAGGGTATGTGAGCCAATGTGAATCGTGCAGTTAATTTATTCAGTGGCGTCCCCTAAAAATTTGGCCAAATTCCCTAATTTCTGGCCTAATAAATATCCGTAAATAAATGTTTGGTAGTGATCCTGCTGCCGTAGACTGTATTAAGTGACCCAGCTCACAACTAAAATATGAATAGGATTTTTTTTTTTAAATATAGTAAACTCTAAAGCCAAGTCTAGTTCGCCATTCGACAAAGCGTTGAAAACCATAATTCCTGGAAATTCTTGCGGTGCTTTGTGCAGGTACTGTATGTAATTATCGGTTGGAAGCACTGACACGCAACAAAAAAATGCATTTTCTACGAGTTTTTCATTTACACGGAAGAAATAGATCTCATAACATGAAATCACAAGAAATATATCTCATAACATAAAATCGCACCATCCAAAAGGAGACAAGTTAAAACAAGCTGAACCCAATCGAGATTTAAATCAAATCCCGGGTTACAGGTAGAAACAGAATACGAATCTTTTTTGAAATAACGAACCCTACCAAGAATAACTAATCGCTTCGCCCTCGATCTGGATCCGACTGAGATGGACGGGAGGGCCTCTTGATGGAGCATGTGGATTTAAAAGCATTAATCTGTTGCTGGCACTTTTCACGGTCTCCTTTGTGCTCTGCCAAGCATTTCTTCAGAGCTTCTGCATCGCACGGCGAGAGCCTACCCTTTTCCATGTTGACGTTTTCCATTTTTCAATTTTCGTTTATCACCGTGCGAACTTATTTCCTTTTTTCGTCGCGTGTTGCTGGGTTTTGTGTCGACGAAAAGAAGTATTTAAAACTTCATAAGATTTGGATTTTTTTTAATTATCATAAATGAATAAAGGAATAAAGTACTGTAAATATTATATAATCTGGATTTTTTTATACTGTCATGTTTAATGAACTAGCAGTTAACAGGAGCAGCATTTAATGAACTATTGGATCAGATCCAACAATTGATATCTTCACAGCAGCATTAAATATTGCATTGTAAGGTGTTTATTGAATGCCCAAAGAATCTAGCTACAATTTTTTTGTCAACTTGCAATTTTTTATTACTGTTTTTGGGTAAAAATGATGTGAAAAATATGAACTTCTCAATCAGTGAACAAGAACAAATTCAGAATCTACACCTCAGGAATTTTAATCACCAAGTGGACAATGAAGTTTTTTCTAAATTGAAACTTTTGGAGCAAAAGAAAGAGGAGATTCTAATTCAAGAGGAGATGGACCGGAGGCTAAAGAGCCGGGCCATTTGGATTGGCCTGGGGGGATAAAAACACAAAGTTTTTTCATTCTAATGCTTCCCAAAGGAAAAATTCAAATGTTATTTGGGAGCTTTGTGATGATGATGGAAACTCTTTTTCTCGTGTGGAGAAGCTACATTCTGCAGCAAGAGGTTATTTTGGCAAAAAAATTGTTGATACTGGGCAATGTGATTTATACACTCAATTAAAAGTGGCCAGACATTATCATGTTTTTTTTTATGACCATGAGGCTGAGGATTTGGGGAAAGAATTTACTATGCTGGAGATTGAAGAAACTCTGAAGGGTTTTGCTAAGGAAAAGAGCCCTAGGCCTGATGGCTAGACAGTTGAACTTTTTTTACAGTTTTTTGATATTATGGGTGAAGATATTTTGAAAATGGTGGAGTATTCAAGAACTAAAGGTTTCATCTATGGGGCATTAAACTCTACCTTTCTCACCTTAATTCCAAAGAAGAGCAAATCATCTACATTTGGGGATTTTAGGGCAATTGCTCTTTGTAATTTGGCTTATAAGATTATTTCGACAAGATTGAAGCCTACATTGTCGAGATGTATTTCCTCTAAACAATTCGGTTTCCTACAGGATCGTCAGATACTTGATGCAATTGGCATATCTCAGGAGATTATCCATTCAATAAAGAAGAGAAATTTGAAAGCTTTTCTCCTTAAAATGGATTTAGAGAAAGCATATGACAAATTGGATTGGGTTTTTTTGTATTTGATTCTCATTCAAATAGGCATACCCCCTTTAGTTCTAAGATGGATTATGGCATGCGTTTCTACCGCAAACATTGTTGTGTTGGTTAATGGGGCCCCGTCCGAGTTTTTCAAGAGTACTAGGGGCATTAGACAAGGTTTCCCTTTGTCTCCTCTCTTATTTTTGATAGTCATTGAAGGATGTAATATCCCAGCCAATAATTGGCCAAAATACTAACTCCAACTTCCAAATTGATTAGGATTTTAACTAGTAATTTTTAAACAATTTCTCTATGGTGTGCAGGGTGTAAGTGAGGAGTACTGATTCACTGATCGAGGATGATAAGAATGACTTTTGATTCTGGTTTTTATATGGAAAATG
The DNA here is from genome assembly GCA_027924585.1 of Larix kaempferi. Classification (NCBI taxonomy): domain Eukaryota; kingdom Viridiplantae; phylum Streptophyta; class Pinopsida; order Pinales; family Pinaceae; genus Larix; species Larix kaempferi. The sequence goes on along the minus strand of BSBM01000834.1, from coordinate 2,036,928 downwards.
TGCAGCAACAAGATAAGTCAGAGACAAACACTGAGTCCTATGCACAAGGTATTGGAGCCTTTCACTTTTCAACAACAGACAAGTTTGTTGCCTACTTCGAGGCTTCCTGAGCTTCCAGCATATGCATACTAGACTGGGAGTTGATTATGGATGGAAGTAAAGGTTATATCAGTAATTATACTCAGCAAAACATATTGGTGCAGGTTTCATATGAATTTGGGAGGTTACAGGTATATTTGGAGACAAACTAGTCAAGGGCGCTACTAAGGATTGCACAGGTAGGAGATTTCCTGCCCTTTCCAAACAGGCTGGAATGAACCCAAAACCTCAAGAATAGAGAATGGGAGCCTTTAAATATGTTATAAGGACCTCATAGAACCATCAGATCATTAATGTGCAGCATAGGGAAATCATACAGTAAGATATGCTAAAACTAGCTAGTTACAAGTGCTTATTGAGCTAGTCTTTAATTCTGAAGGGTAAAAACTCAGTAAAACAATATAATACTATGTTTTGCAATTATGAATGGATCTTATATGACTTATTAATGTTCAGAGGGTCAAATTTTAATATTTTAGGAAGACCTTTCAAATTGATTACCTCCTTCCTTCAATAAACCTCTCCAAAGCTAGTAATTGAGCTAGTTTTAACACTGATGAAGCCAGAAGTCAAAGATTGTTATAAATATCATAAATTAACCTGTAGAAGGCTCTGATATACATCATTATTCACTTCCAGGTCGAAATTAGAAGGTTAGAGAATATTTTACATTCATTTGCACTTTCAGTGCTCCAGAGGACCTCCAGAAGCTAGAATTCCCCCCAATGGGAAGAGATTAACTGGAGATTGAGAAGAATGGTATGGATATCAGAATGGGACTGATATGGAGCTGCTACAGGTCAGAAGAACAAATTATGGGGCGCACTATCCTCTCTGATATGTTATGATCTCCTCCTTCAAAAGTGAGAGCCTCCTTCTGCAATGATATTCCAATGTCTTCTTCACAAGCTTTTCTGGATGGTGATCTCTTCTCTGCAAGTTGAATGAACTTTTAATGGTGGTTGATATGGATCTGATCAGCAACAAATCACCAATTTGGATCTGATCTGTGGACTGGAACCTATTAAACCTTGGGGCACATCTCCCAATAAGTGTTGAGGCACATCACTCAACAGATGATTATCTCAAAGCTCTCAAGACAATTCACAAATGGTCAAAAGATGTGAAATGGAGTTGGAATCCTTCTTTTATAGAATTGATGGTGACCTGTTGAGCAAGTTGAAGAGCTTGGTGACCTGTGAGAATAGGTCACCCATGAGTGGACATACTTTCCTTGCTTTTGCCTTACAAGCTTTTCTCCTTTAGAAATTGTGCCCCCCTTTGTCTCCATATGTTTCTTGCTTTGTAAAAGTTGCTTGTTTGTAAACTGACCTCCTTTTTGGAAACTACGCCCTCCTTCTGCTTTTTCTGGTTGTTTCCATTTTCTTGCTGTGAGCAACTCTTACACCTTTCCTTCTTTTGTTCTTTTTCTAAATCCACAAATTGCTTTAGCCATCTTTCTATTTTATGGCATCTCATTCCAATTTAGTAACATTATCCTCAAGGGGGCGCCCTCTTGGCCCACTTGCACAATTATTGGAAACTCTAATTACAAATATTGATTAAAATTAAATAATCCAACACTCCAACATTAAAATAATTAAATAGTTATTCTACTATAGTCCTGGCTCCAAAATTTCCCCCATTAATTAATAATCCTCCTTTGTCATTAAAATTTGGAATTAATATCTTCAAGGGGGGCACCTTGGTCCAATTAATACCCAGAGACAACCTTAGGCATATTCCATAGGATAATTTCCACACTTACTCATTAATTAAATAATTATTGCCTTGGTGACTTAGGCCAAAATTACCCACTTGGACCATAGCGAAATTTTGGGAACATGACAAGTTCTCCCCTCCTAAGATTGCTTATCCTCAAGCAATTTAGTCCAGGGACTAACACTGCATCTCCATCCCAAGCATACTTATGAATTTTCTTCCTCTCATCATATGGATGACCATAGTAGTCACCCACTCTTTGCACCACACCATAAATCATCAAAATCATGGGTCCCATCAATTTAATGGAATTGAAACATATGCTCTCTCAAGCATGCTCCAACAATTCCATGTATCTCTAAACTCCCCAAGTAAATCTGAGAGGGTCCATCATGCTGCTGCTACTCAACTCTGATCATAAGTTGCTCGTGTCTTCCCCAAGATTCTGGTCCATCATACAGTTCCCCATGCAAGGAACTAAACCGCCTTTTAATATATACTTTTAATAAATGCAGGTTGGCTTTCTGTTAACACCCAAAAAGTGCTCACTAGCTCATTTCCTTATTCACATGACCCATTCGTTCACTTTTTCCACCGTTTGAGCCTCTAAAACCTTCAAAAGGTCACCAAAAAGACCACAATACACCTTTTTCCCCTCAAAGTATGTATTTTTCCTCAAAAAATATTCAAAAAAGGAAAAAGAGAGAAAAAGAGACCTAAACCATGTTGGTCAATACCATTGGTTTCCTTAAACCATAATGGTATTCCCAATCACCAAAAAACTATAAAAAGGTGATAAGGGCTCATCATTATTCATCCACATTTCATCCTATCCTTATGCTACCAAATTCCCTTTGAGATCCCTTGCCTCCCATTTCGAGTTTGAAGATCCCCATTGAAGCATTGGAGAAGAAGAGACCATTGGACATTGGAGCATCTCAACCTTGGAGCCGCTCAAAACTCACCATCCTCACCATTTGAGGTAATACAAAAGATCAAATTTTTTAATTTCTTGTTTTTCTCATAGATCTTATTGCTTATGTTCTTAAATCTAATTTTTTATTTCTTTGCACATGTTAATGTTAGATCAGATTACATTAGGTTTTACATATTTTTATTGAGACTGCTGCTACTAGTTAGCAGGTGCATCCTTGCACATGCTTGGGGGAAATCCCAAGCAACAGTTTTTGGCGACTCTGCTGGATTTAGAATTTTCAATATTTGCTTTAGATCTTTATTTTAGTTGTTTTTCCCATTTAAAACTAGATCTGCCATACTAGTCAGCTTCTTGATAGCTGCCTTAGCCATTGGCCCTTTCTGCAGCCCAAAATTTTAATTTTTGGGTTCATTTTTTCTCGACCATTTTTTCGTCCGTACATCGCGACTTTCGCACCCACAGTTGAGTGGCCCATCGCGGCTGTTTGTCTGTTTTCCGCGCGGCCCATCGCACCCGTGCGCCTTTTTTCTGCGCTGCCCATCGCGTCCGTGCGCCTTTTTTTAGCGCGGTCCATCGCAACTTTTCAGCATTTTTCCGCGCGGCTCATCACGACTTTTGGCCACCACGCCGCAATACACATCGCGGCTTTCACCCACATCGCAGCGCGGCTCATCGCGGCTTTTGACCTCACAGCCGCGATATTTCCTATTTTAGTTTGGCCAATTTTTTCCATAAATTTTTGCACAATCAACCCATTTTTTTCAGCATTAATTTCTGCAATTTTTTACAGCCTAGTGTGTCATTATTGCAGCATTATTAATTTATATTCGGTTATATGCTTCACTTATCTTTTTGAAAATTTTCAGTTAATTGAAAGAAAGATTTGTTAAGTATTTCTCAGGTTGTAAGTTTCATACATTGCAAGGTTAGAACCATATTTATAAATTGCTCAATATTTTACCCAAGAAAAACTTTAGAAATCCATTTATTTTTACATATGTTATTTGCTTTACCTTACAATTTTTTTTAAATAATCCATATTTTTTTAAAATATTATTAAAGCATTTACATTTGAAACGTCTTTTTCATTTTTCGCAAATTGGAATCATTATTTTAGTTTGTGATTAAATCGCCCATGCGAGGAAAATTGTTTTAGTATACACCCACACCAGCACACAATCTGTCACAATAATTACAAGTAAGCCTTAAAATCCTCTTAACTAAACAAATATTTTAACCCCACTTAGGGAACACCAAAAGAATTTTGTAGCTAGGTAGGACTGAGGGGATAAGTATCCAAATAACACCCCTCACTCATTTTTCATGTTGAGACATAGTGGCTGACATTTAGGGTACCAAAATCCCTTATTATTTGTTGGCACGGTTTAAAACCAATTCGTCGGAAAGGCCTCTCCCTTAGGAGGGTTGAAGTAGCCAGACTGGTTCCGGAGGCCTAAGTGGAATACCGCAATCCATTCAGTCACCGAAGGATACCTACTCGTTGTTCTCGTTGTACCACCCTTGTGGGATTACAACGATGATAGAACAAGAGCTGCAGATTCACCTAGCCGGACGTGTTATGAATGGGGTATCTTAGTGACCTATCTTTTAGGATTGTCTACCCGAGTCCCTCCCGGTAGGGGGATATCTAGCCTTTAGTTCTACAATTCATATTGTCTGACTTGGATTTCATCACCTTGTAGAGGATATGTCTTGTTGAGTCATAATACTTTTTAGTTAGGTGTTTGCATGCTATATTACCTCCCTTTGGTCAGTGAGTACACATTTTTCTGTGTTTAGGAGCCGTTTGCATGTTGGTTTTCTGACCACATTTTTTAAATTACTCCACTTACTATAGCACAGCTATTATAGTAAGTGTTTTGAGTTTGGTTGTTGGCCTGAGTGCCATTTTTTTTGCGCTCCCCTTCTGCACACATGGTTGCACTAGGGTTTTTTCGAGCTTTACACTCACCACCGCCCCCATTAGATTATTCAGACGACTGTCACCATTGAGTCCCCGAGACGTTCTCGGTGTTTCAAGGTTGAACCCCCTTAGTTTGGTTCACTCGACTCCACACGTCATCGACACAGCGCCCCGTCACTCAATTCTGACGCACCTCATTTCACATCTGACTCTGAGGTAGAATCCGAAAATCCCATATACACCGCACCTACTAGCCCCATGGTTGGTTCGCATTATGACTCTTTTTTCACAGGGACTGTTGGTGGAACATCATCCACCCCCGCCACCACAATGGCCACCACGGTAGCCACAACTACCACACCCCCCTTAGGGATGCCCAACATGGGACCCACACCTACCTTAGGTATGCCCAACATGGGACCTACACCTACCATTACCGCCACTACTCAGATTCCAGTAATTACTGGAACCATTCCAAACCCATCTGTAACTCAAGTTGCACTTGGGGGTGTTGGCCCTTCTCACACATGTTTAAGTGGAGGGCACATCCCTTTTACAACTAATCTCCCCCTTGGGGGCAGTGGCCCAATTCATAATGCTACGACTAGCACTTATGCCCCACCAACCATGTCACGCCCCTCTTCCAGTCTGCCATTTATGGCTAGTCTTAACTTACCAGACCTGGCAAGGTTAACAAATGACCCAATTAGACATGACCCTACTTGGCCCCCCATGCCCACAAAACTCCCCTCATACATCCCAAAGTTTGAAGGGAAGGCTGGAAAAGACCCACAAAATCATGTTATGTCCTTTCACCTATGGTGTTCCTCAAACTCCATAGTCGATGATTCTATTCGAATCCGACTTTTACAAAGAACTTTCACTGGCTCGGTAGCCAAATGGTATATTGAGTAGCCACATGGGACACACCCCACATTTACATCCCTCGCCTCAACTTTCCTACAGTTCTTTCAACTACCCGTACGCTATGATGTAGGAGTGGAAATACTATTGTCTTGTAGACAGAACACCGCTACACACATCATCGATCATATTCATGAGTGGTGTAAGCGCCGTAGTCTCTGCAAGATAAAGCTTGACGACCGTATCTTCCTGGATTGGTTCCTGAAATCACTCCTCCCTCTCATAGCCAAGGATGTAGCTTCTGAACGACCCCAGTCGGAAGAAGAAGCCATTTTAAAAGCTCAACAGTTCGACCTGATATATGCATAGTCTGGATATTTATACACAATCTTATCAGATGCCCCTCGCGGCGATCCATCCCGGAGCGACGCGCCAGGGTCATCCCATGCAGCTGATAGTATCATTTGCCAGGTTATGGCACAAGACAAACCTTTCACAATGATGAGTACAAACAACACCCTAGACCTTTCTAGGGCTACGTCTCATTCTGGAGCTACAACTTTGTATGCTCCAGTAATGCACACCCACCACACTCATGGACCCTCATGTCCACCACAATGTTACGGGAAAGCACCATCAGCTTATGCACCACCTCTATATTATAACCAACCAGCCCATCAAACTCCAGTTCACCCATAAGCCCAATCGACTTATTATCCTCAATAGGCAGCACCTCTTGCTCCAACACTTCCAGTAGCTCAAGGTTACCCACAACCACAACAAGCACCAGGTCTACCTCAGAACCCTCCCACTTACTATCCACCACAGCCTGCTCCAGCGCCTGCACGACCTCAAAACCCACCTACTGCCCAAGGGCATGTATACGCACAGCAAAACCAACCTCAAAACCAGAACAACCAGCGTAATCAAGGAGGTCAACAGAATCGCGAAAGAGGATGCAACCGCGAAAATAACCAACAACAAAACCAAGGAGGACAACCACCTAATCCTCCCAATAACAATAACGCTGCTCCTGCAAATCAAAACCCTGACCGTCCACCAAAACAGGGCAAAAATCATAACCTGAGAAAAAACCACCCGTGTTCCATATGTGGTGTATATGGCCATTACACGCATAATTTCCCCCATTTGGACCGAGCACGTCAACTCTGGACCGATGATGCCCAACGACAAGGGCATGCTGCACAACCAGCACCACCTCCTCAGCTGCAACCCATGATATTGCAAAATCCTCTACCCAACCAAGGAGTAGTAAACACTCATCCAATGGATCCCCCACAAGGATCCGCTGCAACACAGTAGCAAATTACCTATGCAGCAGCCGATTACCAGCATACAAAGGCCAAAAGTCACCATTTGCTAATGATGTCATCAAATGATGTCAACCTTCAAATTTGCTGAAATCAATACGACTCAGCCCCTGAGGCCATGCCCACTGATCCATCTTCGAGTACTCTTCCAACGGATCAGCCATTGCGCATACTTAATATGCCAATGGAGGGGGGTCCTAAAGCCCCTCACTTCCCTTTACGACGAATCAACAACAACCCTAACGCTCGTGCAGCTTCGAACTATAACATCATAGAAGACTTAGCCCAGTCCCCCACTGCTATGTCCGCCCTAGAAATCCTAAAGAACTGCCCTACACAGAAGAAATTGTTATTGTCTGTCATTGGTGCTATAGACCCTAACGACTCCAATATGACAGCTTTCGACTTAGACCAAGCCGAACCTCGTTTGCCTTCATCTCTAGCCTTTCAGGTTTCTGTGTCCATTCGAAACCTCATCGTTCATCGATGCATAATCGATGAAGGTGCCTCCACCTGCAGAAAGTTGGATCCCCAACGCTACAACCATCAACTACTGCATTGCGAGCTTACGATGGTCGTGCAGCTCAACCTCAAGGTCTGTTAGTGAACGTGCCCATACAACTTGGGGGAAAACTGGTTCTCATAAATATAGAGGTCATCAATGCCCAACTTGATTACAATCTCCTTTTGGGACGAAGCTACATGTATAAAATGAAAGCTGTCGCTTCTTCAGTTTTTCGCCTCATGATGTTCCCCCACAAAGGACACGTAGTCAAAATCGACCAGATAACATACTATGATCCCAACGGCCCCGCAGCGCCTGAAAATGTTCTTCCCATGATCGAACAACCTGTTGAGAGTGCACCCACATCATTCGTCTCCTTAGTCGGACCCGGGATATATTCGGATACTCCCATGACCACCACTTTCCCATCTATCCCACCCCCTCTCCGGATAACTGAAGTATCTGATTTGTGCACCCTCTCGCATAATGAACAACAACATACTCAACAACCTCAACCACTGCCACAACCTCCAACAGTGCCTAATCACATAGGAGCCACACCAATCCATACTATCCCTTTTTTATTTCCCCCTTCAGGCGCCATCAGCACACCAGTCATGGCTACACTTAATCTCCTAGGATTAACATTAGGACTACCTGTGTGGTACCTACCTGCCTTAAACCCCCCCATCAACACCGAATGTCATTTTACAACTGGTGCAACCCATCAATACTTCTAACCGTCCACCCCCTGGTGTAGCAAACATCCAGAACCGACCACCTCCAACCGAGACCACTGCATCAACATCTAGTAATGCTCCCCCTCAACTTCGCTACAATGGGGCCAAAGGACCGCAAACCTACACCACTGGACCCACCACCCGCACCCTGCCAACAACTCCAAAGTTGGCGAAGAATCCCCCAACAATCCGTGTTCCCCCTAAGTGCTCTTTGTGCGACGATATAGGCCATGCTACCCATCAATGTCCACAATTACCAGCACTTCAAGAGCATATGCAAATGTTGGATGATGACACTAACATTCTAGTTGTCAAACTTGAGCTTCCCCCTCAACCTCGTGATAAATATTTGCGTACCAACCACCCTTGTGCGATATGCGGCATCTACGGCCATTATTCACATCACTGCCCCAATCTCCCAGATTATAGAGCAGCACTATATGAACTGGATAATGTTGACCTAGAGACATCCCCTCCTCTTATTGAGGAAATTCATCCCCCACCATCTTCCTCCTCGAAAGAGATTAACACAATTTACACGATTTCCACTAGAGATCCCTCTGTTCGGTCGGCCCCTTCCACTGATCTCTCCGACCCACATGTTCAACCTTTTCAAATCAACGAGGAAACCACATGTCCACAGCATGGGGGCAGGCCCAAAACCTTGCCTACTCATCATCATTGTCATTCCGTCAGCAATATTGGGGGAATCCACCCTGTGATGGGAATCCCCCATCATCATATCATCACTTTAGTATGCCACCACGGCCCACAGCCTCATGGTACACCCCCCCCGCCAGCAGTTGGTTAATGCCCTGTTGATCCCTCTCTAAGACAGTATCTGCACCGCATTGAGACCTCTAATTTAGGGGGCATAATAGATTACCTTGACCCTGAGATAGAGGGCATGATCAATCATTTTGAACCTTCCCCGTCACACCTATCTCAGTATTTCAATGATCCCATTGTTCAAACCAACACATATGTGATCCACAATCACAAACCCCATGCACATAGCATGTGGGCAGGTCATTAACCCTGCTCACTTTTTCACATGCGTGATCTCAACCATTTTTGAGGTCACGTGTCACCTGTATATTCGATTTGATTTGATACACCTAGTATTCTTCCCCCGTGGGTCATCATTTCTCCCCACCACTGCATCCCTGGCTTGGTGGGCTCACCTTTATTTGTAGCCATTTAAAAAAAATAAAATTAACCTATTTTTTTCCTTTGACCATTCTGGAGTCATTATGACCTCCATTTTTTGCACCATTTGCATCGCCGTATTCATATTTCTGTGCCCATGATTATGCTTGAGATCAGTTCTCGTTCTCACTAGAAACCTTTTTAACATTGTGTCCCTACACCTTGCTGCCTTGGTTTGCATGCCACATCGACCGATGTCGAGTTTTACAATTTTTACATGAGCCCTTCGCTCCATCCATACTGCAATTATGGCATTGTTTTTCTATCATTCATCAACCCGCAAGGAGGCCCCATCAGTTCCCCCCCCCCCCACCGTTGTTCTTGAATCCCATACTTGTCCCTCGATTGAACACTTCCTCCTTGCTTAGCCACTACTTTTGTTCGGTATAATTTTATCCCTTTTTCGGGCCGAGCAATTCCTTTACGAAAAAGGCACTTAGGGAGTTTCTGTTAAGCTATTTTCTGACTCCTAAAATAATGAAAAGATCGCCAAGCAATCTTGCTTCCTTTCATGCTCACTAAAAGTATTTGAAAGGGTGTCTACCTGGTATAAGTTTACCCCTTTTCCGGACCCTGTAGACTAATTACGAAAAAGGAATACTCTAGTCACATCGGCTAGAAGAGTTCTCCATTCGCATTATTTTATGCTTTTACGGGCCTTGGAGACTAACATACGAAAAAGAACACCAATGGAGTCTACTTACCGCTTTTAGACTCTCTAAAATTGAAAGCAACCACGAGTAATCACCGTCTTGGGCTCGTATAAATCCACAGGACGGTACCATTTTAGAGCACTCTTTTATCCCTTCTTGGAGCTCATTAAAACCACAAAGAAGGACCCAACGGTGCTTTCCAGTGCTACAACAGATCATGTCCACTCATATGGCAGCTTCCCTATTATGGTCGCCTTTGTTCAGAGTATTATGTAGTATGTCACCTTGAGAGTCTCTTAATAGCATCCATCAGCTTGTCCCCCAGAGTCACTCCAGTCTGCAATACATACCCCTGATCCCTTAAGCTATGATCCCCACACCTAAATGTTAGTTTCATATGCTGTCAGGTCAACCATGTCATCATGCTCTGAACAGAGGAAGTTTGAGTCAACCCACTCTATAACCCCAGTTGTGCCTCATCCACACAATATGTCAGTCCTACCATCAGTACTATCATACTACAGTTATTCACCTCGCGCTCCTATCAAGGACACATCATTGCCTTGGTAGTTGCCGGTCTCCCTCTGTTGACGCCAACCAAATCTATTCCAGAGGATAGACCCAGAGGTCCCTGTGCCTTGGACTCATCACCATTAGCAATGAGTGCCTATGGATCATTTTGAAAGAAGTCCTTAGTGCCTCTCCAAATGATTGTTTCTCACATGCTCGACATCAACACCTTGATCGCATCGTTGAGACTCATATAGGGTATCGGTTCTTTCAATTATTGGATCGAAGAGCCCGGATATCACCTGACTCTACCACATTTATGAGTATTGAGGAAACAACCAGTTACATATTCCTATGGATATCTGGGTTGCACTTGGTGACAGTATTCAAATATACCCCAGTTTTATACTCCCTCGAGTATACAGTTACATATAGTTTTTAGAAGTTGGCTCACAGTCATCGAGTCCCTATAGTTGTTGGATACCTTCAGATTCAGCAGTTCCTCAACCCTTTTGACACCTTATTCAGAACGGTTGTTGCTCTTCTCCAGTGTATCAGTTCTTCAGATCAGTCAGGGTATGACCATGAGTATGTCTCAGTATTGTGTCCCCTCTGGACCATCATGATGTACCAACATATTTTTATGTATTATTCAGGTCCCCCTTCTTGGGCCTAATTGTTATGTATATGTCTTGATACGAGCATGGGTATGCCCGCCTTGTCCATTATCAGAGATTATTCCTCATTCATTTTATAGGCCATGTATTTTTTTAGTTTTTGCAGCTTCCAAAGGGGCCGTTGTTCTGGTCTCCAATCGGTTTCTTCTCTTCTCTTCTCCAAACCCCACGAAAAAGACAAAAGGACTATGATGTCTATTGGCCATACGATGAGCTCCTGCCCTCACACATCAGGGGGCAATCTGTTAACACCTAAAAAATGTTCACTAGTTCATTCCTTTATTCACATGACCCATTTGTCCACTTTTTCCACCATTTGAACCTCTAAAACCTTCAAAAGGTCACCAAAAAGACCATAATACACCTTTTTCCCGTCAAAATATGTATTTTTCCTCAAAAAAACACAAAAAACCCTAAAAAAGGGTCCAAAATTCCCAAAAAACAATTAAAAGGGAATAATATTCAAAAAATGAAAAAGAGGGAAAAAGAGACCTAAACCATGTTGGTCAATACTATTGGTTTCCTTAAACCATAATGGTATTCCCCATCACCAAAAAACCATAAAAAGGTGATAAGGGCTCCTCATTATTCATCCACATTTCATCCTATCCTTATGCTGCCAAATTCCCTTTGAGAGCCCTTGCCGCCCATTTCGAGCTTGAAGATCCCCATTGAAGCATTGGAGAAGAAGAGACCATTGGACATTGGAGCATCTCAACCTTGGAGCTGCTCAAAACTCCCCATCCTCACCATTTGAGGTAATACAAAAGATCAAATTTTTTAATTTCTTGTTTTTCTCATAGATCTTATTGCTTATGTTCTTAAATCTAGTTTTTTATTTCTTTGCACATGTTAATGTTAGATCATATTACATTAGTTTTTACATATTTTTATTGAGACTGCTGCTACTAGTCAGCAGGTGCATCCTTGCACATGCTTGGGAGAAATCCCAAGCAACACTTTCCCTCCTGGATCCCACTACCTGTGGTGCTTTTTCCAAAGCTCAAATGTCATCAAGAACAAACTTTCAACCCAAGGAATTCTAGGATCCCATAGATTGTGCAACATTCTTCCAAACAGTGTGGCATTCTGAAGGATGCCGGGATCCCAATACCAAGTTGGAATCTCTCCATTTCTCCTGATCATGAAATTTTTTATTATGCATTTGTACACCCGAGCCTTGTGTGAATGTGTATTGGAGGTATTTAATGGTTGCAAAATATGTCTCTGTTGCTGCTTGCAAATCATAGAAAACTCAGCTAAATTAAAAAAAAATTCCTTACAAAAAGACAAGAAAATTTTACCTTCCAGATTCTTCTTTTTAGCGATGCCTCTATCCATCCCTGATTTATATGAGTTATAATCAGCCATCTCTTATACAATAGGATCTATCTCCCATAGGGACAAACATGATCCTCCTGTTGTACATGTGGCATGAACCAAAAAAAATTCTTCACCCAATGTTCATTCCTCATTAATGTGGTTGAATCTAGGTCATGTGGGAAAGAACTGTGAACCTTCTTTGTATGTCTGCAACTTTCAATAACCAAACTTATGGCTGCAACTTCTTCATTATTGGCTGGTCCAAATGGGGTCATCTCATCCCACTTCTCCATGGAAGAGTGACTCTCTTCAAGGAACAACCCAAGTTCCCTGAGGAAAAGATCAAGTGCTTGGTTCTCATCAAACTGTTTTGCACACTCCTCGAGCACATGTAAAAATAAATGATCCTCATGATACACCATCTCAAGAGGTTCCTCCTTGTGATAAAAAAATCCTTCAATCAAGTGAAGCTGGTTGAATGGTGTGTAAGAGGGTAGGGAGGATCTTTGCAACTTTTCATGAAGTTGCACTATCTCTATCTTAGATTCTTGGAGGGCACTTTGAGTCCTTCTCAAAGAATCTTGGGTGGCCATCAATTCATCATTAAGCTTGTCGATCTCTTCATACTTCAAGGATGCACCATGAAACAAATCCACAAGCTCAAGCAAATTTTCTCTATCAGAAAGCAGATTCAAGAAATTTCTCTTAATGCTTGTCATGGCTTCCTGAAACTCCTCCATGTCTCTCATGGAAAACTACTCCCCCAACTTCCAACAAATATTATTCATTAAGGCATGGGTGTCGGTGAGGGTTTGAAGGGCTTCTTGGGTCTTGAATTCATTCATCTTTAGTGTCCCTTAAAGGAAGTGAGGTTCTGGCAAATGAACCTCCTCTTCTTCTAGCTTCCTAGGATCAACTTTAGGTGGTTCCATTGAAGTTATGGAAGCTGATCCATCTCTTGGGGCTGCAAGATATTCATATTGCAAATCATTAATATCACATCTTGGGCTGCAACTTGGGTGCTCATTCATCTCTGGTGCACTAGTAAATCTTTCTCTCCAATTTTCAACCTTCCCCAATTCATGAATCTCAACCCATGTGTTATGTTTTCCTCCCGTTGTGATGGTATTTTGGTGGTTTGGCCTTCCACCAATTTCACGTTCAGTTTCTCTCGTTGCAAGGCCTTCTTCTTTATCCAATGATCTTGCACCCACCGCACCTTCATCAATGGGAACCTCCATGTCACCAACATATATATGAGAGTACCCATCATTAGATGTTCCCTCACAATTCAAACATTCCTCAATAGGTGCTCTTCCAACCATGTGGGCATCATGCAAACATCCTTCCAATGATTCAACCCTGTCACTGCATTCACCCTTATCACTAAGGACCCGAGCATCGGCATCCAGGGAATCCATCATGCAATAATTATCCCCTGATGTGGCTGCAACATCATTATGACACAAAGGGGTACAAAATATGAATGTGGTCCAGACCTTTGCATCATACTTCTCCCTTCAAATGGTGGAGCTACGGTGCCTCGTTCTGCCACCAATTCTCCTAGTTCACATCCAACTGATGTGCGGTCATCTTCTGCTTCACTATGAAGCTCAAGTGGTGAATTTGAATCTGATTTAGGTTCTTATTTTGGATCTGATCCAAAAGATGTCTTGCCATCATTAAGAGTACCAATCTCCTCTGAGGTGATCTTTAAATCCTCAACATAGAAGCTTGCAATAGATTCTTCTCCCATTCTTTCAACAGCCTCATGATTGGTTTTGGGGTCTTGCTTTCCCAAGCAAAATGATGAAGATTCCTCCTTGGTTGTCTTAGGATCAAGATTCTTGGAGGCTCTTCTTGAAGAGGATCCAAAAATTCTCATGAAGTGTGAAACACATGCATCCAATGAAGCTTCTAATTTTTTTATGCTCTCTTCATAAGTAGGTTGATCTTTGACTGTGGAACATGCACCTTTTCCATCCATATGGCTATAAGAATAACCATAGTCTCTCCTTCCAACTATGATCTGCTGGGAGATACTTGTAGAAGGTACTTCTTGGAAATTTTATTCCTCATACTGTCTGCAGTACTCTTCATATTGCTCATCATAATCTTCATCATACTCCTCATAAAAATAATCATCAAAGTAAGAATATTCTTCACCGTTCATGGACAAGGCTACAATTTCAAAAAATTGAGAGTCTTATTTCCACAGGAGTAGAGGAAAGAGCCCTGATACCACCGTAATATCCCAACCAAGAATTGGCCAGAATACTAACTCCAACTTCAAAATTGACAAGGATTTTAACTAGTAATTTTTAAACAATTTCTTTATGGTGTGCAGGGTGTAAGTGAGGAGTACTAGTTCACTGATCGAGGATGGTAGGGATGAATTTTGATTCTAGTTTTTATATGGAAAATGTGCAGCAGCAAGATAAGTCGGGGACAAACACTGAGTCATATGCACAAGGTACTGGAGCCTTTCACTTTTCAACAACAGACATGTATGTTGCTTACTTCGAGGCTTCATGGGCTTCCAGCATATGCATACTAGACTGGGAGTTGATTCTAGATGGAATTAAGGGTTATATCAGTCATTATACTCAGTAAAAAATATTGGTGCAGGTTTCAAATGAATTTGAGAGTTTACAGGTAGATTTGGAGGCAAGCTAGTCAAGGGCGCTACTAGGGATTGCACAAGTAGGAGATTTCCTGGCCTTTCCAAACAGGATGGAATGCACCCAAAACCTCAAGAAAAGAGAATGGGAGCCTTTAAATATGTTATAAGGACCTCATAGAACCATCAGATCATTAATTTGCAGCATAGGGAAATCATACAGTAAGATATGCTAAAACTAGCTAGTTAAAAGTGCCTATTGAGCTAGTATTTAATTCTGAAGGATAAAAACTTAACAATATAATACTATGTTCTGCAATTATGAATGGATATGATATCGATTATTAATGTTTAGAGGGTCGAATTTGAATATTTTAGGAAGAGATTTCAAATTGATTACCTCTTTCCTTTAATAAACATCTCCAAAGCTAGTAATTGAGCTTGTTTTAACATTGATGAAGCCAGAAGTCAGAGATTGTTACGTGTGAAAGGCTCTGATATACATCATTATTCACTTCCAAGTCGAAATCAGAAGGTTAGAGAATATTTTACATTCATTTTCACTCTCAGTGCTCCAAAGGACATCCATAAGCTAGAATTCCCCCAATGGGAAGAGATTGACTGGAGATTGAGAAGAATTGTATGGATATCAGTATGGGACTAGTATAGAGCTGCTACAGGTCAGAAGAACAGAGTATGGGGTGCATTGGCCTCTCTTAGATTTTATGATCTCCTCCTTCAGAAGTGAGAGCCTCCTTTTGTAGTGATCTTCCAATGTCTTCCTCACAAGCTCTTCTGGATGGTGATCTCTTCTCTGGAAGCTGGATGAACTTTTAATGGTGGATGATATGGATCTGATCAGCAGCAAATAACCAATATGGACCTAATCTATGGACTGGAACCCGTTAAACCTTGGGGCGCATCTCCCAAGAAGTGTTGAGGCACATCACTCAACATATGAGTAGCTCAAAGCTCTCAAGACAATTCACAAATGGTCAAAAGATGTGAAACGGAGTTGGAATCCTTCTTTTATAGAATTGATGATGACATGTTGAGCAATTTGAAGAGCTTGGTGACCTGCGAGAATAGGTCTCCCATGAGTGGACATATTGTCCTTTCTTTTTCCTTACAAGCTTTTCTCCTTTGGAAATTGTGCCCCCCTTTGTCTCCATATGTTTCATGCTTTGTAAAAGTTGCTTGATTTGTAAACTGACCTCCTTTTTGGAAACTATGTCCTCCTTCTGCTTTTTCTGGTTGTTTCCATTTTCTTGCTTTTAGAAACTCTTACACCTTTCCTTCTTTTGTTCTTTTTCTAAATCCACAAATTGCTTTAGCCATCTTTCTATTTTCTGACCTCCCGTTCCAATTTAGCAACATTATCCTCAAGGGGGCACCCTCTTGGCCCACTTGCACACATATTGGAAACTCTAATTACAAATATTAATTAAAATTAAATAATCCAACACTCCAACATTAAAATAATTAAATAATTATTCTACTATAGTCCTGGCTCCAAAATTTTCCCCATTAATTAATAATCCTCCTTAGTCATTAAAATTGGGAATTAATATCTTCAGGGGGGCCACCTTAGTCCAATTAATACCCAAATACAACCTTAGGCATATTCCATAGGATAATTTCCACATTTACTCGTTGATTAAATAATTATTGCCTCGATGACTTAGGCCAAAATTACCCCCCTGGACCATAGCGAAATTTTGGGAACATGACAAAGGACTAAGCAGATAGATTGGGAATGCAAAAGTTGAAGGCTCTATTAAAGGTGTAAAATTCTCATCTCATTTTTTTCTCACTCATCTTTTGTTTGTAGATGATGTCCTTTTAGCAGGGTTAGACTCAATTAAAGAATGGAAGAACTATACGGGCATTATTAGGACTTTTTGTGATGCATCAAGAATGATGGTGAGCAATAAAAAATCCAACATATTGCATTTTAGAGTTGAGAACAATAAGCTTGATACATTCAAAGAATTTCTGCCATATAATTTATTTCAATTGGAGGATGGCTTTAAGTGTTTAGGCTATTTATTAAAGCCAAATGGATACATGATTAAAGATTGGATGTGGCTCTCGAAGAAAGTTGAACACAGGATCAACCAGTGGACCTACAGGTTACTTTCAATTGGTGGAAGACTCACTTTGTTGAAATCAGTATTAACTGGAATTCCTGTATATTGGTTCTCGCTAAACCAGGTTCCACGTTATATCATTAACTGCTTAAGAATTTTTTTTTTCAATTTCCTATGGACGGGGGGTCTGGAAAGTAGCAAGCTGGTGATGGTGAGCTGGGAGAGACTAGCACTACCAGAAAGTTGTGGAGGATGGGGGATAAGAAATATATTTATTTTATTTTATTTTTTTTTATTTTTATTTTATTTTATTTTTATTTTATTTTATTTTATTTTATTTTAT
The DNA here is from genome assembly GCA_027924585.1 of Larix kaempferi. Taxonomy (NCBI): domain Eukaryota; kingdom Viridiplantae; phylum Streptophyta; class Pinopsida; order Pinales; family Pinaceae; genus Larix; species Larix kaempferi. Next base: position 2,019,381 of record BSBM01000834.1, on the reverse strand, counting down.
TTTATTATTTTTTTTTTTTTTTTTTTTTATTTATTTATTTATTTATTTTTTTTTTTATTTTTTTATTTTTTTTTTTATTTTTTTTTATTTTTTTTTTTTTATTTTTTTTATTTTTTTTTTTTTTTTTTATTTTTTTTTTTTTTTCAGTTGTGTTCTTAGACTGAAAAGTATTTGGAGAGGTCTCTTTGGAACTACTCTCTGGACTAAGGTACTTCCTGTGAAATATATTAAAGGGGGGGTTACAAATTGGATTAGAAATCCAAACAAGAGGATTAGGGGAGCCTCCCCTATCTGGTTTGTTTTCATTAAAGTTTATAATTGGATAGCAAAAGATCTTACATGGAGGGTTGGGAATGGAAAATAAATTATTGTTGGCATTGACCCGATTTTGGGCTTAGAAGAAAACTACACTCTATCTAATGATATCATAAACTTCTTGAAGAATTATGATCTATTCACACTTAGCAAAATAAAGAAGAACAAAGCTAATTCAAGCCAATCCTATTGGGTTAGTGCAAATGACTTGGGTTTCACTGGTAGTGTTGCTTCAGAATGGGATAATTATATCAAAAAGTTGAATTCTATAGGTTGCAAACTGTCAATGGAAAAGGATGTTTTAATCTGGAATAACAACAATGATACTGGAACAATGACTTCTAAACATGCATATACATCTATCATTAAGAGTATGTGCAATTTCCCACAAAATTGGTGGTATAAGAAATTGTGGCAATGGAAAATCCCATTAAAAATAAAGTGTTTTATGTGGCATGCTCTTCAAGGAGGGCTGAAAACATGGGATAATTTAATAAAAAAGGGATGGTTTGGGCCAAGTATATGCATTCTTTGCAAAAACAATCTAGAGACAACAAATCATATGCTTGTGGATTGCGGGTACACTAGAACCATTTGGAGTAAGATCTTGAATCACCTCAACTTAGATATGCAGTGGGGTTTTGGAAATTTTGACTTGTGTGCTCTCAACTGGTAAAAAAATGTAAAGACTTTCTTTCCTTGCCAGCTGTGATCTCATGGGTATATGGTTCACCAGGAATGAAGTCTTATTTGAAAACAAGGAACCCAACTCAATAAGAACAATCAACAGGGTCCTTCTCTTGATAAAAGAGATTTATACCAAATAGATTTTCACAGAGGCAAGATAGCAACCATATCACAGTCAATTTGATTTTGCAGGTGGTATAGAAAGAAACAATGACAATCCATCAACAACAGGCATCTAACTAGGATGAATCTATTGTCAACTTTAGAGAAATAATGGATACTTAAATGTGATAAAACGAGGCATAACTAGTATGAATCCCGATTTATTTCAAACGTTCATTTAAGCATAGAAGAAGAACATAATGGAAGATATAACAAAGAAAGTAAACATGCACATATAGAGATAAAGGAAAGGACAGACTGTAAAAATGATCAACACATGAATCACTGGTCTCAAAAGATAGGTATTTCCATTGTACGGCTTTTTTATTATTCTATCCAAATCTGACTTCAAAACTTATTGTCTCTCAAAGAGTTTCCAACCCCTTCAAAAATGATTCTCATTGTCTTTTATACAAAATTTGAAAGAAGCTTGACATAACCGCTTATTTTAACTAGTAACTGAAAATGTCTTAACTCAAAAGATAACTGTCTTTAAACAATATTACAAATTTTTAAAATAAAAACATCATTTTTGCCACTTGGCAAGAGTTCTGAATGTATCTTCATGAATGAACATAATATCTTGTCCTTCCATATTTATCCACATAGTTCCATTGGTCGACTGTGGGTAGATCATAACTGGTCATTTCCTTCACTAAGACTTGCATTTCAAGGTGACCTGCATAAGAAACAAGAGGAAGATTCTCACAGATTGAGATCAACATATTTAAAATTTCAAAGTCCTCCGCAATTTTCTCCATTAAAATCTTTCCAGTAAGCATATGATCCAAATGCTGAAACTTTTTGTGATCCATTCTTATGTCAAACAGTAACCTCTTATATTCATTTGGAGGAATCAATTCATGCTTTTCATCCCAAAAAGCAGGGAATCCTTTATTTACTAATTTTTCAAATTGCTTCTTAAACCTTATTACTTCCTCTCGTATATCTCCAGCTTTAACTTCAATATTTTCAACATGTGAATACTTTCCCAAAATTCTTCTATCCCATGTGATGACTGAAATTCTATTCATTATATTCATTGCTGTCAAATCTGCTTCAGTTAAACTATTTAGGAAAGTTATTGCCCTTTGTGCTATTTCCTTTGGCTTTCTGTTTAAATTCTCTCTGACTGCTCTGCAACTTTCAAAAGCGTCTTTGGCCACTTTTTCTTTGATTCTCATATAATCCAGATAAGGTCTTAATTTTTCAACTTCCTTTATAATTTGATCCCATACCATATGCTTGCAACCCTGCATTGCAGCTTATCCTGTTACATGAGTTGCAAAACCTTTATTATTATCAGACAATTCCTGATTCCTTGCTTGCAAAGTTTTAATTTCCTTATCCTTTGTCTCATTTTCTTCTTTTAGCTTCTGTACTCCAATTTTCAATTCTTTAATCTTGACATCTTTCAGACTTACTTGGGACATGGCTTGTAAGAGACTGTACAATCCAGTTTTATCTTCATCTGTACCTGCATGTACCTGTTGTTGACCTAATTCTGCTAACTTTTTCTTCATTTCTTCCAATTGCTCTTCCAAACAAATCTTCTCTTTTTCCCAATGAACTTTTTCTTCGGTGAGCTTCAACATTTTTGCAGTAATATCTTTTACTTCATTTGACAGCTCTTCTTTTTCTTTTTCTAGTAATGTTAGTTCGGCTCCTTGGATAAGCAAAGTGTGGGATTTTCAGCTTCCGCCTTAACATTTGAATTGTGTCATCCTTTTCTTTGAGTAAATTTGCTGCTGCATCTCCCTCTTTGTTTATCAAATTTGTTTGCAATCTTTTTATTTGCTGCCGTCAAGACTTATTTTCTGTTTTTTCTTGTCTCAACTGGTTATTTAATTTATCTACTAAAATTTTCAACTTGTCTTCCTTTAAGATCGCTCCCAAATAATCTGAGTATATAACTTCTCCTGTTTGTCTATGTAATAAAATTTTATCTGGGGCATTGATTTTTGTCAAATCAACTTTCATCTCTGAGATCTTATCTTTAGTAACAACTGAAAATTTTAGAGAATTTTCTTTAACATTTCTGCTAGTAAATAAACTGACTTCTGTGTTGGATATATTCCTAACCTTTGGAAATAACTCACTGGTTTGCCGAGAGGATTCCTATTTATTTTGATTGTGCTCATTAAATACATCCATCAGATTGTGTGGTTTATTTACATCATCTTCTACCGGGGATTCTTTAATACTATACTCATTTACCATGACCTCTGGTATTTTAACTTCAGTTTTTCCTTCCTCTTCTGAAATTGCCATTAACTCTTGTTGCTCATCCATTTTTAACTTTTTCCCTTTTTCTGCTTCTTCACTTTCAATGTTGACTACGTCTTGTATGGGCCTTTTAAACCCTACCATTGCAGTATTCATTGTGCTTTCTGCTTCTGCTGTCGTATCTGTCAATATCATTTCTTTATCTTGAGAATCTGGAATGATTTCTTCCTTATAATCTAACCAATTTGCTCTATCAGACATTCCCTCAATCACCTGATGAATCAACGCTTTGATGCGATGATCCGTTCTCTGTTTTGATATTATGTTTAACAGGTCATATTCAATAGCCATGTCTGTCTCAAATTCCATATCTTTCAATAATTTTTCTATATAAATAGCAGCGTTTTTGTTCTTCATTGTGAATGGGTCAAGTGTGAACAGATATTTGATATCTGTTGCTTGTTTGAAAAGCAAGAAATTATTATCTTCAACAATTAATTTCTGCCTAAGGAACTCCAAGGCGAAAACCCTTAAGGTAAGAAACGCCGGTAAAACATAGGGTTTATGTATGAAACCATATAACCTGATCACTGTACCGTCTTTTGACAAGAACCAATCTCCTACAACGTATTCTGCACTTAATTGCATATATGCTTGCATTTCTGGTAATACTCTAGGAAATCTTTCACCAAAAATCATTCTGTAAATTTCTGAGAGCATATAATTTATGTAATTAAACATATTATTTTCCAATAACTTTGTGAAAATGATTTCAGGGAATTGTAATTCTTCATGACTGGCCATCATGATTATTTTCATAAAAAATGACTGAAATCTAAAATGTCTGAGAGTAGGGAAATTGACCATTTGGTCATGGATCTTTTCAGCCATGAATTTTTCAAAGTTAAGTCAAGGAATTTGATTTTCATCAATCCCTGGTGGAATTGTACTCATTTTATACAAAAGGCTTAATTGAAACTCAGTTACATACATGTCTGTGTCGAACCCTAGGATTAAAGCCAACAATGTCAGAACCAGCTGGGTATTTTCATCAAATAAAGTGACATCTATAGGGTAAGGGATATCTGAAATGTTTGTTTCTGGTTTAAGACACGTAGACAAGAACTTTTCTCTGTTATCTTGAAGGGTTTGACGATAACATTCAATAGCAGAGGTTTCGGAAAAAATTTCAGACTCGAGGGTTTGGGAAAAATTCATTTCTAGGGCTTTGATTATGACGACAGGCTCTATTTTACAGACGACTCTGGTTTTTCGACTATCTAAAATAGTTCTTTCTTCTCTGGAATAATTATCAACACACCACGACACAAATTCTGGAAAAGACGGGATTTGGTCCGGGCAGAAGGCTAACAAGGATGACTGGTGGACTCTGTGTATGTCTATACCTTCTTCTAATAACTTAGACAACTTAAGCTTGACCTCAGCGATCGGTAACCTGATTAGGGTATCGTAAATTTCCCCATCTCTATCTTCTAGGGCTTCTTTAGCTTTAAAAACATCTATATCATGCACAGCTTCCATTTAAATCGTTTCTACAAACAAATTTCCTTTAAAATATGTGAGCCAGGTCACCAGACCCTACCTGTATAGACACGTCTTTATCCTTCTGTCGCAACTGTCGATCTCCACCTTTCTTCAGAGCTCCCAAGAACAACGACACATAGACCAAATGTCGTTATTTGAAAACCCTTTTGTTTTATATAAGCTCTTTTCCTTAACTTTCTTGCAGCTTTCCAAATGTACTTTATTTCCAACCGTTGATCACATGCTTTTTGATTTGAGCCCTTAGATCTTGTGCCTCTTTATTTCCCATGGTGGTATCCGCGATCCTAATAATGGTTTTCCTTTCCGGTTTTAACTATGTGCGGATCAACCATTTTCTGACACCTGTTAGAGTGGTTTAATTACCGCAACCACTCTTTCCTTTATTGAGTGCGCACTTCCCATGATGCGGATGAATCTCATCCTTAGATTTTCTGCCAATGTATATCGTCCATCCGATTTATGTCAACATATGGCGCATTCCCCTGTGCCTTCTGCGTCTGCCACGTGCTATGGCCCACGTTTTCCCCGTATTATCCTTTGGCGGTTCCGCACGGTGTTGTAGTGGTTTGTGATACCACTATCATGTTGATGCGGGGCAATAACAATGTGACACGTACTCCAGCGGTATTATGTCCGCAACCACTCACCATTGTTTGCAGACGAACTTTTTGGGCGGTGCGGGGATCCACGATAGCCGTTGATATTTTCCTTCGTCATCTCTACCGTTGGAACTCCGCCAAGATTTAACCTTTTCAATAATTTCCTTCAGACTATTGCGCTTGTAGGTTTTTTCTTTGTTGATTTGGTATTATAACCCTTCATTCAACACATCTTTAACAAATTTACTTCTTTTGGGTATTTTTGACAAACCTTTTAGGGTTTCTTTGGGTATTTCAAATATGGTGTCAACAGTGGCAAAGAAGTGAGTGGACCCCATGTCCACATTTAACTAGGATGTATGGATGCTTGTGCTTGTTACCAATTGGTTACATTTCTTAGTAGATCATATTATATAGCTTCATCCCATGTTTCAAGGATGAAACCTGCGAAGGGGGTGGAATATTATATGCCTAGGGAGGTGCCCAATGACATCTTAAATGTAATGTGGCCATAATTATGGAATAGGCCCACTATGTAGTTAGAGAAAATAATATAATAATAAGGGTTAGTTGGCATATACCACTTATGAATACTCATAAGAAAGTATAAATACATATGAGTATCATTGTAATGAGATATGTGGGATGAATTGTATTGTAGCAAGCATGGTTTGTGGAGTGATTCCTTCCATAAGGAGTAATTGATGATGTTACCCTACCTTAAGGGTCTTTGTCTATATCTTGGTGTTATTCTTATGGTGAATGTCTTTTGGTTATTTCTAAAGAATACGGGTTCTATATCTTTGTTGTGATCAAATATATGGGTTAAGGATCACTACATGTTTTACATCTATTATCAATTGGAAATGATGGTTTTAATACTGAAATTTGTATAGGGAAACTAACATTTTATATTGAGCTCTATTGCATAAATATCTAGCCATCAAAAGGAGGGTTTCGTCCCTAAATTTAAGGTTGAATTTTTTTATTTTTTACTAATTCTAGAATGTTGCATCATACCTCATGTATATCATATATGGATAATGGTTTTGAAGGCTTTTGTAGTTCTCAAAATCCCGTAATCCCTTATTACTTTAGAGGAGGAATGATGATGACGAGGGGTCCATTTAAAACTATGATTATGTATATGCTGGTCCCATCCAATCTTGGATAGAGGAGTCCTATGGTGGTGCATGCCTTTCTTAGCATGATGTTGGGGAACTTGGCCATCTTCACAAGCTTACTACAGATTTCAGCCCTTATCACATGGACATTGCAACTTTGATCCACATGATACTTGATGTAGCCTTTTTGGTTCATGACCAAACACAAGGGAAGAAATCATGTCATCGATGAAATACTCAAGTGGTTGCATTGGGTATATAATTTTGCTTAGAATGCTTAGTTTTTCATGCTAGAGTAGATAGGAAGGAGAAGAATACGCTCTTGCATTACAATAGATGCATTTAAAAAAATTAAAAGAACTTGTTGGATGTGATGTGGTGTTTAGGGACGTTGAGGTTATTCATACCACCACATGATTTTTTTTATTTTAGTGGTCATTTCTAATATGTACATGGAAGAGATTTTGAGGCTCTCATGCACTCTCATTGCAAAGTATATGTCCCCAAGTTGGAGCTAGATGCTACCCCATACATTGTGTAAGTCCTACAGTTGTATTTGATTTTACAAGTGCTTGATGATAGGTTTAGGAGTTGCTGAATGCCTTGGGTTATGTTACAACATATTAATACACTGTGATTTTGATCACATCACTTGCGAAAATTTTCACTTGTTAAGCTTGCAGGAAGTCATGGCTAAACAGTTGGATGGAAAGATGGTACACTTGTTTAATTAACTTAGAGATGGTGCTTCCATTTGGTTGATTGATTGCCTTTGTAGTAGGTGACTCAGTGGTGATAGATGGTTATGATTCCTCTATTGCTTGCACACCGAAGATGTTTTCTCTTAATGATTATATTGGTGAAGGAGGTGCTATATTTGTTTGTAACATAATATCTTTTTTATCTTTTTATTATTATTATATTGTTATGTTCACCACTTGATTTTACTTGCATACCGAGGATGTTTTCTCTTAATGATTAAAGATTATATGGGTGGAGGAGGTGCTATATTTGTTTGTAACATAATATCCTTTTTTATATTTTTATTATATTGTTATGGTCACCACTTGATTAGGATTAGGCTTGCATCATGGTGGAAATTTTTAATGCTGGATGGGGCTTCCGTTGTACATCTCACGTGGAGCTTTCATGTCCTATGCACACCTTATGACATTAGATCTGTACTATTAAAACAAAGTGGTACCTTTTTCATGGGACATATTGCTAATGATTTCGGAAATCATGGACCTCACCATCACTCGCGAGTCGCGAATTGTGGCAGGGAAAAGGATTGTGCCATACTTTATGTTATGGATGAATTATTATATGGTAAGTAGGTCATTTATTAAACGCTTTCATGGACGGAGCCAAGCTATGGATGCAACCGCCTTTCTTTTATGTTGATTGATCATAGGATATGACTTGGTTGATATGCATGTTGTCGTCACCTCACTGATTAAATATTTAATGGAGCCGTCTCAAAATTGAAGCCATGGGATTCAAGAATTCGTGGACAATTCTACCCATTAGCTAACGGATTTGATTATTTTGGGGAGCCGTGGACCAATTTTGACCCGTCATGGGTTGAGCGCTTGCATTGGCCACTTAGTTGATTCCTTTTATTGGTTATCTTGGCTGAGCTCATGGGTCTTCATTTTATTGCATGAGCTTGATTAATTACTTGGTTTATACATTGAACCATGGCATATACACTGAGTTTTGATCATGGTCAGTCATTCGCATGGTTCATTGAGTTGAATCCCTTCAGTGTTGGATATTTTTGTGGTTGGGCTTTTGAGGTAAGTAGACGTGGGTGACATACTTCAAAGCTGGGTGACATACTTTATAGCTAATTTTTGGAGGATTAATGGAATTGGCCAGTTTTTTTTTCATATAATTGGATGGTTTATTTTGATCATGGAAAATTTTAAGGATCCATAATTTTCTCAAAGTGTAAAAACCTTAGGGAATTTTACTAATTCTTAAATTTGCAACGATAAAATGTTTAACGATTTTCTTAAAAAAAATTCAAATTTTTAGGGGTTTTATATAGTTTTTGGATAATTTTGGCGATTTTTAGAGTAAAAAAAATGTATCTGTTGAATTTGGGCAAATCATCTTTTAAAAAAAGGCAAATTGACAAATCTTTTTTTGGAAAAAAAGGTCAAAAAATAGCCCATGGGCTAAATTTCGCCCCGAAAATTTTCTTTGATTTTGACACGACTCATGATCCTTTCAAAGAATGAATATTTTATGGCATGTCTTGTTTATGTGTAATGCTTTTCTTCACACACATGTAAATGGTATCATTGCGTTGGTTTACATGGTCAATCTTTTTAGAGAATATGGATAGCTAACCACCTTATTATTTTACTATTGACTTGGCATGAGAGGTGGTTATGTTACTGTATTATTTCCCTTTGAGGAAAGTGGATCTCAATCATTCTATGTTATTATTAGTATTCCATCATGCTGTCTCATCACTCTTGTAAGGATAGAATTCTCAAATTTCTGAATTTTTTAAATTTCCGAGTTCTCAAATTCTTTGAATTCTCAAATTCTTTGAATTCTCAAACTTCCAAATTATTGAAATTCTCGTACTCCTTAATTCACAAATTACTTGAACAACAATCCATTCTTAGTTAAACTTTCTTTGATTCCATCTATACTAAAGATTCAACCACTAATCCCCCTCTATTCCATTGCCACATTTCTCAACTTCATATTGAAATTTAGATAATTGTTCCACCACGACATTTTATGTTGTCAGGGTCATATTTTGTTTTCCTTTGTCGTTAACCTTTTGTTTTAGAAGATCATTAACTCCAACTTTATAGTTCCACGTTGTGTGTCCTATTTCCCTGTAATAGTAACGCTCAACATCTTCTTTAGTTATTTGTTTCCTTGCTTTTCTGCTCATTCAATTTTAAGTATGTAATGCATTGTTTGATGTAGAGTGCTTTATGAATTTATCATATCATATCATCTAACAATTGTGATTGAAATTGATTTAATGAGAAAACAACATTATTTAATTTAAAGCTTTTACATCCTCTTCATCTATTTTTGAACCCATCTCAACTAACTATTTTGTAAGTGACTTAAATCATTTATATGACCAAACATGTAGTTTTAATAGTCATTTTGAATGTGAAGAGTTGTAATTTTAAAGAAAATTTTGCATTTGTTTCTTTTGCACCAAAAATTTGTTGCAATTCTTCTGAAATCTCTTTGGAAGATTTGTTTAGATCAATAATATGTAATTCAAAATCCAAAAGTGAAAGACTAATGATTGACTTAGTATTGTAATCATTGTTTTGCCACTCAATTAATTTATTACCTTGTGTGGGTTCTAGTTCAGTTCCCTTGATGATTCTCCATAAAAAATTTACTCATCATATGCATTTAAATTTTCACTTTCCATGTATGAAAATTGTATCCGTTGAACTTTTCTTGATGAATTTCCATTCTAAATGATAAATGAAAAAACAATTTGAATACTTTGGACTTAAATGTTGTGTTCTATAGCTTCTCTAAAACTGTTAAATATACATAGAAACAACAATTGATGACTCAAATTCATTTCAGCGATTGATCACTGACTTAACGCTTGGCAACTGTGTTGAAATTTGATGGATAAATAACTATCATTTGCCATTTTACATGTCCTACCACTCCACAGAATTAAACATCAGTAATGAAGTATGAATTTTAATTTCACCAATCATTTTGAAGTGCATTTTTGTTTTCACACACACACACATATTATCTACTACTCTTGTCAAAGTGCTTTCTTCATACTATCTAACAAAGCTATTGACATAGAGGAGATAGAATACAGATAAGACTTGTTAGATGATGGCGTCTTGGTGGGCGGCAATGGTTCCTAGGGTTTGAACGGAGCTAGCAGGTGCCTGTGTAGCCCACTGCAGGCGGCAGCAGGCCATCAGCCGTGTCAGTGGTGCTTGCACGGTTCCCAAGCCCACTATGTTGGCGGTTTCATGGTCAGCCAAACCGACAAGACTTTGGTAAGTTTTTTTTTACTGTGACCTATTTTTTTTCTACCCTACTCTCTCCACCGGAAGTCTTCACGGTTCTCCAGGTATGGATCAGCTCGATGAGGTGGACTATGGCAGCGACACGCTGCGGCACAGTGACATTTGGAGCTCGCCACCTGGCGACAGCCGAGTTTTGAATGGGGTAGGTGGTTTTGGGGGTGGCGGTTTTGCTGAATGCCATTCGACTGATGGCTTGCCTCTTCCTGGCTCTAGGGCTAATCTGGAGTCTGTTTCTGTGCCTTCTCAGTCGGTCTCACCGTTTTGGGACAGGGCTGGAGTTGGTTTCGTACTGGAGGTTAGCGCTGCTAACATTTGGGGCGTTAAGGATCTCTGCTCATTCCCATCTGATCCATTATGTTCAGGGTTAGGTGATTTTCCAGATTATATGAATTCCTCGGGCGGCTCTCTTAATGTATCACCCGAGAGGGATAACAGTGTTGCATCGATAACTAGGGTGGATTTACAGGCTGGGTATGGTCGCGGTGCCCCCCTGGTGGTAACATTGCAACGGTTTTGGACTCGGCGGAGCATCGTGGGTTTTCAAGCCCGTCCGGGGATTCTGCATTGAAGGTTTTAGGTTGCGGGGAAGGTCAAGAGGGGATTAATGACCTCCGGGTGAAGACACGTAGGAAGTGGATCAAAAACACGGGTAAAGCCCCGAATTACGCTCTGGGCGAAGACATTGGCTTCCAGCAGATTATTGAGATGGTTAAGTCGGTTTTGGTGGGTAGGGTGTATGGTAAGGCGGTGAGCCATAAATCGGTGATACAGTGGGCTACCGGAGCTTGGCTGGGACACTGTGGATATGTCCCTCGGATTGTGGGTCTTTCAGGAGGTTGGTTTGCCTTCCATTTTACTTCAGATGCCCATGCACTGTGGGCACTAAGCATGAATTGGTCGATTTTCAAGGTTCCGCTTCTACTTAAGCCGTGGAATCCGTTGTTCGATGTTAGTCGTGAAAGAATGGACACTATACCGCTTTGGGTTAGGTTACCAGGTCTACCTTTACAGTATTGGGCCAAGGAACACTTTCGGAGGATTGGCAATCTCTTGGGCAATTATTTGGAAGATGACTTCTCTTTCGAGGCAACAGCGATTCAGAAGGTGGCAAGGATTCTGGTAAGTATTAATGTTAGGGAATGATTATTTGATATTATGGATTTGAAATGGGGGCCTTACACCTTTTCACAAACACTAGATTATGAAAATGTGTCGTTTCGCTGCAGACGGTGCCATGAATATGGGCATACGGCCATTGATTGCTCCTTACCGGTCCGTATGAAGTTTGGCAATTCTCTGAAACAACGGTTTGTGGAGAAGGAGGCAGGGGTAGTATTGGAAGAAGTTGTGTTGGGTTAGCAGGGTATTGAACGTCCATCTATGGAGGTTCCCACAGGGGTAGTGGAGAATGATAACACTCTGGTGGAGGACGACACTGTAACGGAGGTGGGTGATATCGTGGGCACAACAGAGAACGAACTCCTCCAGCCAATGACCACTGCTCCGGTGGTATCTCTGCATTCTATTACTCGCTCATCAGACAATGCGGCTAGTACTTCTTCTGCTCCCTTTTTAAACCCTTCCTTTAGTTTTTTTTTTAAGAACTTAACTTTTCCTGTTTTGATTGGGTAGATGGGTTTAGGAATTTACATATATCTTCACAGTCGTTGGCATCCCATCCACTTCCCTAGCATCATGATGCTATCTCCCCTGTTTTGGAAACTCTCCGGATTGAATGTTTCCCCCCCGTAATTCTTGATGATACCCCTGTCCTTGTGCAAGTCGTGTCTGAGCCTTCTTCACCCACCGAATCCTCCGAGTCTGGTTATTTTTTGCGCTCCATGAACAAATCCACAGCGGGAGGGTTAGGGAAGGAAAAACCAAAACTACCTAAACCTAGAGGAAGGAAGTCTTTCATCTCTCATGCTAAGTCTAGAGCTCGCTCGGATCTTAGGAATGGCAAACAAATCTTAATTGAAAGGGCACTTAGAGCAGTGGACGCCCATAAGGATGGGTTGAGATGAAGGTCATGTCATTTAATTGTCGAGGTCTTGCTGGTCCCTCCAAAAGACTAGCGTTGCGACGGATGCTACACCTTGAGCATCCCGATGTTTTGATCCTACAAGAAACTATGTGTGGTGGTGATGAAGCTATTGGCAGGTTAAAAGCTTGGTTCCTGGGGTGGGGATTTGAAGCTTCGGATGCTAGGGGTCGCTCAGGAGGTTTGGCGATTGGGTGGAACGAAGCTAAGGTTAGTGTGTCCTCTCGATGGGGGATGCATTCGGTATTGGGAATTTCATGCAAATTCTTGGATTTTGACAGACTTTTCACTATTGTAAACATTTATGGTCCATACTGTGAAAGGGAAACGTTTTGGACCTCTCTGTTGGATAGAGAGTTGCTCAGTGGGGATTCTGTGATATTGGGGGGGGATCTTAACTTTTCTCTGGGTCATGCTGGGGTTTGGGGGCCGCATGCTCATGTGGATCCCCTTACAAATTTCTTTGTTAGGAAGTTATCTGAAGGCAATTGGATTGATGTGGAGCCTCTTCAATTAAAGCCATCTTGGAGAAATAAGAGAATTGGTTTGGAAAGAGTGGCAAAGAGGTTGGATCGTTTTCTCCTTTCTGAGCAAATAGTGGAGTCAACATTCTTTGTTCGACAATGGATTGGATTGGGGGGAAACTCAGATCACGATCCAATTTTTTTGGAGTTGAAGGCTGGCCCTATTAAACCTCCTGCGCCTATTAAATTTAATAAGGTATGGCTGGAAGATTCTACTTTCATGGAGCTTATTCAGCAGCATTGGATACCTTATCATCCGAGGTCGATCCATTCTGCAACCTTCCATTTTGCGGAGAATATTAGAACACTCAAGGAACCTATAAAAATATGGGCTGTAGAGAAGAGGATGAGGGACGATAGGGCACTTAAGACTATTGAAGGAGAAACATCCTCTATCTCTGATGAGGTAGGAGGTGGATACGGTTCTCAGACTACTAAGGACCATCTAGTTCATTTGGAGAATCAGAGGAACATAATACTCTTACAGAATGAGGAGACTTGGCGATTGAAGAGCAGGGCCATCTGGTTGGAAAGTGGGGATGATAACTCCAAATTCTTTCATGCTTATGCAAAAGGAAGAAGATCTGCCAATACTATTTGGAGCCTTGAGGACTTAGACGGTAATTCTATGTCTACTTTTGAAGGGTTGGCTGCAGTTGGGGTTACTCATTTCAGGGATCTTTTCAAAGCTAGTGAGAGAGTGAATATTGAAGAGGTCATCAGGGTAGCATAGCTATTCCCTCGGTTCGTTGAAGCGGAGGATAACAGGAAGCTGATGGCCCTTATTTCAGGGGATGAATTGAAGGCGGTCTTGGATAGTTTTCAGAAAGATAAGAGCCCTGGTCCTGATGGGTGGACTATTGAATTCTTAATAGCTCTTTATGATACTTTAGGCAATGATATTTTACAGCTTGTCGAGGATTTGAGAAAGGCAGGCAGGGTCCCAGCCAGCATCAATTCCACATTCATTGCCCTAATTCCTAAAGTGGATACTCCCTCCTCTCTTAAAGATTTTCGGCCTATTTCATTATGTAACTGTGTGTATAAGATCGTTACTAAAGTGATTGCTAGAAGGCTCAAACCTATCTTATCTACACATATTTTAGAAGAGCAGTTTGGGTTCCTGGAAGGGCGTCAGATTCATGAGGCGATTGGAATTGCTCAGGAAGGTTTACACAGCATTAAGACTAGAAAGTTGAAAGGAGCTGTTCTCAAAATTGATTTGTCAAAAGCATATGATAAGGTGAGCTGGATTTATATTCGTCTTATGCTTACCCATTTAGGTTTTGAGATTGGTTTCATTCGAAGGATTATGAGCTGCATTTCTACTGTTTCCTTCTTTGTTTTAATGAATGGAGTGGCGACCCCCTTCTTTCATTATGGACGTGGTTTACGTCAAGGCTGCCCCCTTTCCCCATTGTTATTCTTGTTGGTGGCTGAGAGCATGAGTAGGGCTATAAAGGAAGCAAAACGGGTTGATGATTTTGAAGGGATTTTGGTGGCTCCGGGCATCTCTCTTACACACTTGCTCTTTGTGGATGACATTCTGATTTTTTGTTCTGGCTTAAGAAAGGATGCTGACAAACTCAAAGAGATTCTGAACCTTTTTTCTACTACAACTGGAATGGAGATAAATGATGGGAAATCCTCTCTTACTGTTTCTCTATTAAGGGAGGAGGAATTTAATTTATATACTAATTTATTTCCATTCAGACTTCTTACTCTCTTGGACGGGTTAAAATATTTGGGGTTCAATTTGAAGCCTAATGACTATTTAAAAAAGGACTGGTTTTGGCTGTTGGAAAAGCTGGAAAAGAGGTTGAAGAGTTGGAGTTTCAGGTGGCTTTCGCGAGCAGGGAGGCTTGTCCTAGTTAAGTCAGTGCTGGAAGCTATCCCAGTATACTGGATGTCACTTGCTTGGATCCATAACGGTATTTTAGAAGCTGCAAGGAAAATTTGCTTTAGTTTTCTGTGGAATGGTAAGGAGGATGCTCACGTTACTCCATGGGTGAAGTGGGACAGAATTGCAGCCCCAAAAGCTTTGGGTGGGTGGGGACTAAAGAATATTTATCACTTTTCTAAGGCACTGGCTGCTAAGTGTGGATGGTGATTAATTAAGTCCGATGGCTTCTGGGCTAGGGTTATGGTTCAGAAATACATGGAGCCTGATATTGTGGAAGAATGGATCAGGTCCCCTCACAAGTCTCATACAGGTGGATCGGTCATTTGGAAAGCATTGGTGTCTTCCTTTGATGTTATAGAACATAATCTTGTCTGGGATGTTGGAAACAGACATAGGGTGAGGATTGGCCGTGATCCTTGGGTAGGATGTGAAGCAAAACACATTCTGTCAGAGGGCTTGATGGAGGAGTTGAGGCAGCGAGATTTGTTCTTTCTTAATCAGTTGGTGGATGTGGAGAATGTTTGGATGGGAAGCCCAGCTTTGAGGAGGGCTGACACATTTGGATTAGGAGTGGAGATGGAGGAAGAACTAAGACAGTATTTAAGAGCACAAAGTAGGGACCAGATTTTCCTGAATGAAGAAGATGATAACCTTATTTGGGATGGGGATCCTTCCGAAAATTACACACGAAAAGTCGGATATCAGTGGATTAGTGAGAACTATGTGGACAGAGATCTGGTTTGGTGGTGGAAATCTATATGGAAACTTCAATGCCCATCCAAATCTAGATTATTATTGTGGTGTGTTTTGGCTAATAGGATCCTGACGTGGGATTTTCTGCAGAAAAGAATTTTTCATGGTCCTAGCAGATGTTACTTGTGCAACTTGTATGAGGAAACCGCTCTTCATTTGTTTCTTCAGTGCAGTTTCTCTAGGGAGGTATGGAATACTATCTCTAGAATCTTAAAAATACTTTTGCCGTGGGATGGGAACACCCTTGAAGAAGCATGGAGAAGGTGGACAAATAATGCTGCTTTGAATGACTTTAAAGCAGTGCCCCTGGTGGTAATATGGGGCATTTGGCTCTCGTGAAACAGTTGTTTGTTCAATGATAAACTGGGACTCCCGGCTTTAGTGGCTATTAACGGTTGTGGGATCTTCTTAGCCCTTAAGCGGATACGTCAGGCTTCAAGTCCACGAAATATCCAACCTGTGGAAATTGATCGATCCCAGCCATGGGTTTTTTTTTATGGGGCTTGTCAGAATGACCAATGTGGGGGAGGGGCTGTCCTTTACTTGTCACCTGTTCACTACTATGTGATGTCGTTTGGTTTTGGGAGGGGAGACAACAACTGGGCAGAGATTCTTAGTCTCAAACTTTTGATTTCTTATGCTGTGGAACTTTCTATACATAAACTTACTGTTTTCAGAGACTCTTTGAATGTGATCAATTGGGTTATAGGCACTTACCAATGCAACAACAGGAGGATTGCTTTAGTTTTGGAACAAATACAGAACGTCACTCACACATTTGAAAATTTTAATTGCAGGCACATTTACCGTGAAAACAATGTTGAGGTGGACAAGGCCTCTAAGGAAGGGCTACTCATGGGGGTCGGAATTTGGAAAATATCTGAATTTTTAGATGGAATTGAACGAGCTTTTTATCATAGACCATTCATAGAATGATTGAGTTAGCGCAGGTTTTTTATTACAGGTTTTTGCTCTTGTGGTGAGACTACAGCTATCTCCTACAAACAGTTTGGTAAAAGACTGATTTTTGCAGTTACACATTTTGCAGTTATATAACTCTGTTATGTCAATTCTCTGTTTTTCAGCAGTTATCTTGTAAATAGACAATACAAATTTTGTACAGTTTCAAAGGAAGTTATTATGCAAGTTATTGTAAAAGATGTTAATGCTCACGTAGTGAGAACATCGATATTTATCTTGGCTCTCAACAGGATGCTTGATTCAGCAGTTCTATATACCACTCTAAATGAGTGTGTCGATCAGTGTACTTTCGTACTCTAATGGATGAAATGAAATTACGCTTTTTTTTTCGGGGAAAAAAAAAATATTATCTACTACTCTTACTAATTAGTTATTAGTAATGATATATATATATTCTCTTTAATTTATATTTTTAATATGTAAATTTTGATTTTTGTTAGTAAACTTTCATTATTTAATATAAAGAATAAAAACACTAAAAGTAAAAGTAGTTAAGAATATTTTCTCTTTCTTTCAAACTTTATTTCTATATTATGAAAACTGAAATTTGGAAAGTAAGCATTCATTAATTAATATAAAGTATAAAAGCACTAAAAGTGATTAAAAAACTTTTTTTTCTCAAACTTTCTTTCTATATTATGCAAACTATAATTTGGAAGTTTAAATTTTTAAAATCTTATAAATTGTAAGTCTTTTCTGTTAGGATATTCCTATACTCCATCCTAATCCTACCAGCATTTTGCATTCATTCATGCATGCAGGCATGCAATTGCATGCATCCCAGTCATCAGTATGGTGTCTCCCAACACCTAGTGCTTAGTTTACTAGCCCCGGGAGCCTGTTTCCACTCAGTTCCAGCCCTCCTAGTCTGTGATGCACCCTCTCTCACCTACCACAGGAAGAAGTGCGCCCTGTCTCACCTACCACCAGTGACACACTCAATTAGTTACTAGATTTGTGGATATGATCCTTTATTTGTGGACATATTGACTTATTTACTGACTGATACACTCAGCGAGACCTCCAAAGAGACTAGTTGATATGTTCTGACTACAGATTGTGACACATCTATCAGTTACACTTAGTTACATACAGTTAGAGTCAGTTACATTTAGTTAGCTCAGTTTGACACATGGACAACCACTTGTGATCTGATGACACCACTACTGATCCGATGATTAGGACTCCTAGTGCAGATAAGCCATGCTCATGTAGGCTAATTCGAATTGCCACCTTGGCACTCAAATCCTCTCCATTGTATTATTTATTGTTCATATTATGATTAATGAATTAGTGTGATGTTATTTTGCTTCTATCTGAGTTCTACTGTATCATAATTCTGCTGCTCTTTTACACTGCATTGTCCACTCTTCTTCTATTTTCCTGCTTAATATTTCTTGTGAGGTATACATCAGCTCTTAGATCTGCTGTGACAATTTTCACATGGTATCAGAGCATGTTGAGAGTATAGTCTATCTCCATTCCTGAGAGTTTTTTTTTTGTAGGTTATTACCAAGATTTCGAGTGCAGCAGCAGTTTTCTGCAGTTTTGTAGCAGTAGCAATTGCAGATATTCTCTATTGTTTTTGCAGGTATTCTGCAACAACTTCCATGAATCTGGAAGGAATTCCTCCTCTCTCTCCATTCAACTATGATGAGTGGAAACCAAAGATGATAACATATTTGAAGAGACATGGTCTTTTTATTATTGTCTTGAAAGAGAATTTGAATCCTCTGAAGAGGAGAATGATTGGTTAAATAAAGGTGACAGAGCCCATGGAGCAATGTTGACTGCTATGTCTCGTTGTATGTTATCCCACTTCCATGTTTCTGCTGAATCTCCAAAAGAGCTATGGGCCCATCTGGATGAAAGATTTGGAAAACAGAATGAAGGGATTGGTGCAAACTATTTGGAGAGAAAGCCTAGTGATGCATTCGCCCTCCTTGATGGTCTCTCTGATCATGATTCAGAATCAAACATATCTCATAATGAAGTTGTCCAAAAAGAAGAAGAACTTGCAGATTCAACACTCTTGTTCTCAATGTCTTCTATTTTGAATTATGAGCCAGCTCACACTCTAGAAACTGAAGAGGTTCTTAAATCCTCTCTTGCACAAGAGTCTATTGGTTTGCATAATAATGATCTATTGAATGTTTCAGAGGTTAAATCAGCAATTGGAGGTGATGCATTTGCTCTCCTTGATCACTTACCTCTTATGTACTACTATATGATCATTTGTACATGCTCTCACAAGTTCATTGAAGATGTAGGGCATTACCATTTTCTTGGGATCATTTCTCATGCATATCATGGTTTTGATCTCACCCCTACTGGTTCAAAGGAGATCTCAAGAAACCATTTATCAAGTCTTGGAGCTGATTTGAAGTCCAATCAACCACTATCATGTGATGGTTCTTTTGGGCATGATCTCACCTATGATGGTTCAAAGGAGATAACAAAAGACTATCTACACATTCATGGATTTGATCCTACCTCAACTGATTTGAATCACAGTTTCCAGGATCATCCTCATACCTTTGGATTTGTTCTCATCACATTTGGTCTGAAGAGAAAGTACAAGCACATGTCTCCATATTTGCTTGCATCCACTAGAGGAGAACACAAGCACATGTTTTTGGAGCATGAACCACTTCTTCCCAAGAAGAAGATACCTCTAGACATATGACCAAGCATTACACTTGCTTGAGTTTGGAGCATTTATTTTTTGGTGTGCCCTACAGTCTCTTTTGAGGGGGGGGGTATTTTTCCCATGAGGTTTTTCCCCATTTCCTTGTTTCATGGAATGTTCTTTATTATTCATTGTATTGGGTGACCTTTGGTCTCAGCTACCATGGCCCAAGATTGATTAAGGGGGGGTGCTAGGATATTCCTATACTCCATCCTAGTCCTACCAGCATTTTGCATTCAGTCATGCATGTAGTCATGCAATTGCATGCATCCCAACCATCAGTATGGTGTCTCCCAACACCTAGTGCTTAGTTTACTAGCCTCGGGAGCCTATTTCCACTCAGTTCCAACCATCCTAGTCTGTGATGCGCCCTCTCTCACCTACCATAGGAAGAAGTGCGCCCTCTCTAACCTACCACCAATGACACACTCAGTTAGTTACTAGATTTGTGGATCTGATCCTTGATTTGAGGACATATTGACTTATTTACTGACTGATACACTCAGTGAGACCTCCAGAGAGATTAGTTGATTTGTTCTGACTACAGACAGTGTCACATCTATCAGTTACACTTAGTTACATCCAGTTAGACTCAGTTACATTTAGTTAGCTCAGTTTAACACATGGACAACCACTTGTGATCTGATGACACCACTAATGATCCGATGATTAGGACTCCTAGTGTAGATAAGCCATGCTCATGCAGGCTAATTCAACTTGCCACCTTGGCATTCGAATCCTCTCCATTGTATTATTTATTGTTCATATTATGATTAATGAATTAGTGTGATGTTATTCTACTTCTATCTGAGTTCTACTGTATCATAATTTTGCTGCTCTTTTACACTGCATTGTCCACTCTTCTTCTATTTTCCTGCTTAATATTTCTTATGAGGTATACATCAGCTCTTAGATCTACTGTGAGAATTTTCACATTTTCAATGAGCAACTCCATTATGATTCATAGATATTTATGCAAATCATGGTCTCGATGACTCCTTTTGTTAGATAAACTTGACTCGGTTAGAGAGTCAAATACGTGTATAGTTCATGGTTTTTTGGGCCCATGGTAATGGCCCATTGTATTGCTTGAAGATGCCTATTTAAAGGTTTCTAGGCTAAACCTTCTTTATCATTATGTGTGTGCTTGGTTTAATCATTATGTTTATTATGAGCTTCTAATTATAACACCTCTAGACTCAAGCTCTCGTAAACTCAGTAAATAATTGTTGTGGTTTTGCTACAATTTCATATATATTATTTTGAAATCTTTGAATGAATTTTAGTTGTGCAATGTTAATGTTTATTTTATATTGATATGTTTTGTAGATCAAGTAACAAGTGGAGATTCCAAAATAATCCTCTAGTGAAATAAATTGTAGAATTTCATTAAGTCGAGTTGGAGAAAAAATAAAATTTATTGAAGAAGTTTATTAAACAATTTTGTAATTTCTTCATTGTAGTTTGATCATAATTATATTCCCTTCTTGTTGGATCATAATTACTAATGGTTCATAGATTACATGTCCAATTGGATCACAATTGCAACAAAATTTAATCAAAGATAAGGAGAATATGCTTGTCACTAACTACATTGGATGCTCTTATGCTTGTATCATTGATCGACCCTGATTCATCCTTGATAGATTGAGAAAAAATATATCAAATTTGGAAACAAACAAAACAAAGAAAAAATTAAATTGTATTTGCAGTGTATTTTTAATGGTGTTGTATCCAATATGAGGCAGGACACACCAAGTCTTTTACATGCATTTTATTAAAGCATTGTTGTGTTTCAAAAGTCTTACTTGTGTTAAGATATCAAATTATATTACCATGTATTAAGTTATATTTTTGCAAACTTTTTATTTTGTATTATATGAGGCAAGATATGAGAATTCAATGTTTCATATAGTTATTATAAATGTTATTTAAAAAAAACAACTATTATTATGACAGGTAAAATTAAAATTTAAACGTCAAATGAAAGACAATGTAAAAATTAAAACGTCACATAAAAATTTCTTGACGTGCAAGGTAAGACGCCAAATCTCAACACTGCTTGGCAGATCGACTCTTTATAGAAACTCGATTCTTTCTTCAATTCAACTACTGCTTTCTACAAACTGATATCTCTCTTTGACTTGATCAAATGACAACTCTCTTCAGCAGTCAGTGGTTTCTCACAATAAAAATTGCTCTCTTCAAAGGTGTTTATCTCTCTTCTGACTTGGTTAATGATGACTCTCTTCGACGATGGGTTCTCACAATACAAAAACGATGACTCCCTATGTTTTCTTCTAATTGTGATGGTTGTAAAACCCTTGATGGAAAGTAGATAGCTCTCTTACAATGATATTGCAAACCCTCGATGCAAAGCATATGGCTCTCTTACAATGATATTGCAAACCCTTGACTCTCTTACACACGTTGGACTCTAGTATTTCGAGGCTCATATGATTCAATATTGCTCAGATACGATTTCAACAAATTAAGCATGCATCATATACCAAATAGACTCACAAAATAGATGCACAAAACACAAATTTGATTAATAATGGAGTCATCAAATATATTGACATCAATCTTCTTTTATTTGACTAATAAACAATTGCGTAACTTAATTGTTTATTAAACTAATACCTATTAAGGACATTTATTGCTAGTTTTTCTACTTTAATTCAATATTATCTAGGATCTTTAATTGAAAGAATAACAAGCACAACAAAACACAAGAGACACAAAAGTTTTCCTCGGGGAAACCATAAAGGAGAAAACCCTTCAACTTCCTCAAAGATAGTTTCGTCACTAATCCAATATCAAGCCAAAAAGTGGAAAACCCAAAATATGTCTGATGCAAATTCTCTCTTTTATTCACCAATGAACTTGTCCTCTCTCTCTTGCTATGCGAACTTATGTGAGTGAGTAGTGTGTCCAAATGAGAGAGCAAGGCTCTCTTTTTATATTTTACTTTTAACTTGACCTTTAACCTAACTAGGTTGGCCTCACAAAAACTGACTGGGCTGACTTATCTAGGAAGACTCAATAACCCTATTACATTTGACTCTAGGGGATCTATCACCTTGACTTACAATGGAGGTTTTACCTCAATGACTTTGCATGACCAAATGTAATAATGACATCTCCGACCGGAGGGAAAACATCTCCATCGGAGGTAAAAATAAAATACAATAATAACATCAATATAAAATACAATTGAATATCTTCCACAAAGTTACATTTACATCAACACTCCCTCTTAACTAGGAAGGTATTCTCTCGCCACAGTCATCATCACTATGGACACAATTCTGGACAACGTCATCATCGCTGGATCATCTTCAATGCTAGACATCATCATCAACACTGGATCATCATCGTCGCTGCTGCAACAATCTTCATTCTGTTGATCATTGATTAGTGACATCTCCCGAATCTATCCATCATAGGAAGTTCTACAGAGCCAACTCTTTTTCATGCTGGATGTAGGCCTAGCCCTCATGTAGGTATTCATCATCTCCACGAGCAAGTCATCAAGTAGGTACAACCTAGGACCAATCATTACATTGCCACTGCAATCACTTGCGTCTCCTACAATCGCCTCATCGTATCCAGATCATCTCATCATCACATGAAGCACATCCCAGATGCAAATCTTATGTCCCATAACGGTCAACCCACATCTACCAACATGGGAGGACAATTCGGAGCACCCCAGGTGCATTACGTCCCAAGGAAAACCTACGCCTTCCACCATGCGAGATCCTGCCTAGGCGCACACATAGTGTCTTATGACCGGTGGACCTCTCAATGTCTCCAGTATGGGAGGACAATCGGGAGCATCCCAGATGCATTACGTCCCAAGGACCACCTACGCCTACCACCATACGAGAACCAGCCCTTACATATACCAACATGGGAGGACAATCAGGAGCATCCCAGTTGCATTACGTCCCAAGGACCACCTATGCCTACCACCATGTGAGAATGGATCCATCTTCTCCAGCATGGGAGTACAGCCCGGGGCACACCAAGTGCATTATGTCCCAATGGATAACCTGTGTCTTCCACCATGCGAGAACCAGTGCATCTGCCTCTTTCAGTCTCATCACTTCCTCTCAGGAGGAACCTCGATCCCGAGAACACCAAGCTTCTCTCTAAAATACTCGAACTTCACTCTGTATAACAACTTGGTCAACACATCGGCTATCTATTCGTCTGTTGCTACATACTGGAGATTCACTACTCCCCTCTGCACCATATCCCCGATATAGTGGTACTTGATCTCAATGTGCTTCGACTTGCCATGGAACACTGGGTTCTCGGACAACTTCACACAACTCTGGTTGTCACAGAAGATACAAGTTGCCTCTAACTGGAGATCAGACAAATCAGACAGTAGCTTCCTAAGCCATACTGACTCACAACTAGCTGAATAAGCTGCAACATACTCTACTTCGACTATACTCAGTGCCACGCACGACTGCTTCTTGCTAAACCAGGAGATCATACCAGATCCCATACTGAAGCAACATCCTGAAGTTCTCTTCCTATCTGTGGCACTTCCTACCCAATTCGAATCAACATAAACTTGTAGGTTAATCTTCTGATTTGCGTCATACTTGAGCCCATAATCAACTGTACCCTTCAGGTACGTCAATACATGCTTTGCAGCAATCAGGTGAACATGTCTCGGATCCATCAGGAATTGGCTTAGGGTGTTTAAAACAAAGCATATGTTTGGTCTCATGTTCATTAGGTACATCAATGAACCAATCATCTGGCGATACATTGTGGCATCAACTGACTCTGATGAAGCATCACACAATAGCTTCAAGTTCGATTCTATGGGTGTGTTCATAGTCTTGCAGTCCATCATTCTGAACCTCTTTAGAATCTCCACTGCATACTTCCCTTGTCCAAGGAAGATTCCATCCGCACTCTACCACACCTCCATGCCTAAGAAATAATGCATCATACCCAGGTCCTTCATCTCGAACTCTGCGGCAAGCCTCGTCTTCACATTTGCAATGAGCTCATCCTCTCCTATCAGAAACAGGTCATCTACATACAACAGAAGTATCACTGGACTTCTGGCTTCAACCTTAAATTAAAGGTTGGAATCCACTTTACTCTTAGTAAATCCCACGCTCATAAGGAAACTATCCATCCTGTCGTACCACATCCTGGGTGCCTACTTCAATCCATATGAGGCCTTATTTAATTTGCACAAATGAGTCTGCCTGTCATGTATCTCAAATCCTAGTGGCTGCTCCACATACACTTCCTCTTCTATTACACCATTCAAGAATGTTGTCTTGACGTCCATTTGGTGTACCTTCCATTTCATCACTGCAACTAATGCAAGTATAGATATGATGGAAGTGTATCTGGATACAGGTGCAAACTTCTCCTTGTAGTCTATGCCATCTTTCTGGGAGAAGCCACATGCCACAAATATTTCCTTGTGTTTCTCGATGCTTCCATCTGCAACATACTTGATCTTGTAGATCCACTTCAAAGTCACTACAGACTTCCCTTCTGGTCTCAGAACTATCTCCCATAAATCATTCTTCATGATCGGCTGGCACTCCTCGATCATGGCATCCTTACATTCTTTCTTCTCTGCTGCTTCCTCATAGTTGGAAGGTTCTTTATCTATGATGTCAGACAACAGGGCCACATAGCTGGAGTATGGTCTAGGTCTCTTGCTTTCTTTGTGCATCCCATCTAGAGTGCCATACTTCTTTTCATCTTGTATTGCGTCTCGTATCCATGCTGTCTCCTCTTGTGGGAGTTCTTCTCACAAGGTGGATCTACAGGTTCTTGTGGTTCTTCTATTTCACGGTCTTCATGATCTTTTGGAACTGCTTACTCCATCACTGAATCTCGAATCTTGGGAACTTCTGGTTCTTCAATATTTTAATAGGAAGTTTTCTGGATCTGTTGTATGCTGATTCTTCGTCGAATGTCACATCTTTGCTGATGTCGATCTTCATGAATCCTGGGAAGTATATTCGGTAGGCCTTTGAAGTTTTGTTGTATCCTACGAATATTCCCTTCTTTCCTGAGGGATCTAGCTTCGTCCTCTTCTCCTTCAGAATGTGTATGTACATTGGGCTGCCAAATATCCTGAGATGTATGATTTCTGGTTTCTTGTCGGAGAAAGATTCTTTTGGAGTCTTGTTATCTAGTACTCGATGAGGAGTACGGTTATGTACATACACCATTGTCCTCGCAGCTTCTGCCCATGTAAAGTGCATCAGGAGATCTTGGTCATGTAGCATTGCTTTCATTGCTTCCATTATCGTTTTGTTCTTTCGTTTTGCAACGCCATTCTGTTGAGGATTGTAGGGAGTGCTCAACTCACTCTTAATCCTGGAATCTCTACAAATATTCTTGAATTCTTCCGAGGTGAATTCTCCGCCATTATCTGATCGAAGGGTTTTGATCTTCTTCTATGTGTGTTTCTCAACCAAGGTTTGAATTCCTTGAACTTACTAAATACCTCATATTTATTTTTCAATAATTAAATCCAAGTCTTACGAGAAAATTCATCTATAAACGAAACATAATAAACATACCCGCTAAGTGAGTTGGATGGCATGGGACCACATACATCAGAGTGGATTATCTCCAATATTCCTTTCGCTTTTCTTTCACTGCTGGGCAATTCCTTCTTTGAATTCTTTCCTTGCGCACATCCCTTGCAAATGCCTTCATGTTTAGCCTGGATTTCTGGAAGTCCTGAGACTGCTTTGCTTGCAATAGGTAGTGCTCTATAGTGCACATGTGCAAGCCTTACATGCCATAGTTCAATTGGTTCGATGGAGTCATGAACCAATGCTTGTTCAGGTTGGCCCTTCAACTTGTACAAACTCCCCTCTTGCTCTCCAATCACAGTTGCATCATCTATCATCTTTCCCTTTGGCCACATTAGGACTTGGCCATCTATGAATGCAACCCTCATTCCTTTAGCATCTAGTGCTGATATGGAGAGAAGGTTCTTCTTTAGTCCTGGAACATATAGCACATCTTTCATCTTCAGATATTTTCCGGAGTCTAGCTTGTAGGAAGCTTCTCTACTTCCTTTTATGGGGTATTGGTAATCATCCCCAAGTTTCACCTTATGAGGTGATTCATGCTCAAATAGATTGACGAATGATTCTTTGTATCCCGTAATGTGCTTGGAATCTCCACTATCTAGAAGCCAATCATTGCTCCCATGTTTAACAGTTCCCGTGAGTGCTAAGATCAGGACATATTCTTCATCACTTGAAGAACCATCTCTTTCTTCTTCTCTGGTTCTTTTCCTTGCAGGTTCATCGTCTTCCGCTGTGTGATCATGATGTCTCTTCCTGTTTGTCTTCTTGTTGGAGCCTCTGTTTCTGGGACAATGTCTGGAGTATTGTCCCTTCTAATCACATGCATAAAATCTAATGTTGGATAGATCTCTTTTGGGTATTCTTTGTCTATCGTAGTTCTCCCTCTTACTTTGATGGTGGTTCTCCCTCTTGTTGTGATGATGGTGCTCCCTCTTGTTGTGGTTTTTTCTAGCGTAAGCCGTGAGAGCTTGATCATCATTCTCTCCCATATTCTCTTCTTGTGCCACAAGTCGAGCTTCTTCCTATGTACATCCCTCCCATAATCTATTGAATGTGATCAACTTCTTCCTGACACATATCCCTTGAATGAATGAGTCCCATGATCTTGGGAGACCATTTAATGATCCGTAAGCGCCAAGGTGCATGACAGGGACAACCGTTCGATTGAATGAATTGGTATTGTTATGGTGGAAGCATAATAATTATAAGCAAAGAAGGAAATACACTACACACATAAACATACACACACATACAATATGGAGGAAAGCGAACTAATCTCTTGTTACTTCTTCTCTGCTTGTATATTACAATAATTTACATGCTGAAATAGAGTGCTGAGAACGCTTGGGTTGTCTTCCCATTACGTTCAGTTACAAGAGAAGTCGGAACGGTTTCAGAAGTTCAACTGTTACGGTTGACAGGAAAACAAAGAGATAATCTGTCGTAGTTCATCAGTTGCAAATGTCGACGATGCATGTCGAATTTGCTGAACTGGTCGAAGTTGCTGAAATGGTCAAAGTCGTTGAACTTTTTGAAGTCAATGAACTTGTCGAAGTCGATGAACTTGTCGCAGTTGATGAAATTTTTGAAGTTGATGATTGGTCGAAGTCGTTGATCTTGTTGAAGTCGATGAACTTGTTGCAGTTGGTGAACTTGTCGAAGTTGATGTTGGCATCCGACAATAATGCCAACTTCTGGGTGGATCATACCTCCTTCCTTAAGAAACAATGGTGCCCATTGTTTGCTCGTACAGATGAGGAAACTTGTTGGTCATTTCATTAGCATAGTAGCATTTTCCTTGTGCTATGATTTGTCCAGCTTTGTCCACCTGAAACAAGGGAATTGTGTTCGTACTTGTATGGTGTACTCGTCGTCCCACAATGGTGTCGCAAGGAAGAGGCTCCTGAACATCTGGATGGAAGTCTTCCTTCATGCAGACCTAGGCATGAAGGAATGTCGATCTGGAAAGCGTTTTCTCCAATCTGTTCAAGAATATTGTACAGACCATATCGCAAAGGCTTCAACTTCTTATATGGACCAGTGAAGTATTCCTTCTTGAGATGAACCCAGACTTGATCCCCAATTTGAAATGTATGAGGGATACGATGCTTATCGTGTAGGGCCTTAGCTTTCACATTAACTCGATGCAACATTTCCTGTGCTTGTTTCTAGATGTCGCAGATTTGATCTTGAAACTTCAATGCTTTGTCAACTTCTCATCGGTTAAAGTCGGTATCGTTCGACTGTGTCGAGGAACTAATCAATTCAATAGGCATTGAGGGTTGAAATACATAAGAGATCTCAAATGGACTCTTTCCCGTAGAGCTGTGTTGAGCACGATTGTAGCTGTTTTGTATACATGGGAGACTTTCATCCTATGTTCGTCGATGCATGTGGTTGTACATACGAAGCAGTTGTACTACCAAGCGATTCACAACTTTCGTCTTTCCATCTGTCTGAGGATGGAAAGCTATCGATAAGGAGAGTCTCATATCGAGTTGTTGCCAGAGAGTCTTCCAAAAGATCCTGACAAATCTGGCATCTCTGTCGAAAATAATGCTTGTCAGTAAACCATAATGTTTCCAGACATGTTCAAAGAAGAGCTGAGCGGTCTACTGCACTGTCGTAGTCTTCTTGCATGGAATGAGAATGTCCATCTTGGAAAATCTGTCGACTACTACTAAGATCGCGTCATGTTGATGTTTGGTAGTAGGATATCCCATCAAGTAGTCCATAGAAATAGATTCCCATGGTCGACTAGGAATTGGAAAAGGTGTGTACAATCCCTGTTGTCGATTATGCGGTTTAGCAATGGCACAAACCATGCATGATCGAATGTACTTGTTGATGTCAGTTTTAAGTGAAGGCCAAAATAAATACTTCTGTAGAATAGCAAGGGTCTTGTTGATGCCTCGAAAATCGTAGCATCAATCAGTAAGGGATTCTCCTCAGTAAGCAAGCCCAATTAGATTGGTGTGGGGAATCCGTCCGGTTAATGGCCCGGCTACGGTCTAATATTAAAGATTTGTTTGTTTTCACCGGTTGCGGCTCGATCCACCGTTTTTTTTTTTGTATTTTATCTAAAGATTATATACAAGTGCTTCTAATCTAAATGCATGTAACAAAACAAATCTAATCTACACTATTTTAAGCAAATCTATTCTATCCTTGCAAGGAGAAAGTTGAAAGTGTGAACAATAAACTGAAAGACACATCTAAAGATATCACAGATAGCCATTTAATTGTAAAGATGTAGTTCCGGAAGAAAGTAAAAGATATCAAAGATAGCTTTGATTTGATTAGCACATCTCATTACTCATTTAACACAGAAATTCTGCAAAAGAAATAAAATCATTCATAGCAGAGAAATAATTCACAATAGCTAGGAAAGATCTCACAGAAGATGTATGAAAGATGCAGAAATAGTTCAACAATTATACAACACCATCTTAAGCAAAATGCTGTGCCAGCTTCCACAGGCCAAAACGATTTTCTATTCATGTAGCAGAAATAGTTCACGTACAAAAGAAGAGTGTCCTTTCACCTACCCAAAGTCCTTGTACTACTCTTTGATCATCTATATATAGCTTTACAAATTGCTCCAAGAGCTTCCAAGTGTACCCTAACCTCTTCGATTCTTCTAATTTGTCTACAGTGCCCATTTACAGAAAAGGAATAAGTCCTATAAATATTACAAAAGAAGGACGAGAGGAAAACTCCAGTTGTCCTTTTAATATTTAAAAGATACATAGGCAAAAAGAAAAAGCACTTTGGCCTTTCATTAGCAAATATAAAAAAGATTAACCCTGAGCTGGCGCATTTGCCACAGCCGGTGCTTTTGATAACGTTGGTTCTTCTGCTGAAACTTGTGCCTAGTTTGCCTCTACTGCTGATGCTTTGTTTGCTTCTTCTATATGTTTTACCCAGAGGTTGGTTTCTCTAATGATGTTGTTGGTGGGCATAAGGAGCATAATTTTCATAGATACCTTATGCTTGGCGAGCTCTTCTTCACAAATGATAACTTCTGCTGTTGCAACCTGGAGGTTTTCTTTGAGGAGATGTGCGTGAACAACAGCCTGGTTGATACAGTGGTGGAGATCTTCCGTGGTTAACCCGTCCACTTTCTTTACATAGTCCATTTCTGCACTTAACCTGTCCCGTAGCTCAGACAAGCGTTGGGATTTATCTGGAAAGTCTTCTATGTCTTGGGGCATCACCATTTGACAATTTGCATGGGCGGTTCGTATCTTAAGATACAAATTTCTACACTGTTCAAGGGTGACTTGGGCTATAGTGTTCAACTTCACCCCACAATCTTTGCAAAACACTAAAAGACGCGCATCTGCCTTGAATTCAGATACGGATTTAAGAGGGAGGTTCGCAGGGAACCCTGACTTTCCTTCTCTCCACTCAATATGCTTTCTAATGTCCTCACTAATGTGTGCATATTTCCTCCTGAGCCTGGTGGCTTCAGCATTGATCTCTTTGACCCTGGATACTACTACCTCCAACTTGCAGACTTCTTCCATTATGAGCTCCTGAATTCTGTGGATTTTCTTTAATGTCTCACACGACTGCTCATGAAGGGGACTCAGATCACCAACCTTGCTGGCTACGAGTTCTAATTGTTGTTCCAACAATTCCTTACCTTCTTCCAACTTCTCTATATTTTCTTTCAAATCATCTATCTGCTGAGTAGTATCAAATTTCTCGGATTCTAGCTATAAATTTTTACCCTCTAGGTCGTTCTTCTCTCCTTCCAGGGCCCTTATTTGTATTACCAAAGCTCTCTTTTCAACTTCTAGATGCTGAAATCTTCTGTTTAGTTCTCCTTTTTTTGAGACAAGGGTGTCACACTTCTCAACCATCAAATTCTTATAATTTTGTTCTTTGACCAGAGTTTGCTGCAAATGGCAAGCTTTTTTCTTCTCTAATTCTAACTCGACCACCAAAATGTGGACATCGTCTGCAGTTGCTTTAACAGAAGCTACAGAGATAGATGCTAGGAGTCCAGGAGCATTTTGGGTGCCTTGCATCATTGTGGTTTCATGCTTGGTGACGATATCTGACTGGAAAGGTCTCTTCATACTAGTCACTGTTTCCTTGACAATGGATTTTCTCTTTTTGTTATAAACAAACTTGTCCCATTGGGACACCGTACTATTCCTTGATGGTGTAAAAGGGAGAAGCGAGAGTTCTCTTATGGGGAGGTCTATATCCATGTCTTGTAAGTTTGGGCTATTTGGTTCAGCATCCTCCCTGGATTTGTTTTCCTCTTTCGTCCTTTTCTGAGCCTCCTACTCTTCCGCTTTCCTTTGTCTCTCATTTTCTTCCAGCTTGAAAATTTCTTCCAACCTGATTCTCTCTTCCTCTTGGACTTTTCGAGCTTCTCTTTATCGAAGCTCATCTTGCTTTGCTTTATTTTCTCTTTCATCAGCTTCTCTTTGGATTTTCTCAGCTTCTTCCTTGAGCCTTTTCTTCTCTCTGGAAAGGGCTTCAATGACTTCTGATGCTTCCCTTTCTTTCCAATGTTATGCTTCTTTTGCATCAAGGGGAACAGTGGTGGAGCTAGAACTGGCTCTGCCCTTACTGAGATGACAAATTTGAAATTCGTTCATGTTACTGACCCCTCTATATACTTCTTCGTCTTCATCATAGTAGTGAGCGTACTCAAAATGAGCGCAAATTTCCCTGCAATGTTCTGCAACCTTGCCTCGCCTGTCATTTCTTTGGAAGAGCCTTTCGATGAAGTGAAAGTCCTTAAACTCTGCAATAAAATATTCAACAGATGCAATCTTTGAGAACTTATAAGCCCCAACATAAAAAGGAAAAGGAGGAAAAGAAGCCTTCTTTGACCTATACAAGTTACCACCAACTCCGTCAAGGAAAACCTGCCTTACTGCCTCCTTGTGGACTATGTAATCAGTAGCATACCTGGGTAGGATATATGGGGGCTTGTAGCCTCCATACATCCTTATATAAGTACCCTCCTCCGAAAAATAGAAGTCACCATAGTTCTCCACGACTTCCATGGCATTCTCAGACAAGCAATTGGGTTCTTCGTTAAACATCAGCTTGTATAAAGGTATGATGAATTCTTCACAAATAAGCTTGTAGCTCCACCTGTAATTATGGGCCCAAAGTATCTTGTAGGTAGTGAACACTGGGGTGCTGGATTGGTCCCAAAGGAAACCCAACTTCGGGAAAGGAAGTTTCGACAAAATGCAGTCTATTAGGTACGATGACATGTAGAATTCTGATTTCCTTGCCACTAGCCCTTCTTGTGCCTCAACTATGGCTGATGACAGACTGTCCGAGAGGATGGTTTCCCAATTAAAAACCGTTCCTCTGAATGCCGCATACTGGATTATGGGGACCCACTGGAGTCTAAAAACAGTCCCGTCAGGCCTGCCAAAGATCCTGCTTAGCATGAGGGCAATCATCCTGAAAGGAGGCCTTAGGTTTTGGATCTCGTACTCATCACTCTCCTTCTTCCTTATCTGCTTGCCTATGATTAGCAGTTTTCTAGCCATCTTCAAATTATCCATTTTTAGTTGGCTTAACCATTCGTCGTTTAGCTGCTGCTGAGCATGAGGTAACTTGTAATCCCCCGCTATGTGGGTTGGATGAAACGATGCGAAGGATTCACCCTTGCTATCGGAAAGGACTCTCGACTCAGCATTTGCATGCTGCAGGATCCATCCAACTACTTCCGAGAAAGGGAAGAGTTCTGGACGCATATCTGCTTTAGATATGCCGGAGCTCCTGATGTTTTGGTACAAATATCCTTCCTCTAGGAGTGCCTTCGGTATGTCCTAGTCTCTTATCATGCGGTATACGTCTCCCCATTTGACTTCTGGAGGAACGCCCTTAGTAGACTTGGTATCTTCAAATAGAGTTTCCACTCTTACATCATTGCCATCCGCTTCTGGCCTAGTCGTCTTAGCCTTCCTTTTTCCACCTTTAGGTATCTTAACTTAACCCTGCGATGACCATGTATAAGTATATAAGATAAATTATAACGCAACATCGAATAATTTAGACTAGCATTATGAATATAACATTATGGCTTAAGCGTATTTATGAAATAGTAATACTAAATTCCTATGACAGCAATATGTTCCATAATATAGATATGGAGTGAAGATTCGTCGTGGAAAAAAAACACAAATGATTTTCTTGAAAGGGTAGACGAGACCAACTTTGACTCAACAATGCTAGTGATTTCAAGAATGGGAAAAAGCCACGCCCGGGACCTTTTTTAACAAAATGTGTGATAGGTGATTATGGCCCGGGTAACTTTGAGTGTATATGGTCTAGGAAAATGGAACTGAGCCGGACATATTTAGCTGGATAGGAACGCAGGTCAACTCTTGGCTATGATGAGAATGGGTGGAACCACACAGTCTAAAAGGCTCAGGTAAGGATTACACAAATGACTATGACACTCAATTTGGGAGATCAAAAACGAAACAATCCGATGAGTACTAAATCAGTGAAAATGTGATTAAGAAATTAACATACCTGGCGGATAGTGATTGGAAAAAGGGATGGCGACAATGCTGGAAGGCTGGCTGTTGGAAATAGGTGAATGCGGCCTCCAACGGGGTTTCAAACACACCTTAAACCAATGAAAATACAAAAACCCAACATCGTCCAAACCCTACTTATAGCATCTTGACGCGTGCGGGCATTTAATACGGTGGTTGGAGATTTTTTAAAATGGGGTTATGGTGAGTACGGCTGGGTCAAATCGACATGCTTGACATTAAATGTGACCGTCAAAATTGGACAAACCCAACCAACTCACCCGATGGTTGTGGCGAAAACTTGTGAGTTTGGATCTCCATTGCGGCAGGACTGGTTGAGTTCATCCGCAAATGAAACGGGGAACTTCGTCGTAAGAAAAGCCCAAGGCCATGTATCACGTGATTTAGCTGAGTTCTGACGCCGTTGCGGATAGAATGAGTGGGTTTGGCCGAAGGACTCCGAAGGAACTGGCCTTCCGAAAGAATGCGGCTAAGGACTTAATAAAACTTTCCACCCATTGCGGCGGAACTCCGTGAGTCCATCCGAAAAAGAAGAAGGCTTAAAAACCTTAGCATGGTGAACCGCTGTTGCGGAAGAACTCGGCGAGATCCTTCGCCATTGCGGTGGAACTGGCTGAGTTCCTCCACCGTTTGGTTTCACTTATCCATTTTTACTGCCATTGCGGCAAAACTTGTTGAGTTTTACCATCGTTGTAGCCAAACTTGCTGAGTTTTACCGCCGTTGCAGCCCAACTGACCCATTTCTTCTGCCGTTGCGGCACAAAAACGTGAGTTTTACTTAGGCAAAAACAAAAGCAAACTCAAAGGAAGAAGACAAAAGGCTTCATTCTAGGAAACTAAATAAGAAAAAGGTTTTGATGGGCTTGAATTCTAGGAAAACTTTTTTCTCTAACAAATCAAAGGAGGGCCCCCAATATTTACAAAATTTGTTTGGGGGAATGTTGCAGCAACAACAATTGGCGATTCGCTGGCGAACACAGATCTATGAAACAAACTCATCTCATGGTCAAGAAACTTACAAAGTGTTGGTTACATATGCAACAAAATGTCT
Organism: Larix kaempferi; assembly: GCA_027924585.1. Taxonomy (NCBI): domain Eukaryota; kingdom Viridiplantae; phylum Streptophyta; class Pinopsida; order Pinales; family Pinaceae; genus Larix; species Larix kaempferi. The sequence goes on along the minus strand of BSBM01000834.1, from coordinate 1,984,547 downwards.
TCATAGTTCAGCTCCTGAGAATACATTGACCACTCTTATCATAATGGTGATGAGGGAAAATGCAACTTTGACTCAGACTTCCTTGCAACTCTCTAAGGGCCAAAATGTGAGGTTCATTTTAAAATTCTGTCTTTCAGAAGCCTACTAATATAAAAATCCACAAGATTGTAACAATATCTCATAGACATATTCGTTTGTCCCTCATTCCCATGCTATTTTGCATCCTTTTGGATGTTTCTTTAATTCATGACTTTTGCCGCTTTGAGTCTTCCAGAAATAAATTGCTTCTGCTTTCAATAATTGATATAGGTTCTTCAATCCATAATTTCCTTTTGTGTGAGTGAAAGATTTATTTGATTTTCATGCTTCACGGACGGAGAAGAATCTTGGTGGGCTAGTTTATTTAAACAACTTCTCTGATTCGAAAGTTTCTTTGCTTTTCTCAGCCATGCTTTAATTGAGGCGAGAATTTTTGGAAACCAAACTCTTTGATATAATCCTTTTGGCTTTTACTTGCAGCATGGGATCATTTTGAATACCATACATATGCGAGGCATGCTTTCTCTCCATGGGTCTATCATAGTGAACTTCCTCAGACAATCATTAATGTTAGAGTGAATGGGGCCCTGGGATAGGCAGAAAGAAATGCTAAATCTTAGTTATTTGACAGGGGTTATTTTAACCAAAAAGGAAGAGGATCTCTGCATTCCAAGAAACCAATCAGTGAAATCAAGGTCACACATATTCATTTCCTCTATCAGTAAGTTTCCTCTTTACCAACTTTTTAAAGCTTTCTTGGAGTCTCATCTTTCAACCACGCCAAAAATCGAGCTGAGCTTTATTTAAACAAAGGGAGAGAAAAAACCAAAAGCAACAAATCAAGCTAACTAGTAGACTAAAAGGTGATCGTAAGTAACTCAAAAAGAAAAGAAAAGGAAACAACCAAGAAAAGAGAACCAAAACAATGCTTTATTTATGCACAAAATTCTATCTAGGACTTTGTGAAATATTGCTTCAAGGCGAGGCCGTTGAGAGGGAGTTTTACCTCCTCTCCTTGCAGGTATTTCAGTTTATAAGTTGACGGGCCAAGATTTTCAGAAATTTGGTAAGGGCCAAGCCATAAGTGTTGAAACTTTGTATGCATCCCTTTACGATCATGCTGGTGATCCCACTTTAGAACTAAGTCACCTGCTTCGAAACTTCTCTTTCCAGACTTCTTCTTATCAAACCACCTTTTGACTATGTCTTGGTGATGGTGAAATTGGTCTTTGGCCTTCTGCCGTGACTCTTCAAGTTTTAGCAGGGTATTAATTCTTGATTGAAGGGCTTGAATGCTAGAACCTCGGGAGGCTTGGGACAACTGCAAGGATGGGAGTAGAATATTCGTAGGGAGAATGGCTTCCTTACCATAGACCAAGGTGAATGGATAAATGCCTAAGGAATTCTTGGGGGTGACTCTATCTACCCATAGAGCATTCGAGAGAGCTATGTGCCAGCTTCTCTGATTTTCAATCACAGTGTTTTTAAGGATTCAGATGAGATTTTTATTGGTGGACTCAGCTAATCCATTTCCTTGGGGATAGTAATTGGCTAAATAATGTTGTTTAATTCCTTTCTCACACATGAATTCATTAAAATTTATTGATGAAAAATAAGGAGCATTATCAAAGACTAGATAAATTGGAACCCCAAACTTGGTTATGATGTTCTCTTCTAGGAACTTGATAACTGCATCTTCATTCACTTTGTGCAGCGAGACAGCCTCAACCCATCTTGTGAAATAATCTGTAGCTGTTAGAATGTATCGATGCTGCAATGAGGAGTTTGGGTTGATCTCGCCAATAATATCTATACCCCATTGTTCAAATGGTTCAGAGATGATCACTGGTTGCAAAGGACTTGTTGCTTTTGGAAATTGTCCAGCACTCCTTTGTCACACATCGCAATTTCTGGCATAGGCGTGAGCATCCTTGAAAAGGTGGGCCAATAATACCCAGCTCTGAGAATTTTGTGAGCTGTAGTTTCTCCAGAATAATGTCCCCTAGTAGGGCCATCATGTAATTCTTTGACCATTTTACATGCATTTTCTTTCTCTAAACATCTGAGGAATATGCCATCATAATTCTTCCTATAGAGTACTCCTTCAATGATTTGACAAGCTGTTGATTTTAGACGGAGTGCCCTTCTTTGCTTCGAACTCTAGTGTTCTGGAAAATATCCTGATTGTAAATAGTGCACCAGGTCCGTGTACCAAGACTCAGGAGTTGTGAAAATTGGACATACGTCGATCATATTCAGCTCGGCTTCATTCCTCCAATCTAGCTCTCCATCAGCTGGATTTTCAATAAATAGCTTGCATAAACCTTGAACTTTGATAATAGTGGCTGGTTTGAATTCTAAGTCATACTCCTGAAGAGCAGTAACCCAGTTTCCTCTCCTTTCTCCTAATTCTTTTTGAATGAAAAGAGATCTAACAGCGGGATGAGGGACTATGACTTCAGTTCTATTTTTTAGAATATATGGCCTGAACTGCTTTACTACCTTGAATACTACATACGCCTGCTTATGCACCATGGGATAGTTTAGTTTAGCTCCTTGCAGATTAGTGCTCATAAAAGAAATTGGGTATTCATCTCCTAATTCTGCCTTTTGGGTGAGCACAACTACGAGAGAGTTATCAGAAGTGAAGGTGTACATAATAAAATATTTATCGAATTTTGGACTCCTTAAAGAAGGCACATTAGCTATGGCAGCCTTAATTTCTTTAAATGCAACTTTCTCCAAGTCTGTCCACTTGAATTGTACACTCTACTTTACCATTTGTTGCAAAGGTTTAACGATATGAGCGAAGTCTGGTATGAACCTTCGAACAAAATTAATGGTGCCCATAAATGATTGCATAGACCTTTTGTTATGGGGCATGGGAATCTTGCTGATAGATTGCATTCTCTCTTGAACTATCGAGATTCCCTTCTTTGAAATGATATGATCCAAAAGCTTTCCCTCAAGAACAACGAAAACACTTTTCTTGGGGTTCAAAGAGATTCCATACTTCCTGTAGCGATCGAAAATCTGCTTCAAGTGGAACACATGATCTTCCCTTTTCTTTGAGAACACTGTCACGTCATCCAGGTAAACGAATACACATTGACCGCCCAACCCTCGGAAAACAATGTCCATGGCTCGCTGAAACGTAGCTCCTGCATTTATCAAGCCGAATGGCATTATTTGATATGAAAAAGTTCCCCACTCTGTACGAAAAGTGGTTTTGAGTCGGTCTTCCTCTGCTACCAACACTTGATTGTATTCAGAAAACCCGTCTAGCAGAGAGAAAAGCTCTGATACTGACACCATCTGCAATATTTGCTCCATTGTAGGCACATGATAGTTGTCTTATCAGAAGATTTGTTCAAGTTCTGAAATTCTACATACAGTCTGATTTCTCCCGACTTCTTCCGCACAGGAACTAAATTAGCTACCCATTCAGAGTGTCGGACCTTAAAAATAATCTTTGCATCTAACGATTTTTTTAACTCTTTCTAAATTAGAGGCTCAAGTGTCGGATGCATCCTTCTTAATTGCTGTTGAAATGGCTTAATGCCTACTTTCATTGGTATTATGTGCTGAATAATGTGGGTATCATATGTTTTCAAATCATCGTAAGTCCATGCGAAAACATCTTTATACTGTTTAAAGAGATTGATGAACCTATCCCTTTCGCCTGGCGTACAACATTTACCAAGATTAACATATTTCGGTTCAGCCTCTATCCCCAGATTTACCAATTCATGCTGCATGGAGGAGCTGTGCGTTTTGACATTTGCTAGCCTCTTGAACTTGTTCTGCAGATCGAACAATGCTTCAAGACTCCTTACCCCTTTAGGCATGAAGTTCCCTTTAGCAACATCTTTATTTTGCAAATCTGAACCATGTTGTTCTTCATCTATTATGGCTTCTTGGAAGACATCTTCATTTGTTAAGAAATTAATAATTTGCTCATCATCATCAAATACTCAGAGATTTGTAATGTTATTCGAAATGGACGGTCTGAAAATCAATTCAATGGAGAATTTATTATTAGTAGGAACTAATCTAGAAGCAAAAGTTGCTAACAAATCAGCTGCAACATTCTATAGCCTAGGAATAGAATTTATATTGAAAGCATCAAAACATGAAATTAGATTCCAAGCCTTAGACTGATAACCTTTTTAGTGTGGTGAAAGGCAATGAATTGTATCTCTCACTTGCCTGACAACTATTTCTAAATCACCAAAGACTTTCAAATATTTGACCTTTAAACCAATAGCTTTCTTTAAACCATGAATCAGAGCTTCATACTCAACATTATTATTCGTACATTTGAATTCTAATCTATAAGATAAAAAATGTTTACTTTTTTTGGGATCAATCAAAACACAACCGGCTCCTGATCCTTCTTGAGTTTTGGAGCCATCAAAGTAAAGTATCCAAAAAACATTTTCTTTTTTAACTAAGTTAGTGTCATTACTATCTAAGTCAGTAACTAATCCTACTATGTTACAATCAATATCATCAGTCCGTGAAAAATGAATGAGATCGGACTGTTTGTCTGGATCATGGCTAACATTTTTTGATTGAAAATTTTCTAGTTCAATTTCCAAGAAATAATTCCCCAAAACTGAAGATGAGAAAGTCACAGCTTCATTTTTTTATTCTAACTGGGTGACATTTTGTTTCATGTGGGGTTCTCTAAGTATTTTAATTTGGTTTTTCCTATTCTGGTAAGGTAACCACAGGTGAGACCAATTTGTTGCAAAGTAACCGTTTAGTTTCGTAAACCAGTCCCTACTCAAGATTAAACCGTAAGCCTCAGGAACATCAACTACCATTATATCAATAAACTGACATACCCTCGGATCAGCTGACAACCTAATAAGCATGTCTTTCAATTCACCAATGACTTTGACAACGGTTCTGTCTAACTCTATGATTTGAGATGGAGATGGGATCAGTTGTCCATTAATCCTTCTGCAAACTGACAAGGGCATGACATTCTAACTAGCACCCGAGTCTACCAAACAATTATGCACATTATGATTAAAGATTTCGAAAGTCAAGAGAAAAGGCAAAGGCTGAGATTTTGATTTTCCGCCAATGTTGGCTTCATTTATTTCTGGGTTTTCTTCAGTGTTTTCTAATGAAGTGCTTGTTTGTGGGTCAAAGGCTTCCATCAGTTTCTTCCTCTGCTGGGGAAGACTAAACATATCGAAAATGGAAACATTTGCTTTTGCTTTCTTAATATCTTCGATTATGTCATAACCCATGTCAAATTCTTTCAAAACTTTTGGTTGATTTTCAGCTTTGTTCGGAGGAGCTTTTGGCTGTTTGGATATCTCTGTGTTTGACTCTTTAGCCATTGCAGGAGTTACTGCTGGGTTTTTTTAAGGCTGGGGTGGGATGATAGTTATGTGCCACTTTGGCATTTGATTAGCGAATTTAGCTTTAGGCACATCTACTGTTTGATCAAGTATCGGGCCTTTACTTCTGGTAGTGACATTAATAGCTGCTGCTTGAACTTCGTCAACGAGATTTTCAAAAGATGGTTCTTGGGTAGGGGTCCAATCCCAAAGGATCATCGTGGTATCAAGAGCGGTTTCTTCCTGCACAGGAATTTGTTCTTCCTGAGGATCCTTTTGCTAAAAAATTTGTGCATCTAACATTTGATTCATTACCAAGCTCATTAAATTAATCCATTGTGGACAACTCTTTTCGGAGTGCTGCTCTTGATGGAAGGTATAGAAGTGATCCATTCCTATTTCATTTAAATTTAGCACAACAGAACTATTTACCGGAGGGGTTGGCTGTTTACTTTCATCCCTTTTCTTGTAGAAAGGCTTGAATGGTTTCCTAGAAGAGCTAGATGTCTTATCTTTCTCTAGATCAACAATTTTATTAGAAAGCTTTTGCATAATTTTTATCACACTTTCTAGATCGACTGCTGGTTCTTCTTTATCTTTAGTTGACAAAAAAGGCTTCTTAACAGTTGTTGGCTTTGCTTCTAGGTCAAGAGAATTTTTAGCAATACTGTCTTCTTCCTCTTCCACCTTCTTGGCTTCTTCGAATTTTTCGATCAAGGTAGTCTTCTTCGTTCTTTTTACAAACATTGCTATTCTCCATTCTCATAGATAACAATTCTTTCATAAGAGTAGCTACAATTTTCTGATTTCCATATTTCTTCAAAAAACATTTTTCAAAATCTTCCCAGCTTGCTATTGAGCTAGCTTGTAGGCTAAAGTACCAGGAAGATACTTTGGGTTCAAAAGTATAAGGGAAAAAGGCGGCAGACTACATCTTCGTGCTCTACATTAAGAAGATTCAAAGCTAAATAAAAACTCTTCAGATGATCTTCAACAGAGATTCATTTCCTAGTATCATACTTCGGCAAGACCTTTTATGGATTCTTAGGCAAATCATGGAATGGTCCAATTAGATTTAATGCTCCTTTTACTCTCCATGCAGGCACAACCATGACTCTTGGTGGGGAAAGGGGTGGTGTATGCGGTGGGGAGTTTTGAGGAGTATGCGGCAGAGTATTTCGGGGAGTATGCTGCGAAGTATTTGGCCTTTCTTGATTTGTAGGAGTTTCGGGTGTGACTTCGTTAAAAGGTTCAGTGATTTCTTCTAAAGATAAATCCAATAATTCTTCTAGACTCTGAACTAAAACGGAGTCTTTTGTGTATTGGGTCCCTTTCCTAGGAGCTCTTATTCTGGGCAGCAAAGGGACAGTGGTTAACCCTCCAATATTTCTAACGTAAGAGCAGGTGTGTCTTCTGAAACGATTTACTTCTTCAAAAGGGACAGCATACAATTGTTCTTGCTGTGCTGTTTCAGAATTGGAATTTTCTTGATTTCTTGATTCCAGATCGAAGATGTCTGGGATAGTTGTTTCAGGTGGGTTTTCAGTAGGATTTTCTTTAACAAAAGGGTCTCTTCTTCCAGCCATGCACTGGTGCCCCTCCTTCTTGTGGTTAAAATGTTGATGCCTCAAAAATCGTAGCATCAATCAGCAAGGGATTCTCCCCGGTAAGCAAGCCCAATTAGATCACTCATTGTTTGGTGTGGGGAATCTGTCCGGTTAACGACCCGACTACCGTGTAATATGAAATATTTGTTTGTTTTCACCGGTTGTGGCCCGGTCCACCGTTTTTTTTTTGTATTTTATCTAAAGATGATATGCAAGTGCTTCTAATCTAAATTGATGTAACAAAACAAATATAATCTACACTATTTTAAGCAAATCTAATCTATCCTTGCAAGGAGCAAACTAAAAGTGTGAGCAATAAACTGAAAGACACATCTAAAGATATCAGATAGCCATTTAATCGTAAAGATGCAGTTCCAGCAGAAAGTAAAAGATATCAAAGATAGCTTTGATTTGATTAGCACATCTCATTACTCATTTAACATAGAAATTATGCAAAAGAAATAAAATCATTAATAGCAGAGAAATAATTCACAATAGCTAGGAAAGATCTCACAGAAGATGTATGAAAGATGCAGAAATAGTTCAACAATTATCCAACACCATCTTAAGCAAAATGTTGTGCCGGCTTCCATAGGCCAAAATTATTTTCTATTCATATAGCATAAATAGTTCATGTACACAAGAAGAGTGTCCTTTCATCTGCCCAAAGTCCTTGTACTACTCTTTGATCATCTATATATAGCTTTACAAATTGCTCCAAGAGCTGCCAAGTGTACCCTAACCTCTTCAATTCTTCTAATTTGTCTATAATGCCCATTTACAAAAAGGGAATAAGTCCTAGATATTACAAAAGAAGGACGAGAGGAAAACTCCAGCTATCCTTTTAATATTTAAAAGATACATAGGCAAAAAGAAAAAGCACTTTGGCCTTTCATTAACAAATATAAAAAATATTAACCTTGAGCTGGCGCATTTGCCACAACCGGCGCTTCTGATAACGCCGGTTCTTCTGCTGAAACTTGTGCCTGGTTTTCCTTTGCTGCTGATGCTTTGTCTGCTTCTACTATATGTTTTACCCAGAGGCTGGTTTCTCTGATGATGTTGTTGGCGGGCATAGGGAGCATAATTTTCACAGATACCTCATGCTTGGCGAGCTCTTCTTCAAGAATGATAACTTCTGGTGTTGCAACCTGGAGGTTTTCTTCAAGGAGATGTGCGTGAACAACGTCCTGGCTGATACAATGGTGGAGATCTTCCGCGGTTAACATGTCCACTTTCTTTACATAGTCCATTTCTGCACTTAACTCGTCCCATAGCTCAGACAAGCATTGGACTTTATCTGGAAAGTCTTCTATGTCTTGGGGCATCACCATCTGACAATTTTCTTGGGCGGTTCGTATCTTTAGATACAAATTTCTACACTGTTTAAGGGTGACTTGGGCTACAGCGTTCAACTTCACCCCACAATATTTGCAAAACACTAAAAGACGCGCATCTGCCTTGAATTCAGAGACGGATTTAAGAGGGAGGTTCACAGGGAACCCCGACTTTCCTTCTCTCCACTCAATATGCTTTTTAATGTCCTCACTAATGTGTGCATATTTCCTCCTGAGCCTGGTGGGTTCAGCATTGATCTCTTTGACTTGGATACTACTACCTCCAGCTTGCAGACTTTTTTCGTTATGAGCTACTGAATTTCGTGGATTTTCTTTAATGTTTCACACGACTGCTCATGAAAGGGACTCAAATCACCAACCTTGCTGGCTGCGAGTTCTAATTGCTGTTCCAACAATTCCTTACCTTCTTCTAACTTCTCTATATTTTCTTTCAAATCATCTATCTGCTGAGTAGTATCAAATTTCTCAGATTCTAGCTGTAAGTTTTTACCCTCTAGGTCGTTCTTCTCTCCTTCCAGGGCCCTTATTTGTATTACCAAAGCTCTCTTTTCAGCTTCTAGATGCTGAAATCTTCTATTTAGTTATCCTTTTTCTGACACAAGGGTGTCACACTTCTCAACCATCAAATTCTTATAATTCTGTTATTTGACCAGAGTCTGCCGTAAATGGAAAGATTTCTTCTTCTCCAATTCTAACTCGGCCACCAACATGTGGACATTGTCTGCAGTTACTTTAACAGAAGCTACAGAGATAGATGCTAGGTGTCCGAGAGCATTCTGGGTGCCTTGCATCACTGTGGTTTCATGCTTGGTGACGATATCTGACTGGAAAGGTCTCTTCATACTAGTCACTATTTCCTTGACAATGGATTTTCTCTTTTTGTTTTAAACAAACTTGTCCCATTGGGACACCATACTATTCCTTGATGGTGTAAAAGGGAGAAGCGAGAGTTCTTTTATGGGGAGGTTTGTATCCATGTCTTGTAAGTTTGGTCTCTTTGGTTCAGCATCCTCCCTGGATTTGTTTTCCTCTTCCATCCTTTTCTGAGCCTCCTCCTCTTCCGCTTTCCTTTGTCTCTCATTTTCTTCCAGCTTGGCAATTTCTTCCAACCTGATTCTCTCTTCCTCTTGGGATCTTCGAGCTTCTCTTTCTCAAAGCTCATCTTGCTTTTCTTAATTTTATCTTTCATCAGATTCTCTTTGGATTTTCTCAGCTTCTTCCTTGAGCCTTTGCTCCTCTCTGGAAAGGGGTTCAGCGGCTTTTGATGCTTCCCTTTGTTTCCGTTGTTCTGCTTCTTTTGCATCAAGGGGAACATTGGTGGAGCTAGAACTGGCTCCGCTCTTACTGAGATGACAAATTTGTAATTCGGTCATGTTACTGACCCCTCTATATACTTATTCGTCTTCATCATAGTAGTGAGCGTACTCAAAATGAGTGAATTTCCCTGCAATGTTCTGCAGCCTTGCCTCGCCTGTCATTCCTTTGGAAGAGCCTTTCGCCGAAGTGAAAGTCCTTCAACTCTGCAATAAAATCTTCAGCCGACGCAATCTTTGAGAACTCATAAGCCCCAACATAAAAGGCAAAGGAGTAAAAGAAGCCTTCTTTGACCTATACAAGTTACCACCAACTCCGTCAAGGAAAACCTGCCTTACTGCCTCCTTGTGGACTATGTAATTAGTAGCATACCTGGGTAGGATATATGGGGGCTTGGAGCCTCCATACATCCTTATATAAGTACCCTCCTCTGAAAAATAGAAGTCACCGTAGTTCTCCATGACTTCCATGGCATTCTTAGACAAGCAATTGGGTTCTTCATTAAACATCGGCTCGTATAAAGGTATGATTAATTCTTCACAAATAAGCTTGTAGATCCACTTGTCATTCTGGGCCCAAAGTATCTTGTAGGCAGTGAACACTGGGGTGTTGGCTTGGTCCCAATGGCAACCCAACTTCGGGAAAGGAAGTTTCGACAAAATGCAGTCTATTAGGTAGGATGACATGTAGAATTCTAATTTCCTTGCCACTAGCCCTTCTTGTGCCTCAACTATGGTTGATGACAGACTGTCCGAGAGGATGGTTGCCCAATTAAAAACCGTTCCTCTGAATGCCACATAATGGATTATAGGGACCCACTGGAGTCTAAAAACAGTCCCGTCAGGCCTGCCAAAGATCCTTCTTAGCATGAGGGAAATCATCCTGAAAGGAGGCCTTAGGTTTTGGACCTCGTACTCATCACTCTCCTTCTTCCTTACCTGGTTGCCTGTGATTAGCAATTTTCTAGCCATCTCCAAATTATCCATTTTTAGTTGGCTTAACCATTCGTCGTTTAGCTGCTACTGAGCACGAGGTGACTTGTAAGCCCCCGCTATGTAGGCTGGATGAAACGATGCAAAGGCTTCACCCTTGCTATCGGAAAGGACTCTCGACTCAGCATTTGTATGCTGCAGGATCCATCCAACTACTTCCAAGCAAGGGAAGAGTTCTGGATGCGTAGCTGCTTTAGACATGCCGGAGCCCCTGATGTTTTGGTACAAATATCCTTCCTGTAGGAGTGCCTCTGGGATGTCCTGGTCTCTTATCATGCGGTATACGTCTCCCCATTTGACTTTTGGAGGAACGCCCGTAGTAGACTTTCCACTCTTACATCATTGCCAGCCGCTTCTGGCCCGATCGTCTTAGCTTTCCTTTTGCCACCTTTAGGCATCTTAACTTAACCCTGCGATGACCATGCATAAGTATATAAGATAAATTATAACACAAGATCAAATAATTTAGACTAGCGTTATGAATATAACATTATGGCTTAAGCTTATTTACGAAATAGTAATACTAAATTCCTATGACAACAATATGTTCCATAATATAGATATGGAGTGAAGATTCGTCGCGGAACAAAAACACAAATGATTTTGCTGAAAGGGTAGACGAGACCGGCTTTGACTCAACAATGCTTGTGATTCCAAAAATGGGAAAAAGTCACGCCCGAGACCTTTTTTAACAAAATGCGTGATAGGTGATTATGGCCCGAGTAACTTTTAGTGTATATGGTCTAGGAAAATGGAACTGAGCTGGACATATTTAGCTGGATAGGAAGGCGGGTCAACTCTTGGCTATGATGAGAATGAGTGGAACCACATAGTCTAAAAGGATCAGGTAAGGATTACGCAGATGACTACGACACTCAATTTGGGAGATCGAAAATGAAACAATCCGATGAGTACTAAATCAGTTAAAATGTGATTAAGAAATTAACATACCAGGCGAATAGTGATTGGAAAAAGGGATAACGACAGTGCTGTAAGGCTAGCTGTGTGAAATAGCTGAACGCGGCCTCCAACGGGGTTTCAAACACACCTTAAACCAATGAAAATACAAAAACCCAACATCATCCAAACCCTACTTATAGCAGCTTGACGCGTGCGGGCATTTAATACGGTCGTTGGAGATTTTTTAAAACGAGGTTATGGCGAGTACGACTGGGTCAAATTGGAATGCTTAACATTAAATGTGACCGTCAAAATCAGACAAACCTGACCAACTCACCTGATGGTTGTGGTGAAAACTCATGTGTTTGGATCGCCATTGTGGCAGGACTGGCTGAGTTCATCCGCAAATGAAACAGGGAACTTCGTCGTAAGCAAAGCCCAAGGCCATGTCTTGGGTGATTTAGCTGAGTTCTGGCGCCGTTGTGGACAGGCTGAGTGGGTTTGGCCAAAGGACTCCGGAGGAACTGGCGGATTTCTTCTGAAACAATGCGGCTAAAGAGTTAATAAAACTTTCCGCTCATTGCGGCGGAACTTAGTGAGTCCATCCGAAAAAGAAGAAGGATTGAAAACCTTAGCATGGTGAACCGCCGTTGCGAAAGAACTCGGCAAGATCCTCTACCGTTGTGGAAGAACTTGGCGAGATCCTCCGTCGTTGTGACGGAACTGACTGAGTTCCCCCGCCGTTTGGTTTCACTTATCCATTTTTACTGCCGTTGCAGCCAAACTTGCTAAGTTTTACTGCCATTGCGGCCAAAATTGCAGAGTTTTACCACCGTTGCGGCCAAACTTGCTGAGTTTTACCGCCGTTGCGGCCAAACTTGTTGATTTTTACCGCCGTTGCAGCCCAATTGACCCAGTTCTTCCGCCGTTGCGGCACAAAAGCGCGATTTTTACTTAGGCAAAAACAAAAGTAGACTCAAAGGAAGAAGACAAAAGGCTTTGTTCTAAGAAACTAAGTAAGAAAAAGGTTTTGATGGGCTTGACTTCTAGGAAAACTTCTTTCTCTAACAAATTAGAGGAGGGGCCCCAATATTTACAAACAAATTTGGGGGGAATGTTGCAGCAGCAACAGGTCTTTGCTACTCCAAAGTGTTCTGCAGTCTTGTTGTAGTGAGCATTCCAAATGAGCTGTTGTCGATGCTCACCGGTCAATACACAAAGTTGTCCAAGCTTGTATAGCAAGGTGTCTTTCAAGAAATAGTTGTAGGTCGACGACTTGTCGGTTTGAAGTTGTCGATAGAATGATGAAAATTCATTGTCTTCCTGATACAATTGAGGCCAAGTGGTGGTGTCACAACCCTGCATACTCATCGTTGTAAGAAGGAGAGTAATGGGTGGTCGACTCGGACAATCGGCGACGACATTGGATTTACCTTTCCAATACTTAATTACCGACTGAAATTGTTGCAGGTAATTAATCCACTTGAGTTGTCGAGTTGTTTGTAACTTCGACTGGGATGGGGCGAATTGTAAAGGCTTGTGGTCAGTGAGAACGACCGTCTCCTTGCCAAGGATATAATGTCTCCATTTCTTAAGAGCTTGAACAATGGTGTACAGTTCTTTTTCATACGTCGAATATCTTCTAACAATGTCATTAAAAGTTTCGGAAAGAAAAGAGACTGGGTGACCAGACTGAGTGATCACTGCGCCCAAGGCATAGTCCGATGCGTCCGTCTCAATCTCAAAGGGTTGATGCAAATCAGGTAACACAAGTACTGGTGCAGTACAAAGCTTGTGTTTGAGCTACTCGAAAGCTTCTTGTTGTGTTGATGTCCTTTTGAAGACAGTTTTCCCATTTCCCTCGGTCAACTGATTCAAAGGCCAGGCTATGTGACTAAATCCGAGTATGAATCGTCGATAAAAATTCGTCAAACCAAGAAAAATTCTTAGTTCATGAATGCTTTGACAATTGGGCCACTCTTTAAGAATATGCACTTTGTCTGGATCGACGTGAATTTCTACAGAGTCAATTACATACCCCAAATATTTGATGTTGTTTATCGTAAAGGAACATTTGTCCATGTTTAAGTAGAGTCGATGTTGTCAAAGAGTCTCGAGGAATTGTCGAAGTTGTCCGACATGTTCTTCCCATGATCGACTGAAAATCAATATATCGTCGAGGTAGACAATGACCCATTCGCTGATGAAAGGTCGAAGAATGTTTTCCATATACTGCATGAAGGTCGCAGGTGCATTGGTTAAGCCGAAAGGAATGACTAACCATTCAAACAATCCTTCCTTGGTCTTGAAAGCAGTTTTCCACACATCTGCGGGCTCGATTGGAATCTAATGATATCCCGACTTGAGGTTGAGCTTAGTAAATAATTTAGCACCTTTCAAACAGTTGATGAGCTCGTCTATCCGTGGCAGAGGGTATCTATTCTTTACCGAAATTTTTTTGAGGGCCCGGTAGTCGATGCACATGTGCCAAGTCCCATCTTTCTTTGGAACGAGGACGACTGGACTTACACAAGGAGAGGAGTTGGGTCGGATATGACCTTTTTTTATCAAATCTTGAATTTTGTCTATGAATCTCTTCATTTTCGATAATGGATCTTCTGTATACAGATGCATTAGGTAATGAAGAACCATGAGCAAGTTCAATAGAGTGTTTTACCTGGCAATGTAGAGGTACTCCGTCTAGCTCTTGGAATAGGTTCCGATACTCATCAAGAATATTGTCGATCTGCTGCTTCTGTTGGGAGATGCACTGGTCAGTGAGTCGACTGGTTGTTGCAGTCTTCCTGGAATGTTGCGGCTTAATCATGATCAACGTGAACTTCTGAGCATGGTTGATGAGTTTCTTCGTCTGTTTGGCAGATATCATTGCAATCGTTGGTGTAGGTCGTCGTTCTAGTATGTCATACCATTGGTTATGAATTCTGATAATCACCTTCTGAGGTCATGACTGGTAACTTCCATGTCAATCTCATAAGTAAGGTTTCCCAAACAAGGTGTCGGCTATGGAGAGTGGTGCCACGTCGTAGAGTACTTCATCTTCAAAAGGCTTAATGAAGTAGGTGAGTTTGCATTGTTGGGTGATCCTTAGTTCCTGTCCATCCTTCATCCAACCGATGTTATAAGGCCGAGGATGTGGATTGGTAACAAGACCTAGTTTCTTCACGAGATATTCATAAACAAAGTTCTTCTGGCTACCATTATCCACAATCAGATGCAATGGATTGTTTTGAACCCATATCCGTGTATGGAATAGGCGCTCTCATTCCTCCTCGTTGACGATAGTCGAGGCTACTGGAGTGGTCGATGATGATGTCAAAAGGGTCGTTCCTTCTGGGTCAGATTCTACCAGAGTTTTGTCGAACAAGTCGGATGTCGACACTTTTTCCAAAAATGTCTTCTGAGCTTTGCATTCAGACGTATCATGCCATGATGAATTATGGTAATCACACCATTTCCCGATAGGAAGTTGTTTTCTACATTCCCTTTTGTCTTTCTGAGAATGATTTTTTCCATGATCTTGCTTTGGCGGAGTTGGATGAGAAGATCTTGACTTGTCGAAGTCAGCTGGTGCGTTCTTGTCGGTTGGTCGTCTTGTTATCTTGGTCGTGAAGCATGCTTTTGCTTTCTGTTTGGCTTCAAGCTTACTGGCATAGTGGAATGCATCTGCAAGCGTATTGATAGTCAGAAATTCCATCTCCTGCTGAATGTACGGGGACAATCGGCTAACGTACTTCAGAACAATAAATTTCTCTTCTTCTTGAATGCGAGGTCTAGTCATTAGTCGATAAAAATCATCAGTGTAACTCTGTACGGACTGGTCTTTCCATTGCCTTAGCTGCTACCACTTCTTATACTGCTTTTCAACATACTTGGGCTCGTAGAACTCCTTTTAGACATATTTGAAAAATTTATCCCATGTCCCTATGGGGTCTCCACTTTTCTCCATCTTTGTCGATAGGTTCTCCCACCAACAGTGCACAAATGTTGACATCTTTAAGGATGAAATGGTGATCTTTTTAGTTTCTAAGAGTTGATTCACAGAGTAATAGGATTCCAATTGTTGTACCCAATTGTCGACGGATTTCGCATCAATCTTGCCTTCTAGATTCAGTATGTCCAAATTCATTTGCACGTTGAATGGACTAATTTTATCGGAGTTAGATCTTGTCGGAAATCCTCCTGATGTCAAAGCAAATCGCGTGAGAATCTCATTGAACTGGGTGAACATTTCAGTTCATTGTCAAGCCAACGCTTGCTCTATGAGTTGCTTTGTCTTATCAATTGCATGTATATTGTCTGTTTCTCCTGCCATCTTCGAAGGTAGCATCTGCTTGGATTGTTGAGTTTCCGAGCGTGTTTGAACATGCATAAGTCAGGTAACTTCGATGGAAGTGTTTACGCACAACTTAAGCATGAACAAAGCTATGAATAAAGCTCTGAATGAATGAAGCTCTGAAGCTATGATACCAATTATCCGTACGTACCCAGGGGCACGACGGGGACAATAGTTTGATTGAATGAATCGGTACTGTTATGGCGGAAGCATAATAATAATAAGAAAAGCAAGAAATACACTACACACATAAACATACACATACATAGACACTATGCAGGAATGCGAACTAATCTCTTGTTACTTCTTCTCTGCTTGTATATTACAATAATTTACATGCTTAAATAGAGTGCTGAGAACGCTTGGGTTGTCTTCCCATTATGTTCAGTTACAAGAGAAGCTAGAACGGTTTCAAAATTTCAACCGTTATGGTCGACTGGAAAACAAAGAGACAATATGTCGTAGTTCGTCAGTCGCAAATGTCGACGATGCATGTTGAGGTTGCTGAACTGGTCGAAGTCGTTGAACTTGTCAAAGTTGACGAACTTGTCGAAGTTGACGAACTTGTCGAAGTTGATGACTGGTCGAAGTCCCTAAGCTTTTCGAAGTCGATGAACTTGTCGCAGTTGATGAACTTGTGGAATTTGATGTTGGCATCCGACAATAATGCCAACTGCTGGGTGGATCATTCAAGGTGGTCATAGAAATCTCTCCTTCTTATACCTTCTCTTCAACTGCTTCAAGTTTCTCCTTGATCTGTGAGACCCTTGTGAAATAGGATTGCATGGCCTCTGAGTTATGGATCTTTATGTTCTTGAGCTGGTTCCTCAATGTCATCGTTCGATTGATGTTCTTCCCTTCGAATAGCCTTGTCAATGCATCGAACATCTCCTTGGGTGTCTTCAAGGATGACACATGTGGGATGAGATGATCCTTAATGGAGTCAACAATAATTCTCTTGGATTTAACCAAGTTCTTCTTATGGATATCTTTATCCTCATCTCCCTCTGGTGCTGGAACCTCTTCATTGACTTACTTGTCCAAATAATTTTCTCAAAGGACAAGAGGAATCCTATACTTCCATGCCCAGAATTTATCAGCTCCTTCATGTTAATGTATTTGTAACTTCGGAATATATTCACTTGTATTTTATATTGTATTTATTATTGTA
Source organism: Larix kaempferi (assembly GCA_027924585.1). NCBI lineage: Eukaryota > Viridiplantae > Streptophyta > Pinopsida > Pinales > Pinaceae > Larix > Larix kaempferi. Next base: position 1,967,455 of record BSBM01000834.1, on the reverse strand, counting down.
CTTTATTTGTACCTCCGACAGAGATGTTTATTCCTCCGGTTAGGGATGTCATTATTACATTTGGTCATGTAAAGTCATTGAGGTAAATCCTCCATTGTAATTCGGGGCAATAGAACCCCCAAGAGTCAGTTAGATTAGGGTTATTGAGTCCCCTAGAGAATTCGTCCCAGTTAGGTACAACTGGGGCCAACCCAGTAAGTGAAAAGGTCAAGTGAAAGATAAAGTATAAATAGAGAGTGGAGCTCTCTCATTTGGAAAACACACTCACTCACAAGCTCGCACAAGTGAGAGAGAGGACAAGTTCGCATAGGAGGAAAATAAGAGGAGCTACATAAGACCATATTTGTTTCGGGGTTTTACTTTTGTCATATTGTATTGGTGACGATTCTATTTCTGAGGAAGTTGCAGGGTTTTCTCCTTTATGGTTTCCCCGAGGAAATTCTTTGTGTCTATTGTGTTATGTTGTGCAGGTTATTCTTTCAGTAAGATCCTAGATAAATATTGATTAAAAGTAGAAAACCTAACATGGTATCATAGCTAACCTGAAAAGAAGACACTTTGCAACTGTGGAAGCTAGGGATTCTTAATTTTTAGACTTCTCTTCACAGATCATCAACGAAAAGAGGCTAGGATAACTGGCCTAAGGAGGGAGCATATTTCTATCGAAGCAAAAGTTGATTATGAGAATTTTCATTTTTTGGCACGTCACTGTTGTCGGAAGAAAACTAGGGCATCAGATATTTTGGGTTTATGTTCACTGATTTGGAGAAGTGAGTACATTGCGAAACTCGCCTTGAGAAGGAGCATCTATCTATCCAATCAAAAGTTTCAAATTCCAAGTTTGAAAATTTAGGGTTTCTCTAACAAACCCTAGGCCATCTCCAGAACTAGTTTCGGAAACTTAAAGTGGTAAGGCCTAAAAGCTTTTCTATTTCCATTTGAAGTTCTCATTAAAGATGTCTCACCACACCAAGCTTAAGGGTAAGCTTGAAGGGGATGATAACACCCGAGCATGGAAGTATAGGATTTCATTTGTCCTTGAAGAGAATGAATTGGACACATATGTGAATGAAGAGGTTCCAACACCAAAGGGAGATGAGGCTAAAGCCTTACATAAGAAGAACATGGTTAAGGCCAATAGAATCATTGCAGATTCTATTAAGGATCATCTCATCCCACATGTGTCATCCTTGAAGACACCTAAAGAGATGTTTGATGCTTTGACCAAGCTATTTGAAGGGAAGAATATAAATCGGAAGATGACCTTGAGGAACCAGTTGAAGAATGCAAAGATACCATGTAGTCATACTTTACAAGGGTCTCTCAGATCAAAGAGCAACTTGAAGTCGTGGGATAAAATGTAGAAGATGGAGAAATTGTGATGACCACCTTGAATGGTATCCCTAGATCATGGGACTCTTTCATTCAAGGGATTTGTGCTAGAAAGAAGTTAATCACATTTAGTAGGTTGTGGGAGGAATCCTCACAAGAATAAGCTCGACTTGTAGCTCGAGAAGAGAAGATGGGAGCAAACAATGATCAAGATCTCACAACACACTCTAGGAGGAATAATAACAAGAGGGAGCACCATCACAGTAAGAGGGAGAAACAACAGCACCAAAGTCAAAGGGATAACTTTATAAGATTCAAGAGAGATATATCTATTGTTAGATGTTATACATGCGATGAGAAGGGACACTACTCCAGAGATTGTCCCAGAAAAAAAAGTGTCTCCCACAACAAGAAGAACAACAAGAAAAGGCACCATGCTCACACTGCATAATATGATGAACCTACAAGGAAGAGAGCCAGAGAAGAAAGTGATGAATCTTCAAGTGACGGAGAGTATGTCCTGATATCAGCACTCACAGGAACTGTCACACATGGCAGTAATGATTGGCTTGTAGAAAGTGGATATTCCAAGCATATGACAGGATATAAAGAATCCTTCATGAACCTGTCTGAACATGAGTCATCTCACAAGGTGAAACTTGGGGATGACTACCAATACCCCATAAAAGGAAGTGGAGAAGCTTCATACAAGCTAGAGTTTGGAAAGTCTCTGAAGATAAAGGATGTCCTATATGTTCCAGGACTCAAGAAGAATCTTCTCTCCATATCAACACTAGATGCAAAAGGTATGAGGGTTGCATTTGTCGATGGCCAAGTCCTAATGTGGCCAAAGGGAAAGACTATAGATGATGCAGTTGTGATTGAAGATCAAGAGGGAGGTTTATACAAATTGAAGGGCCAACCTGAAAAAGCCTTGGTCCATGACTCCATGGATCCAAGTGAATTATGGCATAGAAGGCTTGCACATGTGCACTATAGAGCACAAACCATTGCAAGCAAAGCAGTTGAAGGACTTCCAGAATTCCAGTTGAAGCATGAATGCGTTTGCAAAGGATGTGAAAAGGGAAAGAACGTGAAGAAGGCATTTCCAAGTAGCGAAAGCAAAGCAAAAGGAATATTGGAAATCATCCAATCTGATGTATGTAGTCCTATGTCATCTAGTTCATTAAGTGAGCATGTATACTATGTTTCATTTATTGATGATTTTTCCAGTAAGACTTGGATATATTTCTTGAAGAATAAAGATGAAGTATTCAACAAGTTCAAGGAATTCAAAGCCTTGATCGAGAACCACACGGAGAAAAGAATCAAGACTTTTCGATCAGATAATGGCGGAGAGTTCACATCGAAAGATTTCAAGAACCTATGCAAAGAATCTGGGATTAAGAGGGAGTTAACCACTCCATACAATCCACAATAGAATGGCGTTGCAGAAAGGAAGAATAGAACAATAATGGAAGCAGCAAGAGCAATGCTTCATGACCAAGATCTTCCGATGCACCTATGGGCAGAAGTTGTGAGGACAACTGTGTATGTACAGAACCGTACTCCTCGTAGAGTACTAGAAAACAAGACTCCAGAGGAAGTGTTCTTCGGTGAGAAACCAGAAGTCAACCATCTCATGATATTTGGCTTCCTAGTGTACATACAGATTCCGAAGGAGAAGAGGACGAAGCTAGATCCTTCAGGAAAGAAGGGTATATTTGTAGGATACAATGAAAGTTCGAAGGCCTATCGAATATGCTTCCCAAGATTCAAGAAGATCGACATCAGCACGGACGTGACATTTGAAGAAGACTTAGCCTACATCAAATCCAAAAAGCTACATGTTGAAGACACTGAAGAACCTGAAGTTCTCAGGACCAGAGATGCAGTAATGGAAGAAGTGATTCCAGAAGATAACGAAGACCGTGAGATGGAAGAACCACAAGAACCTGTAGATCCACCTCGTGAGAAGAATTCCCATAAGAGGAAGCCAACATGGGTACGAGAGGAAATACAAGATGCAGAGAGGTATGGCACTCCAGAGGGGATGCACAAAGAAAGCAAGAGACCTAGGCCATACTCCAATTATGTAGCCCTGTTGTGCAACATCATTGACAAAGAAACTTCCAACTATGAGGAAGCAACAAAGAAGAAAGAATGGAAGGATGCCATGATCGAGGAGTACCAGTCGATCATGAAGAATGATGTTTGGGATGTAGTTCCGAGACCAGAAGGAAAGTCTGTTGTGACTTCCAAATGGATCTACAAGATCAAGCATGCTGCAGATGGTAGCATAGAGAAACACAAGGCAAGGTTTGTGGCATGTGGCTTATCCCAGAAAGAAGGCATAGATTATGACGAGACATTTGCACCTGTAGCCATATACACTTCCATTAGATCAGTAGTTGTATTGGCTACAATGATGAAATGGAAGGTACACCAGATGAATGTCAAGACAACGTTCTTGAATGGTGTAGTAGAGGAGGAAGCGTACGTGGAGCAGCCCCTCGGATTTGAGACACATGAGAGGCAAACTCATGTGTGCAAATTGAAGAAGGCCTTGTACGGATTGAAGCAGGCACCCAGGATGTGGTATGGCAATGTGGATAGTTTCCTGATGAGCTTGGGATTTACCAAGAGTAAAGCAGATTCCAACCTTTACTACAAGGTTGAGGTAGGAAATCCAGTGATACTTCTACTCTATGTAGATGACCTATTTGTAACAGGAGAGGATGGGCTTATTGCAGATACAAAGAGGAAACTTTCCGCAAAGTTCGAAATGAAGGACCTGGGTATGATGCACTATTTCCTAGGCATGGAGGTGTGGCAGAGTGCAGATGGAATCTTCCTTGGACAAGGAAAGCATGCAATGGAGATTCTGAAGAGGTTCATAATGATGGACTGCAAGGCTATGTCCACACCCATGGCATCGAACTTGAAGCTACTGTGTGATGCTTCATCAAAGTCAGTTGATGCCACAATGTATCATTAGATGATTGGTTCATTGATGTACCTAACAAATACAAGACTAGACATATGCTTTGCTATGAACACATTGAGCCAGTTCCTGATGGATCCAAGACTTCACCTAGTTGTTGCAAAGCATATATTGAGGTACCTGAAGGATACAATTGATTATGGGATCAAGTATGACACAAATCAAGAGATTAACCTGCAAGGTTATGTTGATTCAGATTGGGCAGGCCGTGCCGCAGATAGGAAGAACACTTCGAGATGCTACTTCAGTATGGGATCCGGTATGATCTCCTGGTTTAGCAGGAAGCAATCGTGCATGGCACTAAGTACAAGCGAAGCAGAGTATGTTGCAGCTTGTTCAGCTAGTTGTGAGGAAGTATGGCTTAGGAAGCTACTGTTTGATTTGTTTGATCTCCAGTTAGAGGCGACTTGTATATTCTGTGACAACCAGAGTTGTGTGAAGTTGTCTGAGAACCTAGTGTTCCATGACAAGTTGAAGCATATTGAGATCAAGTATCACTATATCAGGGATATGGTGCAGAGAGGAGCAGTGAATTTCCAGTATATTGCGATGGATGAGCAGATAGCTAATGTGTTTACCAAGCCGCTAGCCAGAGTGAAGTTCGAGTACATCAGAGAGAAGCTTGGTGTTCTTCAGATCGAGGTTCCTTCCAAGAGGAAGTGATGAGTCCAGAAGACGCAGATGCACATGGTCCATTCTCGCATAGTGGTAGGAAAGTCCTCCTATGTTGGTATATGTAAGGGCCGGGCCTTTCTCGAATGGTGGTAGGAAAGTCCTCCCAAGTTGATTGATGTAAGTGTCGGGCCTTTCCCGAATGGTGGTAGGAAAGTCCTCCCATGTCGGTTGATGTAAGTGCTGAGCCTTTCCCGAATGGTGGTAGGAAATTTCTCCCATGTCGATTGATGTAAGTGTTGAGCCTTTCCCAAATCGTGGTAGGAAATTCCTCCCATGTCGGTTGATGTAAGTGTTGTGTCTCACATGCTGGTAGGAAATTCCTCGCATGTTGGTAGACAAGGTCTCGTATAGTGGTAGGTTCGTGCCTCCCATAATGGAGACGTCCACCGGTCTTAAGACACTGTGTGTGCGCCTAGGCAAGATCTCACATGGTGGTAGGAAAGTCCACCCATGCTGGTAGGAACGGGATGACCGTTGTGGGACATGTGATGTGCATATGGGTTGTGCTCTGTGTGACGATGAGATGATCTAAAGACGATGAGGCGACAGTAGGAGACGAAGGTGTTTGCAGAGGCAATGTAATGACTGGTCCTGGGATGTACCTACTTGATGACTTGCTCGCAGAGATGATGAAGACCTGCATGAGGGCTAGGTCTACATCCAACATGAAAAAGGGCTGGCTCTATAGAACTTCCTATGAGGAGTGTATTCGAGAGACGCCACCAATCAATGATCGACATGATGAGGATTGCAGCAGTAACGACGACGATGATCCAGTGTTGATGATGATGTTCTAGCATTGATGATCCAACGACGAAGACTTGTGTCTAGATGTGTTGATTACTGTGTCAAGAGAATACCTCCCTAGTTAAGAGGGAGTGTTAATGTATTTGTAACATCGAAAGATATTCACTTGTATTTTATATTGTATTTATTATTGTACTTTATTTGTACCTCTGACGGAGATGTTTATTCCTCCGGTAATGGATGTCATTATTAGATTTGGTCATGTAAAGTCATTGAGGTAAATCCTCCATTGTAAGTCGGGGCAGTATATCCCCCAAGAGTCAGTTAGATTAGGGCTATTGAGTCCCCTAGAGAAGTCGAACCAGTCAGGTACAACTGGGGTCGACCTAGTAATTGAAAAGGTAAAGTGAAAGATAAAGTATAAATAGAGAGTGGAGCTCTCTCATTTGGACAACACACTCACTCACAAGTTCGCATAAGTGAGAGAGAGGACAAGTTCGCATAGGAGGAAAAGAAAAGGAGCCGCAGAAGATCATCTTTGTTTTGGGGTTTTACTTTTGTGATATTGTATTGGTGATGATTCTATCTTTGAGGAAGTTGCGGGGTTTTCTCCTTTATGGTTTCCCCGAGGAAAGTCTTTGTGTCTATTCTGTTATGTTGTGCATGTTATTCTTTCAGTAAGATCCTAGATAAATATTGATTAAAAGTAGAAAATCTAACACTTCAAGCTTATCCTCAAGCTTGGTGTGGTGACACATATTGAATGAGTACCTCAAATGGAAATAGCAAAGATTTAGATCTTACCAATTTGAGATGCCCAACCTGGTTCTGGAGCTGGCTGGCCTAGGGTTTGTCAGAGAAACCCTATTGTTCCAAACATGAAATCTTGAACTTCTGATTGGACAGGAAGATGCGCCTCCTAAGGGCGAGTTGTCCAATGTACTCACTTTTCCAAATCTATGGACAAAATATCAAAATAACTGATGCCCTAGTTTTCCTTCAACAGTAGTGGCGGGTCCAAAAATGAAAATTCTCGGAATTTGATTCTGCTTCGACAGAAAGATGTGCCCTCCTAGGGTGAGTTAGCCCAACCTCCTTTTCTTGATTATCCGTGGAGAGAACCCCAAACTTGGAAACCCTATTTTTACGCTGATGCACAATGTCTTCTTTTCAGGCAAGCTCTGATACCATGTTAGTTTTTCTACTTCAATTCAATATTATCTAGGATCTTTAACTGAAAGAATAACAAGCACATCAAAACACAAGAGACACAAAATTTTTCCTTGGGGAAACCATAAAGGAGAAAATCCTACAACTTCCTCAAAGATAGTTTCGTCACTAATACAATATCAAGCCAAAAGTGGAAAACCCAAAATATGTCTTTTGCAACTTCTCTCTTTTCTTCACCAGCGAACTTGTCCTCTCTCTCTTATTATGCGAACTTGTGTGAGTGATTAGTGTCTCCAAATGAGAGAGCAAGGCTCTCTATTTATACTTTACTTTTAGCTTGACCTTTTACGTAACTAGGTCGGTCTCACTAAAATTGACTGGGCCGATTTCTCTAGGAAGACTCAATAACACTATTAATTTGAGTCTAGGGGATCTATCGCCCTGACTTACAATGGAGGTTTTACCTCAATGACTTTGCATGACCAAATGTAATAATGACATCTCCGACCGGAGGGAAAACATCTCCATCAGAGGTACAAATAAAATACAACAATAATATAAATATAAAATACAATTGAATATCTTCCGAAGTTACATTTACAACAACATTTATGTCTTAATTACATTTTTATTATATATTGGAGTGTTATATTCCAACATGACTAGGGTATGTGTGTGTAATCCTCCGAAGCATTTCTTTGAAAATCTTTCATTGAGCCTTTGCTAGATTCCAATTGCCCAATGGATAAGACACTAGTCCCTCATCCTTCCATCCACTTATTTCTTATTTACTATCATAAACAATTTTGTTAAAGCTATCTATTCATTTCACCTTGAACCTAATTGAAAGCTTTAGTGATCCTATCCAAGGGAAGCCTCCCTTAAGTTGCAGAAGAGCCAATTTGAAGAACAAAAGAGGGTTTGGTGTAGTGACATTGGCCTCCCTTTTAGTTTCACTAAACCCAAGCCTTGAACTTTAGGACTTTGTTTTGAAGGGTTTGAATTTGGGTGATAACATAACCAATGTATGTCGCTCTTGTGTTGTGTAACTTAAAACAACATAACTATAGATCCAAAATATAAAGAAAAAATATTACTATATATCTCTCACACATTCAAACCATAAGATGAATGAAAACTACTTCATGCATACAAGAATTCCTTACATTAATAAAACTCGACGCTAAGGATTCTCTCTCATTCTCTCACCCAATTAATATTCCATTATGAAAATGGGTAAACCTTCAACTATTGTATTAGTTTAAGGACTTTGTTTCCTTATATAAAATACTCGTTCTTACCACCTAAGTTGTACTTAGTGGGATTTTAAGTGAGACGACAATGTTTGAACAAGGATACTTGTTCATGATCAGAGTTCATAAGTCCATCAGGCCTTCTAGACCCTTTTTTTGTACCACATATTCATACCCCCTCGAGGGAATTGTAATAAAATGTGCTAGCATGGTAGCTATATGTAAAAGACTTGGCTTCCTAGGACTTAAACATTAATCTGACTAGCCCAAAGTGTTTTCTCCTTTCTTAATTATTTGCTGTTGAACAAACAACTAATAATTCTCGAGTTTTTCCCTCATACCTCCAAAGTTGGGGTGGTTGACGTGGTGTTTCGGCCTTAGGAGATTATTAGAGCCTAAGTGTCAATGTATTAGACCATGTTAGGCATTAAAATTGAGTCATATGAACATGTGCTAGGTCCCCCTAAGTTTTTCTTAAATTCTGAGAAAAATAGATTTTCCCGTAAAATTAGACATTTTTAATAGTTTAATTGAAAAAATTAAAAATGTAATAAAAATATGGTTTGTGGGCATAATTTGTCAAGTGGATGCTCGTTTTCTAAGACAAAGCATCCACTAAACCCATAAACCCATTTATCTTAAGTTTTGAGTAAGTATTTATCTCAGAAAATAATATTTACTCAAAAAACCCAAAAAGACCAATTTAAACGGCAAAAAAGACATAATAAAGGCAAAATCTCAATTCACGGATCAAAGAAATATGTTGGAATCAAATCTCCTTTGATTGGCAATCAAATCACGGAGAATATTAAACAAATAAATGATGATTTGATTGAAGATTGAAGATCCACCAAAGGGGGGAATTTGTGGTTGGAGAGGTGTCAAGTGGAAGTTGAAAAATGTCAAATGGTTGGAGAAAGGTGTCATTAACCTCCCCAAACCTCTCACATGTGTCAACTAGCCTTTTCCAAGTGTATCAACTCATTTCTCCAAGTGTCAAAGAGGATCTCTTTTGGTTTTGCTATATAATGAGGCTCCATTATCTCATTTCACTAGTTAGAGTTGGATTGAGAAAATGCTTGCCATTGTATTATGTCTATTATTCTTTGGATTTGATAATAAAAGAGAAGATTTGGAGGCTATCATGTGTGGTGCATTATCGTGTGGATCCAAATTGTCACAGTGTTATTGAGGTAACTATTTTTATTGCTTTCTTGTTTTCTTAGTTCAAGAATCTAGCATTTGATGGACTACTATAGTTTGTAGGAAAATAAGTAGTAAGTTAGATTACTTGCTAGTTTCTTTTATGTGTGTATGTTTAGAGACATAGGTCAAACATGTTTTATAGGTTTACATGCATGTTGTTCTAGTTTCTTTTTATATGCATGTCTGGATCTCACGGGTATTTGGCAAGTTTGTGATTAGTCTTTCATGAATCTCAGCTTGAAGGAGGGCTGGAGCTAGTTTGCTTCCTTTCCACTTTTGGGCATCTTCAAGACAATTTCCCTCAGCATCCCACTTCAAGCCTCTTGGGTGAATCGTTCCGGCAACAAGTTTACTCACCTTTCTCTTTCTCTCTTCTAAAACAAACTTCATCTTGGTTACAGGTTCTTTAAAGTTTCAGATCTAGTTCCTTTACCAAGCATATTTTCAAGAATAGATATGATCTTTTGTGCTTAGATCTAAAGTCATTTAAAGTTGTTAAATATTTTCTTTGGATCTAGCTTTAGGAAAGTGCTTTTTGGGCAAGTTATTCAATTAGATTTAAAGTTTGTTTGAAATGGTCTTTCTTTTGAATCTTTAAAAGTTAAATCAAGCAGTAAAGTGCTTTATCGGCAGCTCTTTAAAGGCTGTCCAAGATCCTAAGAAATTGGGTCATACAAGCCCAAATTTATTAGTTCCTTGTTGTAGTTAGATCTAGTTAACTTAGCCTTTCTTTTCGTAATTTTTTGGGTTGTCCAAGATCACTTTCCAAGCGATTTTTAAGCATTTTAACCACTAATAAGCTGGCTGTTTTTTTAATCTTTTTTAGCAGGTTTGGAAATCTTTTGGGTGAAATTTTGATAATCTTGAGATCTCAAGAGCTTTTGGGAGCATTCCTTTTTGCCATACTACTTTTCTCAAGCAATTGTAAACTTCCTTTGTCCAAATTTATAAGGAGAAGGAAGTATTTTTTCTTGTAGATATCATTGTAACTTTGTAATAAAAGTTTTGAGTAGGCTCCTAAGAGCCTATTCCCGATCCCCCCAGGGGGGATTCGCATCGGTGTGCCTTTTTCATGAGTTTGGATTTTTTTAGTTTAGTTTTCTTACTTTAAATTTTAATTTGATTAAAATTAACTTAGATTAATTAAAACTTACAATCGTGGTCCAATCTAAATATTGGACCATTGGCTCACTCAGGACATAGGAGTTTTATCTTGTTTTTGCAAACCATATACTTTTTTCACTACAATTTGATTTTTTTTTGGAAAAAAGTAAACGGATACTAACCCACTACTTCGGTAGTGTAGTAATTAGATAACTGTTTATTTCCAGTCTCTCTTTTACTTTTAATTAACCCCCTTGCTTTCCCGAGTGCAGTTCACGAACCTAAAAGAGACTCTTGGGGTTTTTAATAAACAAGAAAACTCCGTTCGAGAATCTTTAAAATTAACAAGGCTATGTCCCAAGTATGCTCTAGATCTCTACAGCCTCGACTGAACAGTTGATCATACCAGAAAGGGACTTAGTGACTAGTAATTAGTCTTCACATCTTTTAATTAACCTCCCATAGATGAATATCCAACGTTTCCATTTTGCCTCTGTGTAGGCAAATTTCACAGAGAAAGCGGGAACAACTAGATAGTGACCATGGGGCCCCGTCAAACTAAACCCTTGTTTGGTGTAGTGCTGGACACACCCCCATGGCTCCGATCTAGCCCACATTTTCTCACATGGAGCCACACTTAGCAAGTCTGGACATATTCCCAATACCTTCGTGGTATATCGGGAATCCCCCTCCTTAATAATCCACTCATCTTTCACAATAATTTAAAATTGATCAAGAGCATTCGCAAAACCTTTCAAGCACAACAACAACACTCTATTGGACTCCATTTTCAGCACTGGTCATTTACTATTACTTTTTACAAGCTTTATTTTTCCCATCATGTATTAAGTGACTTTGTGATCTTTACAATCTTTATGCTAATGTGACTACAAATTTATATTGCAATCTCTTGTTTCAATTTATTTCATAAAAAATCCTAAACAACTTATTCATCCACCTCAACTAATTAGCTTAATTAGCCTTATCAACTTTAGGGTTCAGCCCCCTTGGATTTGTTAGGAGTTTTCCTAAACGGAGAAGTCAAGAATCAAGTGACAGTACTTGACTCGAAACTTGCCTCCAAGGACACACTTAGTGGCTTGAAGATTTTTGCCACGTTAACCCCCAAGTGTGTGAAAGGTGGCAACACTTGTATAATACTTGGCAATATAAATGGGCTACAAGTGTACAATATGGCTGTTTCCTCCATAGACTTTTGATCTTTATTCTTCTTTCCATAGATCAGATAGTTCTCTTACCTTCCAAAGGAAACTAGACTTTGGCATATTTTTGTGATTAAAAGATACTTGGAAGTAAGACCTTGATAAAACTAAGGTAATCCTTTTTGCAGTACTTTCCAAGAGGCACTCTCTACGCTGTCCTTCACATTCAAAGGAAAATAGAAGCAAACTACTTTAGCAGACTTCTTATTACTTATTAGGTATTCAAATTGGAATAAACAAAGGATGTTCCTCCACATCTAATATTGAGGAGGCAAGGCTGTGTTGCACTTTTACTTTATCCCATCTAAAATGCAATTATTTGATGTTATTATAAATCAACAACATTCTACAATTAAGAAATCTAGAGACCATAGTTTTCATGCAATAAACCGACAACATCCTATGGTTAAAAAATTTAGAAACCACATATTTTTCGTTGAATGTGTATGTATTGGGAGAGTACAAAGTCATAATTTATAAACAATCATCTCCAACACATTTCTTGCCCAAAAAATGGTTTCAGTGTATTGCTCAAGTTAAGCTTGATGCATACCCCATAGATCTAGAGGCTAACTTCATACTTGTATCAACCAAGAGCAGACTCAAGTCATCTTTATTAGTTTCTGTTCATTCCAATAGTTCTGTTTACCATCTACAGACTTCTTTTCTTAGATCATGGATACCAAGGAACCATTTGAAAGTTTGCTCTGGACAAACTATGAATGATTTAATCCTTCTATCTAATTTACAGTATCTCATATTTCTACCATTTGAAATCGTTCCGCTAGTATGGATGCCCTGGGACTCTTGACCTAGCCAAACAGTGAACAACACCATCAAAATTCAATTGCCATGCCCATGATAAACAACATTCACTCTGGTCAGATCATTTATTTACTTGTCTACATTACCAATGTTTCATACTGGTATTAGAAATACCAAGGCACCCCTAAGAACCAGGGTTTCAAATACCTTGAAATCATTGATAAGCACCAGGGATTCAAATCGGAAATCACAGATAAGCTATTAAGCATCAAGATTTCAGTTATACTTCTATAGTACTTTTAGTCAACATACAATTGAAGAATCTTAAGGAGTGACCAAAGACAGATTTATCAACAAATACCATATCAGCTTACATGTTCTGTGATAGAAGTGATTAAAGAACCTTAGTTGAAGTTTAAGAGATTTTAGAAGCCAATCCAGAAAAAATATAAGAGTTGTTGAATCTGTTTACTTACCCTCCTTTTACATCAATCAGAGGAAGTATTACCAATATTAAAAACATGAGAAAATAAACTGAAATCTCTTTAAACTCTGTAAATAAAATCAGAGATATGATTTTTACAAGTTGAATAATCTTTCAAAATACCAGTGTCATCAAATTAACGTGTTCTCTTTGATGGTCTGCACAAGCCCCTATAGTTAACGCCTTTGCCAATCTGAATGAAATTGTTTGGACTTTGGATCCTTGCCCATTAGTAGAAATAAATCTCAAACCTTCCTTTTGCAAAACATATTAAATTTGATACAAGCAGATTCCTTGCTTGGATAAAGCTCCCCACAATTTTCACTAGTAGTAAACTACTGTATTCATGATAGCTGCTCATGGGGCTTAAAAAGGGGCTGTTACAACACTCTTTCATTCAGAAACCTTGACAGACAAGTTATCCTTTGCAAAAAATTCCATCCATATCGGAAAGATTCAAGGGGTGGTCACCCATTAACATATACTGACTCGAGGGCTGCTTATCCTGTCAATTTATGTCTTGTATATCGTCATCTAGTCTAACACGTTTTGAAAGTGGTGATTCCGGTTGAAATTCCAAATCTGGAGTGGACTCGTGATGTATCTTATTAGAATGTTCCGGATGGTCCCTGGCCAGCTGTTGTCCATCTGTATAAGTTCTAGAAACAGGGAGTTTTTCAGACACAGAATTTTCTTTCCCTGAAGTGTCCAAATTTGGCTCAGAATGTCCTGCATTAGATTCTTCCTTGGACAACTTGCTTGAGGTTTCTTCAGGAGATGGATCACTGAAACCTGCTGCAGATGGACCGTGACTCTTGAATAAGTTACCTGTTTTTGCTTGCTCCTCGAACATCTTCTGTAGATATCTTCCATGTTCTTCTATCCGCAACTGTAGATTCCTTTGGGTCTGCACCAATCCACAAGCTTCAATAGAATATACACTGAAAATTGAGAAAGCGATAATGTTGGCCATGCTTATAAGCCAAACACAAAACACTCAATGAAAACACAAATACCTCGAGTTGTTCATGTAGTTGCTTCTGGACCTCCATCTGCAGTCGCAGTGCCTCAGTAATTTGCATGCCCCTGTTTAGCAAATACAAAGATTCATTCAGCATGAATGCTTCAAAAGACCAGTTTGATAAGAACTATTATTGCATAGCACTAAAAGAGAGTAATTGAACAGAACAAACAAACTTCCGTATCGAGATTCTTTCAGCAATGGCTAGTGCAAATCTATGATAATCTTCACAAATCAGCTGATGTATGTCAAAAAGTAGGGGAAAAGGGCAATATTGTCCAAAAAAAATTAAGTAGGAGAAAATAGACGTTCAGATTGGTGCAAGCATAAAGCCCCCAATTATCAAAGCTACACAATGATAATTATGGAAATAATTACAAAAGTGGGATCACACAGTAAAAACCAATGAGCCAGAAACAACAGATCTTTACTCAATACTCTAAAGCCTTAGGATATGGTTACAATTGCAATACATAGGACCAATCTTAGAGGGTAAAAAATCCCATCCTCAATCTCCACTATTTACAGCAAGTCCATCACATTATTAGAATAAAACCACAATATAATGGAGGAAATCCTTGCTTCCTATAAAAATCAGTAATCAAATTAGTCATTGAAGTAAAATAGTAGAAAGGCTTTTCGTTATAAATTAAGCATAAAATGATCACCTGAATTCTAGGAAAGATAACATCATTCTTTATTTTCTTAATGTAGAATGATCAACTCCAGAATACATACCACGAAAAATAAATAAATGCTAAGGTTTGATGCAAATATTTCCAATATTAGAACATGAGAAAGAAGGAGCTGCCACTATTTTGGGCAGGCAGGAGCTGAGCTCTTTATGCCCTTGCAGGCATTTCATACACCTCTTGCGGGCATTCTTAAGGCTCTATGCGGGCATAAAATGTTAAGCACCCTGTGGGCATAATCTTGAAGGCTGCAGGCATAATCAAGGATCTTTGCGGGCATATTATAGGCATGAAAATGACCCTTGCGGGCATTTCATATGACCATTGAGGGCATATATTATGGGTCCTTGCGGGCATAAGGGTGGAGACCATGCGGGCATAAAGACCATGATGATGTGGCAAAAATATATATACATGTATATGTTAAGGATAACATGGAAATAAAAAATATTATTTGATAGAATAAAAAATGAATTAATATCATTTGATAGAAGTGACAAGTCGGCCTCCACAGGTTATGGACAAGAAAAAGTATAAATAAAGATCAAATCGTTGGTTTGGATGTGGAAATTGTATGGAAGAGTTCGGGAGGTATAAGTGAGGTCTGTTTTCGGGGTTTTGAGAAGAGGAGGACAGGTTCGGTGACAGCAGCATATCAGCTGATGCATCAGTAAAATTATTTTTTATCTCTGATTTCTGGGGCAGCAAGTTGGTGAGAACATGGACAGCAAAATGAAGATGACTATGGATAAGCTTATATGAGACAGTTTTGGATCTAGGGTAGCAGCAGTTGAAGAAACAGAATGAAGACATGTTTGGACAGAATGAAGACCTGGTATTGTTAAATTTGTAATTTGAAATCTTTTATAGGGAGGTAGGGTGCAGCTGGGGAAAGACTAATTAGTCTTTTTGGCAAGTTGAAGCTTGCTTGGGATGTTATAGCATCCTTTGACAAAACTTGGAGGTTGCAGCCTCCTGAGGTGTTGGAGCACCTCCATGAATGTAATATTAAATCATTTCATAAATTGAAAACCTTTCGAGTATAAATACTGTGTTTTGTGTGTTGTGATTACTGCTTATTGTTATTCGAAATTGAAGCATTTATGTTGTTTATTTAGTGAGGACTGAAAAAGAAAAATAAACAAAAGTGACCAATACTGATTCACCCCCCCCCCTCTCAGTATTGGCTGTGTGTTCTTCAATTGGTTTCAGAACCGGTTTCTTCATAAAAGCTTGACCGCCTGAAGAAGATCCTTAAGAACACACAACGGGTGGAGCTAAGTTCAGGGATGTTCCTAGATTTGATGGAAGCAACTATGTTTACTGGAGCAAGAGGATGACTGCCTATCTAGTCTCTCTAGGGTATAATATTGGAAAACTGTAAAGGATGGATACAAGGAACCAACAAATGGTCCTACTTCCGATGACGAAATAGAAGACTATGAGAATAATGCTAGAGCTGTAAATGCCATTCTGGCAGGCCTAGGTGAGACAGAATTCTTCAAAGTTATGAACTATACCACAGCTAAGGAGATGTGGGACAAATTAGCCACCATCTATCAAGGAGATTCTAAAATTCAACAAGCAAAGCTCCAAACATATAGAAGTCAATTTGAAGGTCTTAAAATGTCAGAAGATGAAAATATAGCAGCCTACTTTCAAAGGGTTGAAGAAGTTGTGAACACTATGAAGGGTCTTAGTGAAACAACGGATCCAAGTTTGGTGGTTCAAAAGATTCTCAGAACCTTGACCTCCAAATACAATCCTAAGGTTTCTGCCATCAGAGATAGGGAGAAACTGGATGAGTTGAAGATTGAAGAACTTCAAGGAATTCTAACAGCTTATGAGATGAGGATTCAAGAACCAAGGTAGAGTGAAGCAGCTTTCAAGGCAGCCAAGAATAAACATCAGTGTCATGAATCCTGTTCATCTAATCATGAAATCTTTGATGAAGAAATGGTCAACTTCGTTAATAAGCTGCCAAGAGGAATTGGAAGGTACAAAGGGAAGCTTCCATTGAAGTGTTTTAACTGCGGCAAGATTGGACATTTCGCTGCCAAGTGTCCCCTCAACAAAAATAAAAAAGGAACAAATTCACAAAGGAACTTCAAGAATCGAAAAATAGCAGACATGCAGACTTTGTTTACCAAAACAGAAGAGGAAGGTGTCTCAGATTTTGAAGAAGAGGAAGAATTTTCCGAGGATGACAGAAATGAGATTCTGTTTTTGGCACAAGAAAACAACGAAGATCAGCCTGAATTAGAAGGTGTTGTAGACCTTGAAGCAGAACTGGTTGCAGCCTTAGAAGAGATTGAGAACCTGAAGAATTTAAATGAAAAACAAGAATAGAAACATCAACTTGCAAAGAATCTTTTGGCTAAAAGATTAAATGAAGCAATTCAAAAAGGGGAGTAGAAATCAATTCTCTCAAGGGAGATCTTTAAAAGTCAAGAGTGTTGGGTCAAAATTTTCAAAAGAGTTCCACCGAACTGGACAACATGCTCTTACAGCAGAGAAGAGATGGAGATACCGGAGGTTTGGGCTACATCTCCAAGTCAAATGAAAGCAAACCAGAATGCTCCATAAATCAAGAAGTTCAGACAATTAGCAAAACTATCAACCAACTGAAGGTGAGTCTAGCCAAGATTCATGGGCCCTTGAATGAAGCCCAAAGACAACTAGTCCTGAGAGAGAAAGAGGTTGAAAAACTTCAAAATGAAGTGATCAGCTTGAAGAAGCCAGACGTTTTACAAACAAACAGAAGAATTGAAGATGAAGACAGAAAAGTCACAAACAACTTCTATCCTCCAAGAAGACAAGGATATCTCACGTATCAAAATTCCTTTCTAGGTCATTGTTATAATTGCTACAGATTTGGTCACAAGGCAATTGATTGTAGAGGACCTAAAAGAACTGTCAATTCTCCTAGAAAGCAGCATAGTGAGAAGAACAATGCTCAAAACCAGAATTTCTTCTTTGTTCTCACTCAAGAAGTAGAGTGTTCAAAGTGCAACAACTTTGGACACATTGCTCAAGAATGCAGGCCGAGGATTAGTCATGATAATGACACAACAAAATATATATGTGGTTTGGCTTTCTATGCTCATAAGGATGAAGCTAAATGGTACATTGACAACGGGTATACTAAGCATATGACTGGAAATAAGGACAAGTTTCTCACTCTAAAAAGGAACAATGGAGGTGAAGTATCATTTGGAGACAATGGAATAGCCAAAATACTTGGAAAAGGAATTGTACCTTTAAAAGGGAATGCCAAAGCTCAGAGTGCTCTATGTAGAAGGATTAAAGCATGACCTACTAAGTGTTGGACAACTCTGTGATGCCAACTTTAATGTCACCTTCTTTACACATCATTGTGAAATAAGAAGAATTGGATCCAAACAAGTTACAGGGAGAGGAGTCAGATCACCTGGAGGAGTTTATGTTTTGGAAGAAATAGAGGGTGAAAGATGTTTCATCTGCCAAAGTGACAGCAGTTGGCTCTGGCACAAAAGATTAGCCCACCTAAATTTTGACAATATAGTAAAGATTAGTCAAACTGAAGCTGTTCGAGGGATGCCAAAGATATCGAAACCTGTAAATAAACTATGTGGCTCATGTCAACATGGGAAATAGGTAAGAGCAAACTTCAAGGCAAAAGTGCACCAGTCTACTTTACATCCTCTGGAAATTATTCATACAAACTTATGTGGACTTGCAAGAACTCAAACCCTTCAAGGTGAGCTATACTTCATGCTGTTTATTATTGATTATTCCATAATGACTTCGGTCACCTTTGTGAAAAACAAATCAGAGGCATTTAAGAAATTTAAACTTTTTAAAGCTAAGGTTGAAAATGAAAGTGGACGTAAGATCAAATGCCTTAGATCGGACAATGGAGGAGAGTTCACATCAGCTGAATTTAAAAACTTTTGTGATGAAGAAGGTATCAAGCAACAATATTGCACAGCCCGCACACCACAACAAAATGGCATAGCTGAGAGGAAGAATCAGATTGTTCAAGATGCTGCAAGAATGATGTTACTTGAAGCTAATCTAACTGAAACCTTCTGGAGAGAGGCAGTAGGAGCAGCTGTTTACATCATAAATAGAGCACAGGTAAGAGTCAACAGCAATAAGACTCCCTACGAATTGTGGACAGGAAGAAAAGCCACCGTAGACTACTTCAAATTTTTTGGAAGTAAATGCTACATAAAAATCATTTATGAAAATTTGGGTAAATTTCACTCCAGAATTGATGAAGGGATATTTTTGGGTTATTCAACTGAAAAAAGAGCCTACAAATGTTACAACAAACGACTAAAGCGAATCGTTGAAAGTATAGATGTTGTCATAGATGAAGAATTGATGCAAAAATTGCCAGAATCAGATCCTGTTGAGACTGATGATGATGACACATCTGATGAAGAAGAAACAACAAACGAAGAATCAAAGGAACATATAAGACAACCAGATCAGACTGAAGGAAGAGAATTGATCTCCACCATCACAACAACTCCAAAAGGTAAAAAACCCTCTATAAATTATGTTAGGCGAGATCATCCTAAGGATCTTATTATTGGAGACTTGGAAGAAGGTATGAAGCTCAGACCAGCACCTTTAAAGAGGAATCTAGCCCTGCTCTCAACAATTGAACCAAAAAACTTCAATGAAGTTGTTAATGATGAATTGTGGAAAAGTGCAATGAAAGAAGAATTGGATCAAATCGAAAAGAGTGGAACCTGGGAATTAATTCCTAGACCAAAAGATAAAAACATCATTGACACCAAATGGGTTTACAGAAACAAGCTAGACGCAAATGGGAAAGTCATTAAAAATAAGGCAAGATTGGTGTGTAAGGGATACACCCAAATGGAAGGGATAGATTTTGACGAAACATTTGCTCCAGTAGCTAGGATGGATCTAATCAGAATATTTTTGGCATTTTCTTGCTTCAAAAACTTTAAAATTTACCAAATGGATGTTAAATCAGCCTTCTTAAATGGGTCATTAAAGGAAGAAGTCTACATTGAGCAACCTGAAGGTTTCGAAACTCCAAGAAAGGAAGACAATGTTTGGAAATTGAAGAAGGCTCTCTATGGACTCAAACAGGCACCAAGGGCTTGGTATGAGTGCTTGGATAATTATTTGATCCAACAAGGATTCTAGAGAAGTAGTACAAACAATAATCTTTATTTCAAATTCAGTAACGATAAATTACTAGTCACAGTTGTGTATGTTGATGATCTAATCTTTGGGAGCAATGAAGAAAGCCTTAGTCAAAACTTTCCCAAAGAAATGTCAAAAGAATTCGAAATGTCAATGATAGGTGAATTAACATTCTTTCTTGGTCTACACATTTCACAGGACTCTATAGGTATTTTTATATCTCAATCAAAATATTTGAAAGACATGCTTCAAAAGTTTGGTATGAAAGAAAGCTCCCCTGTATGTACACCCATGGTAACTGGCTGTAAGCTCAGCAAAGAAGATGAATCTCCTGCTGTAGATCAGACAATGTATAGATCCATGATTGGAAGTTTGCTATATCTTACTGCATCTCGTCCTGATATCATGCAAGCAGTTGGGTTAGTGGCAAGATTTCAGGCAAATCCAAAGGAATCTCATATGACCGCTGTCAAAAGAATCCTCAGATATCTTAAAGGAACAGTTGACTATGGGTTATGTTATCCAAAAGATGCAAATTTTGATCTCAAAGCATTTTCTAATGCAGATTGGGCAGGCAGTCTTGATGATAGAGAAAGCAAAAGCGGAAATGCCTTCTTCCTTGGAAATAGGCTAGTAGCTTGGTCAAGCAAAAAAAATCATCTATCTTGCTATCAACCACTGAAGCAGAATACATATCAGCAGTTGAATGTTGCACTCAACTCCTGTGGATGAAACGAATCCTAGAAGATATTGAGATAAAAAATTATCAGCCACTCGTAATCTACTGTGATAACACTAGTGCTATTAGTATATAAAAAAATCCTGTTATGCATTCTAAAACGAAGCACATCCCCATTAAGTATCATTTCTTGAGAGAGCAAGCACATGATTAGAAGATAAAATTGGAATATGTAAACTCTAAAGAGCAAATAGCTGATATCTTTACCAAGCCACTACCAAGAGAGGCTTTTGAGAACCTTAGAGATAAATTGGGAGTAATGCTCTCCCCTCAACAAAAGAAACATTAAAAATGTCATAAAAATGTAAGGAAGTGCAGGACAGCAGAGTTAGGGGGAGCAGGATGATTCTAAGTAATCACACATCAGTATACTTGACAAATTTCGATAGCAGAGTCAGAGGGAGCAGGTTAAAAGTTTGATCTGCAAACTTTACAAATTCCTTTGCCATTGATGTCAAAGGGGGAGAACAAGCCAAGAATATTAGTCACTCTTCTTCAAGACCTCAAATTTGATCAGCAAGGTTGACATCAATGCCAAAGGGGGAGACTGTTGGCAAATTGTTGTCATTGATGTCAAAAGTATGTTGAAGACGGTGTAGCTTGAGAAACATGATGAACCCTTGAAAGGAGGTTTAACAAATGAAGTTGAAGACATGATATAACAAAATATGACTAATGGCAAAGGATGACAAGGCATATGACATGACAAGCAAAATAACAAGGCGATGACATGGAGGATTGATGACAAGGCTGTGATAGAAGCAGCCTGTGGGCTGTTCTTTATGCCCTTGTGGGCATTTCATACACCTCTTGTGGGCATTCTTAAGGCCCTATGCGGGCATCTCTCTACAGCCCTTGTGGGCATAAAATGTTAAGCACCCTGCGGGCATGATCTTGAAGGCTGCAGGCATAATCAAGGATCTTTGCGGGCATATTATAGGCATGAAAATGACCCTTGCGGGCATTTCATATGACCATTGCGGACATATATTATGGGTCCTTGCGGGCATAAGGGTGGAGACCATGTGGGCATAAAGACCATGATGATGTGGCAAAAATATATATATATACATGTATATGTTAAGGATAACATGGAAATAAAAAATATTATTTGATAGAATAAAAAATGAATTAATATCATTTGATAGAAATGACAAGTCGGCCTCCACAAGTTATGGACAAAGAAAAAGTATAAATAAAGATCAAATCGTTGGTTTGGATGTGGAAATTGTATGGAAGAGTTCGAGAGGTATAAGTGAGGTCTGTTTTTGGGGTTTTGAGAAGAGGAGGACAGATTCGGTGACAGCAGCATATCAGCTGATGCATCAGTAAAAGAATTTTTTATCTCTGATTTCTGGGGCAGCAGGTTGGTGAGAACATGGACAACAAAATGAGGATGACTATGGATAAGCTTATATAAGACAGTTTCTGATCTAGGGTAGCAGCAGTTGAAGAAACAGAATGAAGACATGTTTGGACAGAATGAAGACCTGGTATTGTTAAATTTGTAATTTGAAATCTTTTATAGGGAGGTAGGGTGAAGTTGGGGAAAGACTAATTAGTCTTTTTGGCAAGTTGAAGCTTGCCTGGGATGTTGTAGCATCCTTTGACAAAACTTGGAGGTTGCAGCCTCCTGAGGTGTTGGAGCACCTCCATGAATGTAATATTAAATCATTTCATAAATTGAAAACCTTTGAGAGTATAAATACTGTGTTTTGTGTGCTGTGATTACTGCTTATTGTTATTCGAAATTGAAGCATTTATGTTGTTTATTTAGCGAGGACTGAAAAAGAAAAATAAACAAAAGTGACCAATACTGATCCACCACCCGCCCCCTCTCAGTATTGGTCGTGTGTTCTTCAAGGGTCTCTTTTCCATTCAAAGTGCGGATTCCTTGTTCCTATTTCTAATGTTTCTAATGGATGGTAGAGTAACCTAGAACCTGTTAGTAGTGTTGATTTTTTAGCAGCATCGAGAGCCATTCTCTGGGAGAATGGAGGCACTTGGTCAGTTACAAGGAATTTGATTACAGTCTGGGTCTTGTTATCACATATATAGTAGCCGGGATACCATACACTATTTTTCAGATTCCAGTACACTTTTCGGCCAGTTCCCTTACATTGAGAGGCTGAGATGAGCATCTATTATGGATCATGATTCTTATATGGACATCAGTTTTGTTCCCCATGCCATGACTGAGTTTCAGGACACTCAGAGAGATGACCGATGTAGCCATTTAGCCATTTATACAGAGAAGTCAGTATTGCCCAGAGTTACAGCAGCAGTTTTAGAGGACAGATGTTGGTTCAGATTATGTGCATTCAGGTATATGACTCAGCAGGTATACTTTCCTGTTATGGTTATATTGCTCTTATATTCATTCTTGTAGCATGTCTTAGCATTTTGTATCATGATCTGGCGATCATATAGATATGTGGACCTAGTTGTATTGCTATACATATTATATTGTCCCTACTCAGACTTAGAAGTTCACTACCCATACTCATTGGTTTTACCCTCCTTAGGGAGAATAGGGGTGATCATTCCCACCATATTTTGGCTTGCTAGTGTTGGTCTCATTATTCATTGTCTTCATTCATCCATTACCTACCAGTTTGTTTATTACCCTGACTTACTACTTGACTAGTGGCATGGAGGACCTTCCCCCACTTTAGCCTCTGTGTTGGATAAGCTTCCTTGTTTATTGTGGCTCGGCTCTAAGTTGGTGACAAAACTTACCTATGGTTAGTTGGATTGTAGTCCTAAATCATTCTGGTCGGTTGTCCCGATGTTTGGCACTGGTACGAACTCCCCCTAGTCACTTAAGATGTGTTGGCTAAAACTGAAAGCTCATGTACTACTTATGGAAACTTATGTAAATTTGCCCAGGAAACTGTAAACTCTAGAATGTGTTTATCAACACACGTGAGTAAAGGGCAAGGGCAATGAAAAGCTAAAAATACTCCTTGAAGAGTATAAGAAAGGTCTAAAAAGCAATGGTTCTTAAACTCTATATCTAAAAGATTGTTGACCTTATGTATATGTATCAAACATGCCCTGGATGCAAGTTGCAATTAGTTGTGCTTATCAACACACCTGAGATCTGAAGGGTTATGTAGGCCAAAAAGGCCATGAAATGAAATCAATGGATCCTAATGAAACTGGATCATCTTTTATAAAAGTAGACATGGTGCCTAAGTTGAATAAGCACTCTTTGAACAACTTACTCATCTGTGAGACACTGCCATCCCCTGTGTTACTGCTTGTCCAACATACCCTGTGTTACTGCTTGTCCAACATATGTTAGAATGTGTATCCCCTTTCCATTTCCAAAGTGTCACAATGTCAAGTCAGTAGTCACCCCTTAGCCTAGCCTTTTCATTTTTAGCCCTCACCCTTCACTAGCAAATTGATCACAACTATAAAGTGAGTATGGTCTTGAAAGTTTGGTCTGAGTAATAATAATAACTAATGACTTTATATATTTGGTTTTAGATCGCCAGTAATGATTACTTCTTGTTATAATTGCTACTTGAATGAATTGTAGAGCATGCATTAACCTTTGGCACTTGCAGCAGTTTGATGATAGCCTAAGTTATATTTTGGGTCATGTTGACTTGGTCAAACCCAGTTTGACCAGAGTCAACCACAAGACATGAGGTGGCAGACCTCAGATGATGCAGAGATATGAATCATATGATATATGGTCTGGTACAGGTCACCGGTTGGTTCTATGCAGTGGTTTCAGGCTTATGATGATGATTTGAGTTTTTCAACACTTTTACAGATTATTATTATTTGGTCTGTCAAATATGATGGATATTTATTTTTGATCATGCAGAGATCTATATGGTGTATGAGTACACATCTTGGATAGATTTGGGCTCTCCGAGTCCAATGAGATAGTCCGTTTTCAGTTCCAGGCAGTTACAATGATTTTTGGCCTCAGTCGGCTATCCTAGTGCAGTTTTGGCCTATTAGAGGCCCTGTCAGAGCAGTGATGAGATTTGATGGGTTCACCTAGGGCGCTGTGCATGGAGGGGGTGGTCCAGCCACTTGTTATTACCATATTACCCCCCTCGCGAAGATCTTGGTAGCCTCACCTTGACAGCGGAGGCACTCCAGGAGGCAGTTTGGGCAGTTTCACACTTCCCAAGGCAGATCAGAAATGGTAAAAAATTAAAATGGCTATTGAGGGATTCGATTTGGGCTACTAAGGCAAGGGATTGGCATGGGATGACTTGTGATGATGAGTGGGATGTCTTCCACACCTTCTCCAGCAATTTCAGCTTCCAGTGGGACCCACACCCATCACTTTCGGCATTTTATATTGATTTCTAGAGCCTCCTAAGGCTCACGACTTTCCCAGAGAGGCACAATTTGGTGCTTAGAGCATTATTTTATTGATATTGTGCCATGGGGATTGACCAAGGGTGTTAGAAATTACCCCTTGGACCCACCATGAGATAGATCTTATATTTTGTCATTGAGATTTGGTGGGACCCCCTATCCTAGGGAGATTTGGTCCATTTAGATGTTATATTGTTATATTGATCCATGTACTTTATTGTTGAGCTCATCTCAACCATTGATTAGATCACTTTGATATTTTAATCTTAGCCATCGATTCAAAAGGTGGTTAGGGTTTTGGTGTCTCTCCATCCTATTTAAAGGAGAGAGCTCCTCATTGTAAAAGGGACTTTTGGCTCTGGATTATTGGAATAGAAAAATACTGTTGGATCTACTTGTTGTGTTGTGGTGAATGCTTTTGGAGTTCGTTCGTTTGTTCTTCCTTTGCGCTGCGTTATTGGAGATTGTCTTGCTATCGATTTTGTTCCATGATTTTGTCATCTACAGGTGGAGGCCGAATTGGTTCAAGGAGGACGTATTGGTAGGGGAGGACCCTCCCTGCTTCTTCTTTGGGTTGTTTCGTCGGTAACAGGGAGTATTATTGTCTTTGTACCTTCTACTTCATGTTATCATTCGCTTATGCTTGTATTTCCTCCATTCTTGATCTTACTAATTGAATCTTGTTTGCTTGGTTTGACAGGAAGAGGAGGGCGCACGTGTGGAGCTAGGGCATCAAATTTTGGCAAGGCAAATCAAAGATCTCCCATTTGATCTCTGCGGGAACATTCCTCAACAACAACATGGCAACCTCATCCATCACACAGGTATGATCTCAAGGTAAATTTCTCATTCCATGATCTATCCATTTGTCTTAGTCATTAAAACCCTCATTGTTTAAAACCCTCATTTTACATTTTTTCAGATCTACTTGGATCTAGTAGGCTTTTGGGTAAGATATTGAAAACCCACCTCTATAGCATCCACGACAATTCGGATCTATAGTTTGGTGTGGAATGGCTTCCATTTGACCCCTTTCCCAAGGCACATTAGCCTCTCCAAGTGAGGTCACACTCCTTGGTTGGGTGAGTTTGCTAGGTTCCAAGATCGGGGTAGGTGAGATCCCACTTGATTTGAACTCTCCTCACTTGATAACCTACCCCTAGTGCTTCACCTTGTTGATTTTCACCTTGTGGGCCCCATTCCTCATTTTGAGGGTTGTGCCCCACTTGGGTCACTTGGTGATGCATTTTGAATCTCAGATCTACTGAGATCTAGCCATTGGATGACCTTGATCTTTAAAACCCACTTTGATTTACACCTTAACAACCCCGATCTACAGTTTGGTGGACATCCGACTCCATTTGGCCTAATTTCCAAGGCACTGATCCTTCTCCAAGCCCTCACGACTTTCCTAGGTTGTTAGATTTGCTTGTGGTTTGATCTTTGTCTGGGTTCTTGCACACTTAGATATTGTCATATCCATCTATCAATCATAGCTAGAAAGTCCCAACTATCAGAGACTCAGATCTCTGACTTGAGACACTTTCCCTGTTTTAAGGGTCACGTTTCCCAAGGCAATTGATTTCGACCATTTGAAATTAGCTTTGAATCCTGGAATCATATTTAATCCTAGAATCATTGTGTGTTATCTTTCATTATCATATCACACCTTTCCTAAACCTCCACAATGGTCCTACTTCCTTAATTCTAGGGTTCCATACCTGTCACCCTACGTACTTCATTAGATTGATTTGATCTGGTGATTGGGTAGATCTCTCCTCTTGGGAGTAGATCTGGGTCTCCCCCTTGCTATCTTGGTCTTGGCTTTGATAGCTAAAGCGAAGAGTGCCTTGGTTGGCGTGACAACCATCCTTTTGGGAACTAGGGCTCTCTTGGTTCACCACTTTAGTTGCTTGTCCCCTCTACCATCCACCTTGGATCCATCTGTAGGGGCAAATACAAGATTGGTGATAACAGGTCTAAAGCTCAACCCGGGGTTGAGAGCCATTTTCTAGGAGAATGGAGGCACTTGGTCAGTTACCAGGAATTTGATTCCAATCTAGGGCTGACGCTTAGCCTGGGCTAAAAACCATTCTCCGGGAGAATGGAGGCACGTGGTCAGTTACCAAGTAGTTGACATTGGTCAACTTGATGCAGCCTGAAGCTGAGGCACCTGGTCAGTTACCAGGTCATCACTAGAAGGCCTAGACTGGGTCTAGGCAAGTGATGTACTCCTCTCCTTGGTCAGTGGGCTCTGGGACCTTCTCAAGGCACTGGCCACACCTTGTTGAAGTACCTAGCACATGACCTTGGTGTTACTGAGGAGAACAAGGTAACCAAAGAATATCTTCCCTATATATGATGATGTACTTGAATTGCCACATGTGGACCATGGATACCAAGAGAAGGGGCGAAGGATTTGTCTAAGGGTGTCTTACCCAAAGAAGGTGGGTCAAAAGCCCACAATGAACCCCAACTAAGGTGTTAAAAGGTCAAAAGCCCCCAATGAACCATAACTAATGTACCAAAGTGTTAAAAGCCCACATTAAAGTTAAAAGGAATTTAACCAATGAATTTTATATTATTATTTTGACTCTTTGACTTATGGAAGACACCCAATGGCAAGATATAAAAGAAGATCCCTCTCAAATGAAATTATCATCATCACAATTCATTCTCTATCTCTGTCAAAAGAATTCGGTTGGGGTCTTCAAGCTGCCGCTTATCTTTCATCTCAGCTCTATCACTTTTGAAGTCTTGATCAGCCATTGAAGGAAAAAGCAGGGAGATTGTCCTAGGGCTTATTGAGTTGTTGGAACTCAACCGCAGCACTGTTGGAGTCCATTTTTCTCAGCCGAATCACTGTTGGGGTTTATCTCTCTCAGCTGCAGCCTTGTGTGGGCCTCTCTCACTCAGTCGAGGGTCTGAAATTGTCCTAGAGGGGCTGCTGATACATGTTCGTAGTCTGCCAGGGCCTGTTCCAGTCATCCGAGGATTTGATTATGCCCTAGTAGGGCAGCTGTGGTCAGTTAAGGCCCTATATAGGGCTGCTGCAAGGAAGATCAAGCCCTGAACAGGGCAGTCTTTTGGAGGATCAAGCCCTAATCAGGGCTGTCATTTCTTGAGAAGGGTGCCGAAGGTTACAAGGAGGCAGCCGGGGGTCTTTTGAGGCTGCCTAGCATTTCAAGGGGGCTGCTGTGGCTCTAGAAGGATCTCAGTACAGTGACAACAGGTGCTACAGTGCTGCTACAGGTTAGAAGGGGCTGCTACAGTGCTGCTACAGGTTAGAAGGGGCTGCTACAGGACTGCTACAGCCTTAAGGGGCTGCTACAAGTTGACAGCAGGCATAAATAGTCCTAGATCAGAGCTGATATCATCTACCAGGGCTTTCATCAGCTTGGAATATTCTCCCTCAAGTTCTCTTGGTATATTTTCCCTAGAGGCAAGTTTATTTTTTGATGCAAAAGCCTGCTCCAAATCTGCTCATGTAAATTTTGTCATCTCATATTAAGGAAGATATTCTTTGCTGGGGTTTTATTCCTGAAAAGGTTTCCCTGGGGTAAAATCTTTGTGTTCTTGTGTATGGTTATTGTGGATGATTGTTTTATGCACTGTTGAATTATAACCTCGGAATTAAATGCTAGAAGTCTGCTATATTTTGAAAAATGTTGTTACTGCAATTAAATTAGATCTATGTTAAAAATTTAACAAGTAAGGCCATAAGAAGGGCAAAATATTTCACATTGGAAGGGTTTTCTGTGAGATCTCTATTCCTCTATTTCCCTTTGATGTTGTATGCATGTTAGATTGTTCTGAGCCATCTTTATAGAGTAAGAACCTAAGTTTCCAAGGTACGAGTACCCAGGGGTGGGGTACACATCCCTATGCCAAGTACATGTACCCGTGTACCCGAAACGGGGTCGGATACTTCTGCCACATCCCTTGGAGTACCCAAAATGTGGCATGATTTGGGGACATTGTACCCTAAAGTTTGGGTACGTGGAGCTGTTTGGGGATGTCGTACCCCAATTTTGGGGATGCCGCAGGGGACTTCCGCGAATAATGTTTTGGTGCTGGGCGTAAACCAAGGTCAAAATGGGACAGGAAAGTGGTCAGTAAGGTGGGGGGCCCTTTCTAAAGCCCTGGCCTTACTATTTCACAACCAAAACGCCCACATTCACCTCATTTTTATCATCTAGCAGTGAAGAAGAAGAGCAGTCCAGCCAGCAGCTAAGGCAGACAGTCCATAACAGTAGTCAATGATTTGATAGTTTGAAGGGTGGAGCAATCCAGCTGTGAGGGTGAAACAGTTCAGCAATAGAGTGAGGTATTTGTCTTTCTCTTGGCTCTTTGAATTTCAATATTAGGCTTTGGCAGATTTTATAAATTCTTTGTTTCAATTTTCAGATTTATCGTTTCTCCATTCTCCTTATTTCTTCCTCCCTTGACAGAATCTTGAGGACCCTGAGCTGCTTGACTTGTCTAGTCTTGGACATTTCTCAACACTTGCTTCCATTTCCCTTCTTTATCATTTTTCTTAATGTACTCTCATGTCTCCAAATGCATCCAATTTAATCAGCTGCTGCTAATATTTCACAAGAAATCTAAACAGATCACTATAGTTTGAGTTATTTGATGTCCTTATGTTTTCTTTCCACTTCTCAATCATATTATTTTGTAACTGTTGACTCTCAGTCATGGTTTCCCACTGCATTGTGACTCGTGAAGCATACAATGACATCAAGAACAGAGCAAAATTAGAGAACAGCAGTTGGGAGGTTGCAATCCAAGAGGTCCAAGTAAAGGAAACGGCCAAGATAACCTCAAGGATGATGCACATTTGAAACAGGTCACTAAAAGCCAATCCAGCTAGGTCAGGAGACCAACCCATAGCGTCAAATCCAGATTACTAGTCCAAAACTTCCTTGTACCATGCATTTCATTTTCTTTCATTTGAATAATGGAATAATGCATCAACTGTAACCCTTTCTGTCCAATATGCTAATTAGCCTCGTGCACCATTTATAATAAAATTCATTCACTTTCCCTGAGCAGGTACCATAATTTGCTGCATATGTACATTAGACCAAAAATAGATCATTGCAAATGTATCTTTGTTGCTATCATGAACCAACTATATTAAATATATCTCAATGTGGATTAACTAATTCTCGAGGTGGATTAACTGATTGGTCATTCGTCATTATTCAGTTTGCTGTCTGTTTTGTTGGCAACTTGGCAGTGATGAGGACAGACAGCCACAATATTTATTACCGAACTTACTATCAATGCTAAACCTTGCTGTAATCCATTCTTTGAATAGATTTTCATCCAGTTTAATGGGCATAGGAAAAACACAATAGTTGACAAAATAAGGCATTCTTATGAGTTGATCCCAGATCAAGGCTACTGCTTGAAAATTAGCAACTATAAGATGAGGTTCTGGGGATTGCACGGGGAGATTGAAAATCTCCAATAAAAACTAATGCCAAATTATAGCAAGCCGTTGATGAAATGAAATCTCCTTCACATGCAACCTAGAAAACCTACATGTAACAATATCCTATTTCTGTTGCATTTTTTCCCTTCATGTACCCAAAGCAAGCAGATTAAAGGAAGACACCAAGGAGACAGATACAATAGGAACATAATAAACTGCATTTTCACAGTCAAAGAGAAATCAGGTTTCTGAATGGTAGAAACAGTATAGTTAAATCATATGAAGGACAAATGACCTTACGTTTTCAGGTCCAACGAGATGTCATCATCAACACTACTCTTTCTGTTTGCATTTCCTGCCACAGTTCAAGAAGAAGATTAAACCTTTTGGCAAAAGAGCACATGAATTAGTTTTTTAATAAAATTCAACCAAATAGCAGAACAGGCTCTACTTTAATCACATACCTAACAGAGATGATGCAATCAGCATTCGATAAAGAAAAAATTATTTGCTATAATACAGGTGAGCTAAAAGAAATAAGTTTGCACAATGTTTTAAAGTAAATATTTGCAATAGTAAGGGTGAGCTAAAAGAAAAAACGTGCCCAATGGTTATTATATCTTTTATCTACTGAAGTAGGCTACCTTCACAGTCAGTAGTGCAGTCAATAAATAGAGATCCCTTCCAATCGTAGTTAGTGTACACATGCCTCGAAATAGGGGAGTGGGATTGTTACCAATTATTTTGTACAATAGTTGAACTTCTATTGAGCCGCCAGTTTTGAACATGATTTATGTTCTTCTCCAGAGTTCAGAGGTTCAGATGTTCCAGCCTTGGCCTATTTTGGCCATCCTTTTATTTTTGTTTTGAAGTGACTATGCCCCACAGGGTTTGTAATAAAGTGTGCTTGCATGGTGGCCTTGAGTGGCTCGGTTCGCTAGGAATTGACAACCAAACAAGGTATTCCGAGGAGATTTTTCCCTTGTCAATTATGCTTTGCCTATAGCCGAGTATAATCGATGAGTTTTTCTCCTACACCTCCAAAGCTGGAATGCCTGAATTTGGCGGTTAGGCCTTGTTATCACCAATCTTGTAGTTGCCCCTATTGTCCGCCGAGATGCACACCAGCAGCAGAAATCTTTCAAAAGTTGTTTCCTCACTACAAGTGGGAAAGGTGTGGCCTTGGGGGCAAGCAATGAGCCAGGTACTGTCACATGAATCCCAGCTCATCCGTTTAGGCAAACTCCAAATGAAGCCAAGGGGGGTTGTCCCTAACAAAGAGTTGTCTAAGGCTCTTGTTTTTAGATGTTTTTATGGTGATGTGATGCGGATGGGTGTTGTTTAGGAGTTTTTTGTGTGATGATCACAGATTTATAATAACACTTGAAGAAAAACTTGCAATAACACTTCAAGAAAAAGCACCACTGATTGACAAATTGATAACTCAGATATAAAGCATCCACAATGATATAATTAAAGCAAATGATACATGCACTTCAGATATAATATTCAAAATGAAACAATAGAAGGACCAGTGCCTTATGGAGTCAAAAATAATGTGCTTGGGATGGTGAGATACAAGAGTTCAGTGTTGCTTGATACAAGTCTTGGTTTGGTGCTTGAGATCGTTTTGCAAGTATTCTTTGTAAACTTTATTATAAATTTTGAGGTGATCTTGATTATTATGGTTAAAGGGAATTTCCCACCGATATGCAAGGTATTGGAAATCTGTTTGGGAATAATCTAAGTGGCTCCGTTCGAGGACATGTTGGACCAACTAGTTTTCTAGCGAGGCATTCAATAACTAACCAGCCACTAGAACCTAAACATGGCTACCCGGCGCCCCCACTTGGAATTTGCCCACGTTAGAATATTATCGATTAACGCTGGATTCGTTGGTTATGGGGTGAAGTTTTTTATTATGATTCAAATTGGATTAATGTGAGAAATTAAATAGCCCAACATGGTTTCTGAGTAACCCAAGCTCTCTCAAGGATGGGCAGAGCATACGTGGTGTGGAAAACAATAAATTCCAATTTTTAGGGGAGATGAGTTGTGAATAATTTTACTTAGAGCACAAAAGACAAAGCTCTCCGACAGAGAGTGCTCTTGATCCACCTTATGGTGAGATTCAAGAGACTTATCTAAACTAATATGAGAAATGCAATACAACAAGATGCTCTCCGATAGAGAGTGCTCTTGACTTGTCTTATGACAAGTTCAAGAGACTTTTGTGTTCTTTTTATGATTGACAAATATAAGCAAGAAACACAACAAGATAGCTCAAATAAAAGAAGACTAATCTAACAATTAGTATTCTAGGATGCAAAGGTGAAACTAAACTAGCAATTAGTAATCTACTTGCAAAAATGGAAAACTAATCTAAGTACTGAAACGAAATCTAAGCTAAAGATGAAGTAAACAAAACAAGACACTACAAACATCCCCAATTGGGGAAGTAGGGTTGTGGGAGCTTAAAAATCCCACTAGCTCTTTTTATTAATGAGATTACAACTTGGGATTTTAACCCTTGAAGATAAAAGAAACGAAACAAGAAGAAGCTTCTTAAGAGCTTTTACAAGAAAGGAGAATGGTCTTTCAGATCTTCTTGATTTAAATCCTCTTCATGGTTTGGATCTTCTAGGTTTGTTCTTCTTCTTGGTTTTATCTCTTCTTCAAGTTTTTTGCTTCTTCTCCTCAAGTACCTACAATAAAAATCAACTCAAGCACCCATTACTCTTTAGCTAAATCAAACTTGAAAAAACAAACTAATCTAAGATCTATATGAAATGCAAACTAGTTAAATGTGAAAATCAAACTATGAGAAGCACTTTTTAAAATGTAACTTAAGCAAATATCTAGAATGCAAAGTTAATCTTAACAAAATGAGATCTAATACAAACTAGCTACAAACTAACTAAGATCTAAATGCAACCTTACCAAAAAGATGAAAGGGAAAAGGAGAAAAGGCAAACAAGTCAAGGTAATCAAAATAGAAGAGAGAGGGAGCAAAGGGAGACTAAGGGGCATCCAACAGCAAAAGAAGGAGCAACAGGCTGTAAAAAGGAAGTGAGAGGTGTTGCCGCCTAATACACCCCTGGGGGGGGATGCGGCAAGAAACTTTCAAGCCGCTCGATGTGTCCTTGGGGGCACGTGAGAGTCAAGTGCTATCACCTGATTACTCGACTCCTCCGTCTAGGATTACTCCTAGCAAAGCCAAGGGGGGTAGTCCCTATGAAAAATAATCTAAGGCTTTTAATCTACAACAAAAGATAAAAGTCTATTCTAGGAGTTATGAGATGATGAGATGAAAAATTAACAACTAAGCACTGCTTGCTACTTAAATCAATTGATTAACCCAACACAAGATAGATAAGCATTCACGAAATTTATGATTGAAACTTAAAACAAGGAAAATTGAAGACCAGTGCCAAGAATGTGAAATGAGTGCGATTGCTGCTGTATAGGGTTGCTTGTGTAGTCTCAGTGAAAGTATTGCAATGTCTCATGGGTAAATTTTATGATTATTAAATGAGTAGTTAAGGAGTGGGTTAATTCTTGGTTTGGCCCAAAAGAAACCTAAACTTCGAACTGACTGCTCTAGCAACCTTACCAAGTGTCCAACCAGGCGAGGATGAACCCGCTTAAGAACCTGCTGACTCTGTGGATTCAGTCCATGCAACCTCTCGAGTTCTTAGGATTAGATTCTAATAGATTGTCCTATTAACACTAAGTACCTTGCACCCGTTTCTGATTGAGCCAACTGTTCCAACTAAGTTGCAGTAGTCAAGAGCATACTTCAGGTTTGGGGCATTGTTCGTTTTATTAAAATGTGTGAGTGGATGATTAATCTACACTAAACCCCAAGCATATAGCAAGGGGGGTTAATTTTAGAATTAAATTTTAAGAACAGAATAATAATTGAATAAAACACAAAAGCATATAAAATGATAAACAGGTCCTCGGAGGACGTTGTGTGCTTGAGTGAGTTGTTTAATTACTACTGCTCAAATGAACCTAATCTAAAATGAAAAATTAGAAAAAAGTGCAAAAAACTGAAAAAAGTGCGGATCCCCCCTAGGGGGATTGGGGTCAGGGGTTGGAATTTCCTGTTGTGCTCTTTTTATTCTTTGTGTTACAATATGAAACTCGAAATGAAACACTGCTTGCCCTTTATGATTACGGAACAAGACAGTTTACAAATTTTTGTGCAAACAGAACACTGCTTTGAAAGTTGGTTCTCAAGGTGGTTTTGGGAGCCTTCGAGATATCTTTCTTATGATTTTTTAGCTCCAACCTGTTAAGAAAACAAAACAGACCAGCCAACTAAAGTTGAATAGAAAAGACAATCAGAACAATTTAAGAGTGTTCTGTCAAATGCTACAAAATGCAAAAAATGAAAACTAATGCAACTAGTATGTAAAAACTTGTTTTTTGGGCGATTTTTTGAGTCTTTAACTGACTTTAAATTAATTTTCTGATGCAAGACTATCATAAAATGGTACAAATTCCAGCGAACGAAAGTTTATTGAAAACTGCCAAAACACACTTTAAGAGTATGTTCGGTTTAGATGCAAAAAATGGAAAATTTATCTACTTAACTACTACAAAAATGAAATTAAATGACCAAGGAAAGTGAACTAGAAAGCTACGTTCCTTAGGATCTTTTGCTTACATTTGGAAAAGTTAATCGAACCGAAGCACTTAAATGCCAAATATACCATTCAACTCAAAACAAACTTTTCCTATCAAGAACTCTAGATTTACGATAAAGCAAGCTTGATAAGGAAAATTTGTAACATTAGATCTACTTTCAGATTTGCTTGATAAAATGTAGATCTTAAGACAAGTAACCAGTAACCAAAGATAGCAGAAGAAAAATTGATCAGAGAAATGGAACCCTTGGGGGTTGAGTGTTTTGAAGAAACGGCAATGGAGTCAAACTCCCTGATGCACCGGTAGGACCAAGACTTTGTTTGAATTTACTAAATGAAGATACGATCTAACATGTTCATGGACCTCTTCAGCTTAGGCTACCTGTAAACCACTGCAAACAACTAGCATGGGGATAAGAGCATATGTGTAAATGATTGAAAGAAAGCAGTAAAGCAATGGATTCAAACAAGAAATCACACTACTATTAGCACCCTAACATCATTTACAAGAGTAAGCAACCTATAAAGCATT
This sequence comes from Larix kaempferi, assembly GCA_027924585.1. Lineage (NCBI taxonomy): Eukaryota > Viridiplantae > Streptophyta > Pinopsida > Pinales > Pinaceae > Larix > Larix kaempferi. The sequence goes on along the minus strand of BSBM01000834.1, from coordinate 1,931,894 downwards.
ACTTACAGATCTCTAAGAAGATAACTTCCCTTTAAAAGACATACAATCCCGACAATACTAACTATGCAACACGATACAATTTACCTCAAATGTAACAAGCATGAAGATCCAACCAAAGACAATCACCAGACTAGCCTCCAAAGTCTTCTTTATTAAACTTAGAAAAATATTACAATAAACGAGCAGAGGTTCCACCTTCAGATCCTTTACAATGGAGCCAAGCTCCTCAATTTATAGCAAATGACAAGTGAGCTAGGGCGCAAAACCCTAAGAGACAAAGCTCCTAACTTGTAGAGCAAGCAAAGCTCTCACCCAATGGAGAAACACTATTTCAAATGGACAAAAACACTCTAAAATAGAAGATGTCGAATTGAAGCAGCTCACATGAGTGAGGATGAGGTCGAACTTGGTGTTTCCATGTTACAAGCTTTTCGTGGGCGATGTGTGAAGGATCCGATTGGTATTTTGCAAAAGCTTACCAAAAACATTATGCCACCTCAAAGAAAGTAGCTGCCCCACCAATGACTTATCCAACCAAAATCTAAAGAGCTGCCGAGTGGAGATGATGCCCACGTGAGGCAAATGGCAGATGCTTTGAGATGTTTCCATGCTGCGTTGAAAAGGTGAGTTGGATGGTTGGTTTAATTTAGAAGCTGCACCATACGTGGGTGGTGCCACCTCACAAGAGGTAGGCATCCACGATTTGAGTTATCATAAACCAATTCAAATGAGCCGAGAACGATGATGGAGCTGGCCCACGAGGGTAGAGGCCGTATGTTAAATGCCCATCCTTTAATTTGTATACTATATCACATGCTTTAAAACTTTGGAACAAGTCGCCCATCATTTGAAGAATATGCCATGTCACTTGTGGGCCTCACCACTTGAAAATTGCACAACATAGATCCGTATGACACACCCACGTGAAGGAATGTGAGCATGGAATATAAATATTCCAATTTTGACTTTTAATTAAACATTTAACATATGCTTTGCCTCCTTAATGAAAACACCTTCCTTAATTGACTTTTGCCATGTCATTTTGGCATGTGACATATTCAAATTTTTTAATAATTTAATTTTTGGCGACAGTGCAATTTGATGCTCTGTTAGCATTAAAATGCTAATATGTACCTCTGATAGGCAAAACTGCTCCACGGGGGTTCTCGGTCGCCTGAAAAGTAAGAAAACTGGGTACCAAGGTAAAGAGGATGCTCTGAGCTTGAAAACGAGCATCCTTGCGCCAAATTCCGACTTGTGATCACACTTTTATCACCTTTTGAAAGGTTTTAATTAAACCATTAAAAAATGGCTTAAAAAATGCGAAAAATATTTTTTCTCGGAATCGACTGAAACTTCAAGGGAACCTAGTACATGACAAAACGATAAAATTCTAGCGTCTAGCATGTTTATACATGTTACAAAATGGGCTCTAATAATCCCCTAAGGCCTAACCCCCACTTTGGGCATTCCAGCTTTGGAGGTGCAAGAGAAAACCTCACCGATTATACTTGGCTAAAGGCAAAGCATAATCGACAAGGGAAAAAACTCCTTGGAATACCTTCTTTGGTTGTCAAGTCCTAGGGAACCGAGTCACTCAAAGACCACCATGTTAGTACGCTTATTACAAACCCCGTGGGGCACGGTCATGTATTGCAAAACACTAAAAAAAAAGGAGCCCTGAACAGGCCAAACTTGGAACTTCTGAACTTTGATAAGCACAAGTTGACTGTGATATTTCTTCTGAATAGGCACACATCCGGAGGCAGCCACTTTGGCACAGTAACCGAGGTGTATGGACAGCATTTACTACTGGCACAGATTTCGAGACAGGTACGGACTGCATTTATTTGTTGCACTGTTTTCGAGGTGTATGGATCCGTACATTATGGTTCAGGCACAGAAATCGAGGCACTGTTTGTGCACAAAAATCGAGGAGCTGGTTGCACAGAAACCGAGGCACAGTTTGGCACAGAAATCGAGATAAAGGTTGCACAGAAATTGAGGGCCGTACAGTTGTACGGACTGCTGTAAATTTTTGCACAGTTTTCGAGGCATTTGCTGGGCACAATTTTCAAGGATTTTGAGATGAAATCTTTGGTGGAGATAAGTTGATTTCTCACTGTATTTCTGTTCTGATATTTTGCTGAAGATAATAAAATCTCTCTCTCTCTCTTTACTGGTTTTCCCCGTGGGGGTTTTTCCAAGGCTTGATTTTGGCAAAAAATTTATGAGTCTATCATTTTCATGGTGTGTGTTTAAATGTGTTTTTCAGCCTGTTAGTGCATTCTTACTTTTCCCCGTGGGGGTTTTTCCAGGGCTTGATTTTGGCCAAAAATTTCTGAGTCTATCATTTTCATGGTATGTGTTTAAATGTGTTTTTTAGCCTGTTAGTGCATTCTTACTGTGTGTTTAATAGTTACTGAAAATTTCATAAGTAACTTTCAGCCAATGCAAAACCGGTTGTAAGTGAAAACCACGAAATGTTGACATAAACCAGCAAACAGTAAAGTGCAGAAAATCTTCATGGTATTAGAGCAAGGGGGGCAGAAAACAGTGATAGTCTGCAGACACACAGAAACTTTCAGATCTCAGAAACTTTAGTATTTTTTATCTTCTGTTAGTGGGCAGCATTCTGTTGGGTTGGTGTTGAGATGGCTACAAGTTGAGGATTGAGGATAGGTTGAATGGGACTGAAAATTTTGTGCCTTGGAAGGCCAGAATCTTGTTGATTTTGGAGGAGAATGAGCTATGGGTGGAGGCGGTCAAGAACACTACTGCCAACCCCATTGCCATTCTAGATGGCACAGATGCAGCAGCTCTTTCAGCCTTCAACAAGAAGGACTGTAAGGCTAGGAGGATTATCCTTGATGTAGTAAAAGACCACATAATCCCTCACATTTCCGAGAAGACCAGGGCACATGACATGTGGAGTGCCTTGACCAGCTTGTATGAGAGTTCCAATGAGAACAGAAAGATGGTTCTCAAGGAGAAACTCAAGAGTATCAAAATGAATGGAGGAGAGGGAGTCACAGCTTACCTCACTAAGATTTCTGCAGTTCGAGATGAACTGGCAGGCGTTGGTGAAGTGGTATCTCCTACTGAGCTAGTACGCACAGTAGTGAACGGGGCTTCAAAGTCCTGGAGTGTATTTGTGCAAGCCATAGTGGGTAGAGAGCACCTACCGTCTTGGGAGAGACTGTGGGATCAGAGCACCTCAGGAGGTGATCAGATCAGTGGTTGAGCTAGACAGACATGGGATGGCCCTTGTTGCGAGTCTTCGTGACTCTGCACCTTCTACCTTTGAGGAGGCTTCTCAGCATCAGGTATGGAGAGATGCCATGATGGAAGAGTACCATTCCATCATGAAGAATGATGCTTGGGAGATTGTGCCGAGACCTGAGGGGAAGTCGGTGGTGACTTCCAAGTGGCTATACAAGATCAAGCATGCTACAGATGGCAGTGTGGAGAAATTCAAGGCTCGGTTTGTGGCTAGGGGGTTCTCACAGGTTGAGGGAGTTGACTATGATGAGACATTTGCTCCAGTTGCTCGGTATTCCTCTGTCAGAGCAGTGATATCTATAGCAGCAGAGATGGGTTGGAAGATCCACCAGATGGATGTGAAGATCGCGTTTCTCAATGGTCTTCTGCAAGAGGAGGTGTATTTGGAGCAGCCACAGGGATTCGAGATACATGGGAGAGATTCTCATGTGTGTAGGCTTAGGAAAGCCTTGTACGGTCTGAAGCAAGCTCCTAGAGCTTGGTACTCCAGGATCGATGCATATTTGACTTCGATGGGATTTCAAAAGAGTGAGGCTGATCCCAACCTATACTACATTGTGGTTGGTGGAGATCCACTCATTCTTCTGTTATATGTTGATGACTTATTTATCACTGGAGATGAGCATCTTATTGCACAATGCAAGAGAGATCTTGCAGCTGAGTATGAGATGACTAATATTGGGCTAATGCATTACTATTTGGGGATGGAGGTTTGGCAGGAGCCTGGACATATTTTCCTAGGACAGGGGAAGTATGCAGCGGAGATTCTGAAGAGTTATCGGATGGAGGACTGTAGGCCTCTGTCTACACCTATGATCACCAACTTGAAGCAACTTCATGCTTCAGAGGGTAAGTTGGTGGATCCCACACTATATCGTCAGCTCATCAGATCGTCGATGTATCTGGTCAACACCAGGCCAGACTTGTGCTTTGCGGTCAACACTCTTAACCAGTTCATGGTGCAGCCTAGGAGTGTGCATTGGACTGCCGCAAAGCACATCTTGATATATCTAGCAGGGACAGTGGATTATGGTCTGGACTACAGGGGTTCGAGTGGAGTCAGCTTGGTTGAGTTCACAGATTCAGACTGGGCAGGTTGTGTGAATCTGGACTCGGCAACAGTGTCATGGTTCAGCAGGAAACAGAAGTCCGTTGCATTGAGTTCTGCTGAGGCTGAGTATATGGCAGCCAGTCAGGCGACTTGCAAAGCACTGTGGCTTCGTAAGTTATTCGTAGATTTATTTGATCAGCAGCTGAGACCTACGGTGATCTATTGTGACAATCAGAGTTGCATTCAGCTCTCTGAGAATCCGGTGTTCCATGATAGGTCGAAGCACATTGAGATCAGGTACCACTTCATTCGGGACTACGTCCAGAGAGGGGCAATTGAGTTGCAGTATATTTCCACTGAGGAGCAGGTAGCAGATGTCCTGACGAAGTCTTTGGGGAGGGGGAAGTTTGTCTTCTTCAGAGATAAGTTGGGAGTGGTCCGGAACACCTTCCTCGGTAAGAGGGAGTGTTAGTTTTGTACCTAGGGAAGTGTTCCCCAAGTGACAATAGCCTAATGTCACTTAGAAGGGGGAAAAGGGGTGACCCTCACATTAATAGTCATTAATGAGACTTTATAACATTAAAGTCACTTTTTGCTAAAGTTAAGTGAGTGAGTGATTTTTTATTTAAGTGATTTAAATAAAAGTGACTTTTCACTCTCATTGAATCTCATCCATCGGATTAGACTCAATCTTCACCGTTGGATTAAAAACTCACTTAGGGCTAGAACAAAAAGATGAGGGAGGCATTTTGAGAACTCACTTTTGAGTTTGAGAAAGAGAGAAGTCAAGAGAGAAGAGCAAAAGAGAGAGCTAGGGCTTTGGCACGAATTCCAAGGAGCATTGAATGCAGCTTTCAGCAGGCACGCACTTCGAGTTGATTAGCTGAGCATTTATTGCATGGTACAGATTTGTTGACTGTGATATTTCTTCTGAATAGGCACACATCCCGAGGCAGCCACTTTGGCACAGTAACCGAGGTGTACGAACAACATTTACTGCTGGCACACATTTCAAGACAGGTACGGACTGCATTTATTTGCTGCACTATTTTCGAGGTGTGCGGATCCGTACAGTACGGTTCAGGCACAGAAATCGAGGCACTATTTGTGCACAAAAATCGAGGAGCTGGTTGCACAAAAATCGAGGCACAGTTTGGCACATAAATCAAGGCAAAATTTGGCACAGAAATCGAGGGTCGTACAGTTGTATGGACTGCTGTAAATTTCTGCACAGTTTCGAGGCATTTGCTGGGCACAGTTTTCAAGGATTTTGAGATGAAATCTTTGGTGGAGATAAGTTGATTTCTCACTATATTTCTGTTCTGATATTTTGCCGAAGATAATAAAATCTCTCTCTCTCTCTTTACTGGTTGAGAGACACTTGAGAGACTTTGCACAAGAGCATTGTCAACAGGGATCACATCTTGCACCACTGCACCCTTTAGCAAGGAAAAGGGATTGATCCATTCTTCATCGTAGGAAGAGCAAGCTTCTTCATCCATATATATACTCGGGAGACGTTCTATTATGATGCTGCAAGGCCTTGAAGAATCGTACATCGGTGGACCAATGAACTTCCAGTAATCATCATTTTCCGCATACCTGTAAGTCTGTAACTTTCTTCCAAGAGAGCTAACATATCATAAGAAACAGTAACTTGAGGATATGGAGCAGTCACCATTTCTGTACATTCTTTAGTTTCTTCAACTGAGACCTCTTGTTCTTCATCTTCTCTAACTACTTCTTGGTCCTGAATAATAGTTTCTTCAAGTAGAACTTCTGAGAATTGATCTTCATGGATTTCTTCATCGAACAAGTTTTTTGCATCTTCACGGTGTTCAGGATCCCAGTGGCTACAGAAGACTTCTATTAATTCTACAAACGATGATATTGTCGCTTTTTCTAAGCCCACACACCAAGCAAGAGGCATTCCTCCTAGGTGATGAATATATGTTCTCATGTAAAAGGCTTTCTTCCTTTTTTACGTGATTTTCTTCAGCCATCGTCATGAACCATTGAACATGGTCCCCAGCTTTACCATGACTGCAATCGAATGGGAACCGAAAAATCTCTAGAAGCACATCAAAATGCCCTGGAAATCTTGACAAATCGAGAGGAGCAAAAGCTATCTCATTTTCTGCATCTATAGGATAATCAGGATCCTTGAATTTAAATGGAACATCTTCTTTGCAGGAAGAAGCCATGTCACTCGGTTTCCTTGTTTTTGTAGAGTAATTTTTCTTCAGTCGGAGTCGCCAGGAGAGACCTACCAAGTTAGTTTAACAAATCTTACCAAAATACAAAAAACAAGGGCGTACCTGAGATGATTGGGACTGAGTTCAGAATCGACCAGTGGAGTCACTTTAAATGTGTGGAGTCACTAGATAAGATCCGCGGGGTTAGTCCTTTGTAGATATTTTCAAATATAAGGAAGGACTCACCTTTGAGTTCTTACCAAATGTCGTTTTGCCAAGGGTGTTGATTACTCTGGAATGAACCACTTCAATCTTTGAAACGTCCCCGGCAACGACACCAAAAATGTTAACAGGCAAATTAGCAGGGCTAATTGCCAGTAAGCACAAATAAGAAGAGTGACCCAATGTCACCTTGGTCACCATTCTAACTTCTTCGGAAGTCTAAACCTCCAAGGAGAAGTATCCTTATGAAATCCTGTAGAACACTGAAACAACCAAAAACTATATTTTCTATGCAAGTGTTTGTTAGACCAGTGCCTAGATGGAGTCAATGATGTTATGCTCGATGCCAATGAGTGCAAAAGATATTATTAGAATCAATTATTCAATGAAATGTATAAACATGTAAGCATGTATTACAATAATCAATATTGGATCAAAAGACTATATTGCAAACACACCAACCAAATGTACATTAAGTGATAGTTGCCAATCAGATACAAGCATGTAACATGACAATTCAATAACCAATTAGCTATAACCCAACGTGTTCTCCAGATTTGCATTTAGCACATTTATAGCAGCAAAATTAGATACTTGAAAAGATGCAATGATTACCATTCAAGGTGTGAATGAGACTAATGATGTATCAAATTCAATTATCAATTAGATATATCAAATAGGCATGCAAAAAATATCACCAACTACCAATAACCAGTGTTTATCATGCAAGGAACGTCAATTACCAATAATCAACATTAACCAATTGATCCCAATAAATACAATTGTGTTAGATTTTTGAGATAACTTGCACAGTAAATTACTTGAGAAAAAGGCTTAAATAACAAGGAAATTAGTTTTCTATCGGTCCCTAAACTAAACACTAACTTATCTTGTTTTATGTTTTGATGTGTGTAGAGAAAAGGTTTGGCTAGGGCACGCAGAAAAGAGGTGGGCCGAAAATATAGGGGTCGTAATTTTAGGGGCCAAAATTATAGAGACCGAAATTTTAGGGGGGGGATTTTAGGGGCCGGAATTTTAGGGACCGAAATTATAGGGCCCGGAATTTTAGATGCCGAAATTTTTGGGAAACCAAAAAAAAAATGTTTTTAAGGTTTTTGTCATAAAATTGCAGACCTAATTCTAACCCTAATATTATCATGAAAGTGCAGAATTTTAACCCTAAATAATAATTACAAATGTACAAAACTCAGAAAATAGGATTGAATGAAGAAGTTGAACAACTAGGGCATCAAAATACAACCACTCACCAAACCTAAGGCATCAATGAGGAAAACCCTCCTTGAGATGGTACTTGGCAAGCTTGGCTAACTAGGGCTTGCCTCCACAATCTCTAAGGTCCGTGGAGGAAACCTAGCTTAAGCAAGACTTGAAGACCTAAAGCTCAAGCTTGAATGCTATGGTGACCAATGACGAAAATGGCATGAAAATCAAGAGAAAATGAAGCAACAATGGCTACCATCGAACCCTAACAAGCATCACTTTCATACAATTGACATAGAGACATCAAACATAAAAGTAAGGAAACCTCCAAGTGCATGTGTTAAGCAAACAACTCTAGCCTCACCTTAGCAATGGCATGAACAAAAGAAAAACTTCCAAGAGATGCTTCAAACTTGCAAAATAACCTTCATCAAGGAGTGCCTTCCTTCAAAGAGCCCTAGTTAGGGCAAATAGCAGACATAATGATCTTATCCCAAAAGTTGATGTCTAAAAATAAAGTGAGGAGATCTGATATATATGATCTCACACTCACTTTTACATAAAGTAAGGTAAATTTAACATTAAAAATGTCAACTTAAAATTAGAATTAAAATAATATAAAAATAATCAAAGTAGTGGGTAAATTGGTTGTTTTCCCATATTTGACCCCTACTTGAGCAAAAATGGCTAAACAAGGCCAAATTTGATGAAATGAAAGACCAGACTGTATAGGGGGGGGTCGTCATGCCCCAACTAACCCCAACAGTGATGAAAAAACCCTCAACGCCCCCCCCCCCCTTTTAGCAAGCAAACAGTTTGCCAGGAGGACAACGTCATCCTCTAAAGGAGGGCCCAGAGGGAGGGCGTTGTTGAACTGAAAGGACCAGGGGGATGCTGAATGTGCTCCGGAAGATAAAAGTGAGTCTCAATGCTGGAACAACCGCCGCTGGAGTGTCGAAACAAGGTAGGGGGCATGTGACCCAATGACCCCCTGGAAGAACTGGACACCAACCTCAAGGTTTCAAACCCTTTCATGAGGTAGTCAACGATGCCATTAAGCCATAGTACTTCCAGAAGAAAATCCAGAGGGTCTGGCCATGCCCCTACCTCAGAATGAGCTAGATAAACACCCCTCCTGGTAAAAAAAAGAAGACACCCTCTCCCTGAGGCACCTCTGTAGGTACGTTGGTGCTAATACCATCGTAACACTTCCCATTCCTTGCTTGCCTTGCTCCTAGTTCTTTTTGTTGACTTAGGTCTTAAAGTTTAGTTAGAAATCATTTCATTTGAAGTTTGTAGCTAGTTAAGTCTTAGATCTCATTGCTTCTAGCTTGCATGTCATTTTTTAGATCTAGTTTTATTTGAAGTTTATAAGTTCTAGATCTCATATTAAAAAGTTAAAACTTGCATTAAAAAATGATTGAGCACATAGATTAGCTAGCTAGTTTGCATCTAGTTTCATTTGTACTTCTAGATCTTAGATTTCTTTTATTGTTTGCTAATGCTAATGGGTCCTTGAGTTGATCTATTGTGATAGCTACTTGAGAAGAAGAACCAAGAAGAAGAAGAAGAACAAAACAAGATAAGAAGAAGAAGATCCAAAACCAAGGAGAGTTGATCTATTGTGATAGCTACTTGAGAAGAAGAACCAAGAAGAAGAAGAACAACAAAACAAGAGAAGAAGAAGAAGATCCAAAACCAAGGAGAAGACAAGACCAAGATTGCAAAACCAGGAAGATGTTAACCATGAAGACTTAAACTCACTCTTCTTTTGTAAAAGCTCTTAAGAGCTTCATATTATTCTTCTAGTTATTCATTTCAAAGTCCTCTTCAAGGGTTGAATTCCCAAGGCAATTGTACTTGATTAATAAAGTTTACAAGTGGGGTTTTTAATCCCCCACATCCAACTTCCCCCATTTGGGGAAGTTTGTAGTGTCATTTTCTTTGAGTGGTTTCATGCTTAGATTAGTTTTCCATCCTTTTACTTAGAATACTAATTGTTTAGTTAGTTTCCATTTTGCTCTTAGAACACTAATTGTTTAGTTAGTTTTCATTTTCATGCTTAGAATACTAATTGTTAGTTAGTCTTTTCATTTCATTTTTGAGCTATCATTTGAGTTTCTTCCTTATAATTTGTCAAACTCTAAAAGGAACCAAAGTCTCTTGAACTTTGTCATAAGACAAGTCAAGAGCACTCTCTGTCGGAGAGCATTGTTTGCATTGTGCATTTGCATTTAGATTAGCTAAGTCTCTTGAACCCCTGTCATAAGACAAGTCAAGAGCACTCTCTGTCGGAGAGGTTCGTTTTGTGCTCTAAGTTAAAACACTTCCAACTCACACCCCCTTTAAAACTTGAATTTATTCGTTTTCTCCATATCACGTATGCTCTGCCCAACCCTTAAAAAGTTGGAATACTCAGAAACAGTGTTGGTTGTCTAATCGCTCAAATTCAAACCATAATAAAATCTTTACCCCCATAACCAACGAACCGGCGTTATTCGATAAATACTCAGGTATGTGGGCAAATTCCAAGTGGGGGCACCGGGTAGCCATGGTCTTACTCTAGCTTGTTGGTTAAGTTCCTTGAACACCTAGCCTAGAGTACCGCGTGGTCCGTCATGTCTTCGAACGGATCCACTGAAGGTATTTCCGGTTAGATTTCCAGTACCTTGCGTATTGGTTGGAAATTCTCTAGCCTTAATAATCAAGAACATCATAAAATACACAATAAAATTTACCAAGAACAATTTCAAAACGATCTCACGAACATATTGAGACTTGTATTTCAGCATCCCAAGCACTTATTGACTCCATTTGGCACTGGTCTTTAAACTCTTATGCATCACCTTAATTTGGACCATTTGTCTTTTATATTTGCCTAAGTCATTATTATTCTGTGTATGCTTTTAATTCCCAAGTCGTCATATATTGTTTATCTCATTATTGAGTTTTGTAATTGCAAAGTGGATTGCTAATATTATTGTGTTCATCAAAAACTCCTAAACAACACCCATCCGTACCACATCACCAAAAAAACACTTAAAAAACATAGAGCCATATACAACTCTTTGTTAGAGACAACCCCCCTTGGCTTCGTTAGGAGTTCGCCTAAACGGAGGAGCTGGGATTCAGGTGACAATACCTGGCTCATTGCTTTCCCCCAAGGCCACACCTTCCCCACTTGTAGTGAGAGAACAGCTTTCGAAAGATTTCTGCTACTGGTGTGCATCTCGACGGACAACAAACTTCTTAAGTTGTTCTTTAAGATCTTCATTATGACTTCTAAGGTGACGATTTTCTTCTTGCTTTTCTAGTAATTTTCTTATTTGCTCTAGTAATTTTCCTTCAATGTCTTCATTAGAGTGCTTTGTCTTTCGAATATTTTTCAATTTCTTGATTTTTCTAACTAAGATCTTAATATGGTTTCTTAGTCGAAATATTTCTTCAATATTGTTTGATAACGTTTTATTATTTTTGTGATTTCTAACTTGTGCATGTTTTTAATGTTGTCATTTTTTTGCTAGAGCTCTTTTATTTGTTGCTGACGTCGACAGATTTCTGATTCTTGACATTCTAATTTTTCATGGATTTGTACGATTTCCTAGTCCTTGTCCATGATGAGTTTCTTCAGATGTTTTACTTCTTCTTCTAGATCTTCATAGCTTCCATAAGGTGATTCTTCATCTGCATTTTGCGAAGTGGGGACTCACTGATGAGTCATGTACTGTTATTTTCTTCTTCTCATGGAAGGTCATGACTTTTTTTCTTCCATTGAAGGTGACTGTATCCAATGTTTCCATCAAATCAGAACCTAGCATTATGTCAGTAATATCGTCGTCTATAGCTGCAACAGTGAAGCCTAAAGTAAGATTATAATTACCAATCTGTAAGTCTAATTTCTTTATTTGCTCTTCGTTCCTGTCATTCTTCGCTATGTTTGCTTCTATAACTGGTAGTTGATTAACAAGATCAACATTGATAAAAATTTATTTATTAGCGGGACATATGGCAATGTTAACAGGACTTTCATAAAATTTGCCATTAACTTCTAGCATCGCCATTGGTATTTTTGATGGAACATCAATAAATATTTTTTTCTCGAGTAGAATGTCTCTTCCATTTTGACTCTTTTTTCCAAAATAAGTTTTATTTTAAAAAATAATAATAACTATTATAAAAATAATAAATTTATTATTATATAGTTCTTCAATGCTTCCACTTTCAATATATTTTTTTCCTTCAATTAATAAAAAAACCTTTCTCTTTAATAATTGACTTAACTTCAACACCCTTTAATTGACTTTTAATATAATCACCTTTTTTTTTGTAAAATCTTTTAAATAACTTAAAAAAAAACTACTTTATAACCTTCGTAACACTTCTTAAATCACTTTATCTTTTCCTTGTATATATCTTATAAAACTCCTTTATAATTTTAATATACTAAATAAACCATGTATTGGTTTAATAGTATTTTTCGGTTCTTTAATTTTCTACCTTTCTTTTTTTCTTCTTTTCTTTTTTTATTTTCTTGGGGTAAATATCCTTCTTTTATTTTTTTACTTCTTTTTCCCTTTTATTGATTGGGGAAGATTGAATGCTCGATGTGGTCACAGACCTTTTCTCAGAGAAACTCTGAATTTAATGGCTAAAAGACAAATCAAGGTCAAAGACCTAAATTCAAAGAAACTTTGATAATTTTGGCCACAAGCCGGATCAACGCTCTGATACAATGTTGTGATCGTATCCAAATCAGAATAATTAATTATCCAAAAGATAAGTAAGTATAACCCATTTTGGAAATAATATGTAATGTATTTGATAATATGAAAATGATGATTACAAAAGAATAGGTGCGCCATATTTATATAACTCCTAAAGGCACTTAAGGTGACTGTTATCACATATATAGTAGCTGGGCTACCATACATTATTTTTCAGATTCCAGAGCACTTTTCAGCTAGTTCCGTTACATTGAGATGATGGGTTGAGCATCTATCTATGGATCACTATTAGATTTTGGACAGCATATGTATTCCTCATGCCATGACCGAGTCTCAGGACACTCAGAGAGATGACCGATGTAGCCATTATACTATTTATACAGAGCAGTCAGTAGTGCCCAGAGTTACAGTAGCAGTTTCTGAGGACAGATGATGGTTCAGAGGATGGGCATTCAGGTATATGACTTAGCAGGTATATCATGGTGTTGTGGTTATATTGCTTTTATATTCATCTCTCATGGCATGTCTTAGCATTTAGTGTCATGATCTGGCGATCATATAGATATGTGGACCTGGTTGATCTTATTATATATATTCTACTGTCCTTACTCAGACTTCGAAGTTCACTATTCATACTCATTGGTTTTACCCTCCCTAGGGAGAATAGAGGTGATCATTCCACCATACCTTGGCTTGCTAGTGTTGGCTCCATTATTCATTATCTTCATCCATCCATTGCCTACCTTTTAGTTTATCACCCTGACTTACTACTTGATTAGTGGCATGGAGGATATTTCCCCACTGTAGCCTCTGTATTGCATGAGCTTCCCTATTTATTGTGTCTCGGCTCTGAGTTGGTGACAAAATTTACCTTTGATGAGTTGGATTGTAGGCCTAAATCATTCTGGTCGATTGTCCCGATGTTTGGGATTGGCTCGAACTCCCCCTAGTCACTTGAGATGTTGTTGGCTAAAATTGAAAGCTCATGTACTACTTATGGAAACTTATAAATTCTCCCATGGAAATTAAAAAAGGGCAAGAGCGATGAACTGCTAAAAATACTCCTCGAAGAGTATAAGAAAGGTCCAAAAAGCAATGGTTCTTAAAACCTATATCTAAACAATTGCTGACCTTATATATGCATGAAAACATGCCCTGGATGCAAGCTGCAACTAGTTGTGCTTATCAGCACACTTGAGATCCGAGGGGTTATGTAGGCCAAAAAGGCCATGAAATGAAATTGAATGATCCTAATGAACCTGGATCAACTTGATGCAGACATGATGCCTAAGTTGAATAAGTATTTTCTAAACGACTTATCCATTTGTGAGACACAGCCATTCCCTGTGTTGTTGCTCATTCAGTAAATACTATGGTGTGTATTCCCTTTCCCATATCCAAAATGTCACAATGTTAAGTCAGTCAATCACCCTTTGGCCTAGCCAGTTTATTTTTAGCCTTCACCCTTCACTAGCAAATTGATCACAACTATGAAGTGAGTATGATCTTGAAAGTCTAGTTTGAGTCATAATAATAATTAATGACACTATATATTTGTTGGTAGATCGCCAGTAATGATTACTTTTTGTTATAATTGCTATTTGAATGAGTTGTAGAGCACACATTAACCTTTGACACTTTGCAGCAACTTCTAATGATAGCCTGAGTTATATTTGGTCAATATTGACCTGGTCAAACTTAGTTTGACCAATGTCAATCACAGGGCATGAGATTATTGGACCTTGTGATGATGCAGATAGATGATATATGGTCTATGTACATGTACATGATGGTTCTATGCATCAGATACAGGTTTATGATGATGATTTATGGTTTTTAGCATTATTTGATCATTTATAGATTATTATTATTTCACCTGTTCCGCTATATTGGATATATTATATGATCATGCAGAAATTCATATGGTGTATGAGTACACATCTTAGATAGTTTTGGACCTTCTGAGTCCAATGAGACAATCTGTTTTCAGTTCCGGACAGTTACAGTGATGATTGAGCCTCAGTACGCTGTCCTAGTGCAGTTTTGGTCTGTCGGAGACCCTGTCAGAGCAGAGTTGGAATTTACTTGGTTCACCTAGGGCGCTGATGATGGAGGGGGTGGTCCAGCCACTTGTTTTTACCATATTACCCCCCGCCCGGACACACTGGTGCCCTCACCTTGACAGCGCAGGTAATCCAGGAGGTAGTTTGGGGCAGGTACATGCTTTCCGAGGCAGTTTTGGATAGGTAGAAATGGCTACAAAGGAATTCGATTTGGGCTATTGAGGCAAAGTTTTGGCATGGGATGATCAGTGATGATGAGTGGGATGTCTTCCGCACCTTCTCCAGCAGCTTCAGCTTCATCGGCGCCCACATCCATCACTTATGGCATTTTTTGATGATCTCTGAGGCCTCCTAAGGCCCACGATTTGTCCATAGAGGCATGATTTGGTACTTTGATGACTATTTTATTATTATTGTACTATGGGGATTGACCAAGGGTGGCTAAAATTACCCCTTGGACCCACCATAAACTTATTGTTATATTTTGTCATCATGATTTGGTGGGATCCCCTCTCCTAGGGCGATTTTGTCCACTTATGGTTATATTTTATGGTTGATCCATGTATTTTATTTGTTGAGCTCATCTCAACCATTGATTAGATCTTTTGATCTTTTAATCTTAGCCACTCATGTAAAAAGTGGTTAGGATTATGGTCTCTCTCCATCCTATTTAAGGAGAGAGCCTCTGATTGTAAAATCATCTAGAAAGTTTTGGCTCTTGACTCTTGGAATAAAATTTCTATCTTTTGGAGTACATGCTTGGGTTGGAGTGGATGTTGGTTGTTTTGATTGTAAATGCTTTTGTCCATTGCACTGGAGGATCTATTGTAGCTATCTTGCATATTTGCCAGATATTTTTACAAGTGGAGAAGACTTCTTCAACAAGTGCGAATTGGTGGGGAGACTTGCCCTTCAAGCTTGGAGGAGGACGTTTTGGGTTAGATAGGGAGTGGTTTTGTCTTTGCACCAACTATTCTTTGGTTATCTCTTTCTTGCTTGTATCTACCTTCAACATGTTAAATTGATTGATGCTTTGCTCCTTGGTTTGACAGGTTAGAGGGACACATATGTGGCTTGGAAAAATCGATTTGGCAAGAGGGCTTCAAAAATTATCCATTTGATCTTTGGCAAAAGTAATCCTCATCTCAACTAGCATTCATCTCTTCATCCAGGTATGCTCCAAAGGTACGATCTTCTTCTTCTTTGAATCATCCATAATTTCTAGATCATAAAAACACTAATTAATCAAAACCCTCATTTTGGTTTTTCTTAGATCTACTTAGATCTAGCCTTGCTTTTGAAGAGATATTAAAAACCCACCTCTATAGCATCCACCCCTAGTTGGATCTATAGTTTGGTGGTGATTGGGTTAAAATTGACACACTTTTCAAGGCAATATAGCCCTCTTGAGGCAAATTGCACTTCCTTAGGAGAGGCTTGTTTGGTTAGATCTAGCATATGGGTAGGTGAGATCCCACTTGATTTGCAATCTACATATTTGATAACCTACCCCTAGACTCTTACTTTGGTGATTTCTACCTTGTGGGCATCATTCCACATTTCAAGCGATTAAAACCCCATTTTGGACTACTTGGGACCTTAAAACTCAGATCTAGTAAGATCTAACCCTTGGATTGTCTTGATTTCTAGAACCACATAGATCATTGCCTAAACTACTTGGATCTACAATTTGGTGGCCATTGGATTTGTTTTGACATCCCTTTCCCATCTTTTAGCCCTCCTTGAGCAAGGTCGCATTTCCTTGGGTGATTGATTTTGCCCACTTTGAGGACGTGGGTAGTTGAGATTTTTGTGAATTTGGAACGGGCATACCTTAAAACCTAGGTCTAGAGTATCATTTCGTGACGATCTGCCTTGGGGGTAGCATTCCTTATTTTAAGGGATTATGGTGCACTTGGGTCATATCATGAAACCCTAGATCTAGCAAAATCCAACCATCATATCCCAATTAGCCCACTTGATTTGCATGCTAGGTGTCCCGATCTACATTTTGACATATCATTTGACTCCATTAACCAATCCAACAAGGCACTAGTCCTCCTTAGGCAAGTCGCACTCCTTGGGAATTGTGTCAAACCTTAGATCCCATATGTGGGTATTCCTAATCTCAACTTAGATCCATAGATCTACTCATTACATATCCACTAGTACCAATTGTACCCCTTAATTTCACCTTGTGGGTCCCATTTGAACCATTCACATATCTCAAGAAAGTAGGTCCCACTTGTGTAACACATGGTACTAGATCTTCTCATTATAACTAATCATGTGGCCTAAATCATATATTGGTTGAAACACTAATCATCTCTCAAACCACCATCAACCATACTTTAACTTCTAGGTCCACTTAACCTTGCATTGGTTTCCGTAACTCATTATTCACTTATCCCTAGGAACCTTTGTTTGGGTCCAATCATCTTTGATTGGTAATAGGGTCTCCCCCTAGGTCTTGATTCATCTAGATCTAAAGTGAAGAGTGCCTTAGTTGACGTGACTCCCACCTTGCATTGGGAACCGTGGCATGTCTTAGGTCACCTCTTTAGTTGTCCATCTCCTCTACCGTTCCGGATGGGATACCACTAGGGGCAACTACAAGTTGTGTGATAACATTTTTGGCGCCGCTGCCAAGGGGGTAGAGGCCTACCTTGGTTCAACATACCTATTTTGTCTTACTCTCTCCCTGCATATTAACGACATACATCTTGGTAGAAGAGTTTTAAAGTCTACCTGGCGACTCCACATAAGCGACTCCACTAGTGATCGATCCTATCATTATCTAGAACCCATGGGGTGCATCTTTTTGTATTTAAGTTCTTGATTTAATAAAAAAATAAAAGAACTTTGCCATCCATGGCTGCTTCTGAGCGGCCTAGGACTTTTGGTCATTTGAAAGTTTTTGACTTCTCAAAAATTGTTGGGTATCCTCATCAAATCCCTCATCAAGCCCGTGAAAGGTTGTCTAGATTTGATGGAAGTCATGAAGTATCTGCTAAAAGACACCTTGAAATTTTTAGGGAAATTATTAAAGAGTCATCCATAACCCATGAGGATGTGTGTATGAAACTATTGGCTTCAACTTTCAAAGAAAGAGCTGAGCTCTGGTTTTTGGATTTGAAGGCCAATAGCATTTCCGAATATGACATGTTCGAAAATAAATTCTTAGAAGATTCAGGAAGTGAATTCGATGATATATATTCTTCAAATCAAATCCAAGATCAAAACCTTCCCCTATCTGATCCTATTGTTGAATCTAATAATAATCAAATATCAAGTGAATTGTCAACATCCGGAGATGACCCCTCCTGCCCAATTTCTTTTCAGGATAAGTCTTCCACTTTTGAGTCAATTGAAAGTCAAATCCATAATCATTGTATAAATCATAAGTTTTCAAATTCCTTTTTAGGTAGCCCTAGTCATGATCTTGAGGAAATTTCTGAGGATGAGCCTTTAGTCAACAAGTCTATTGAAGTTCTTCCTTCGGAGGAACTCATTAGTCATTCTAGCTTTATTGATCATCCAATTCCTTATCACCTTATTGAAAAAGAAGAAAGTAGGGACATTGACCAAGATCCGTTAGTGGTGATTTCACATGATCATTGTGCAAATAATCAGGATATTTTAAATGAGCTTGTTAATTTTCTCCCTGACAAATTAAATAAAAATGATCATTTGTCCTCATATGAATTTAATGATGAATCAACAGATGAGGATGAATTAGTGAATCACACTAGATTCTCTAATCCTTGTTCTACTTCTTATAGTGAGTCTTTAAATTTTTCTTTTTCTATCCTTAGTCAAGATAGCTTCATCCAATTCTTAGAATTAGAATCTTGTCCTCAATTTGTAAATATTAGACTTCATCAAATGTTTGAAATCATTCCTAGAGTAAAAAATGTATTCTTTTGTCAAAATCCAAGGTCAAACTTGTTTATCCATTTGGGAGAATTTTCATGTTTGCAATCCACCCTCCCTTCCCAACTCTTTCAATCATCTTTGGGTTGGTGCTCTAGTCAATCTTTTGCCTTGGAATTTTTCAAAAGGAAGTATATGCACGATTACATGATTGGAGAAAAGCCACTTCATTTCCCTTTTCCGTCACCTTGGAACAATGATGCTTGTTGTCAAATTATCAATCATTCTTGGTGTCTAGAAAAGGTGTTTAAAGATCAGTTTCATCTTTTCTCCATTTTTTAGCATCAAGTGGGTCTAGTTTTGATTTTTCATCTTTTAAGCCTTGATTTGTCCACACATAGTTTTTATTTGATCATCAGTCCCAAGGAGAACCGAATTGAATATGCAAGTGAGGTGAATAAGGAAAGTAATTCATTAAATCAAATGCCATGTGTTTTCCCTCCATCAATTTTAAACAATCATTTGTATACATTTTATGATCTTATCAGTTCATTGATGGAGGATGTCTGCCTCAGTCAATATTCTCCTTGGGATGTTTTCATTTTGCACCATTCAAATCCTTTTTCAATTTTTGAACAAGTCAGGAAGATTGTGCTCTCAATTTCATTAATCTTTAATCTAATCTTGACTTGTTTTATCAACAAAAGTCAAAGACAAATCGTTAATTTATTTGATGAATGGTTGCATTGGATCTATGATTTTACCTAGCTTTTGGTTTGGCTGATTAGAGTAGGGTAGGTAGGCTTTTGAATAAGCTCCCTTGAGCAATAGGATTTGTGTGCTTTTATTTTTCTGTGTGATGAGTATTGCCAATTTTTCTTTTCTGCTTGGAGTGTCTCCTTGTTTTTGTTTTTTATTGAGTTGAGCCCTGCTCCTTCCTAAGCTTGTCTCTTCTCCTGCATGCATTAAAGAATTTTAATTTCCTTTTACATTTTTGGCTGCCTGTGCAAGTTGAGATTGCCTGCTTGAAAAAGTTCTCTTTTCCTCCTGCACAGTAATAAAAATAACGAATGATGAATAAATGATATATGCCATGTTAGATTTAAAATTTCTTTTATTGCATTTCATGTTATGCTTTAGAGTAGATTTTAGTTTCAGTTTTATTTTATATTTTTCCCATACATGCTCCATGAGGTATTCTAGTGTTTGTGAGCGCAGGTACAGGTGCAAAATAAAAGCTGAAATGATGATGGTGCAGTGCTAGATTGAAAATTGATGTAGAGCAGTTCGAGACCAGAGATACTGAGGTTCTCAAGCGCTCTCTCCCTCGGAGCACTTGTCCCAGCTGGAGCCAGATGTTATCACATATATAGTAGCCGGGCTACCATACATTATTTTTCAGATTCCAGAGCACTTTTCAGCCAGTTCCTTTACATTGAGATGATGAGAGCATCTATCTATGGATCACTATCAGATTTTGGACAGCATATGTATTCCTCATGCCATGACTGAGTCTCAGGACACTCAGAGAGATGACCGATGTAACCATTATACTATTTATATAGAGCAGTCAGTAGTGCCCAGAGTTACAGTAACAGTTTCTGAGGACAGATGATGGTTCAAAGGATGGGCATTCAGGTATATGACTCAGCAGATATATCATGGTGTTGTGGTTATATTGCTTTTATATTCATCTCTCATGGCATGTCTTAGCATTTAGTGTCATGATCTGGCGATCATATAGATATGTGGACCTGGTTGATCTTATTATATATATTCTACTGTCCTTACTCAGACTTCGAAGTTCACTATTCATACTCATTGGTTTTACCCTCCCTAGGGAGAATAGAGGTGATCATTCCACCATACCTTGGCTTGCTAGTGTTGGCTCCATTATTCATTATCTTCATCCATCCATTGCCTACCTTTTAGTTTATCACCCTGACTTACTACTTGACTAGTGGCATGGAGGATCTTTCGCCACTGTAGCCTCTGTATTGGATGAGCTTCCTTGTTTATTGTGTCTCGGCTCTGAGTTGGTGACTAAACTTACCTTTGGTGAGTTGGATTGTAGGCCTAAATCATTCTGGTCGGTTGTCTCGATGTTTGGCATTGGCTCGAACTCCCCATAGTCACTTGAGATGTTGTTGGCTAAAACTGAAAGCTCATGTACTACTTATGGAAACTTATAAATTCGCCCATGGAAATTAAAAAAGGGCAAGAGCGATGAACTGCTAAAAATACTCCTCGAAGAGTATAAGAAAGGTCCAAAAAGCAATGGTTCTTAAAACCTATATCTAAACAATTGCTGACCTTATATATGCATGAAAACATGCCCTGGATGCAAGCTGCAACTAGTTGTGTTTATCAGCACTCCTGAGATCCGAAGGGTTATGTAGGCCAAAAAGGCCATGAAATGAAATTGAATGATCCTAATGAACCTGGATCAACTTGATGTAGACATGATGCCTAAGTTGAATAAGCATTTTCTAAACAACTTATCCATTTGTGAGACACCGCCATTCCCTGTGTTGTTGCTCATTCAATAAATACTATGGTGTGTATTCTCTTTCCCATATCCAAAGTGTCACAATGTTAATTCAGTCAATCACCCTTTGGCCTAGTCAGTTTATTTTTAGCCTTCACCCTTCACTAGCAAATTGATCACAACTATGAAGTGAGTATGGTCTTGAAAGTCTAGTCTGAGTCATAATAATAATTAATAACACTATATATTTGTTGGTAGATCACCAGTAATGATTACTTTTTCTTATAATTGCTATTTGAATGAGTTGTAGAGCATGCATTAACCTTTGACACTTTGCAGCAGCTTCTAATGATGGCCTAAGTTATATTTGGTCAATATTGACCTGGTCAAACTTAGTTTGACCAAGGTCAATCACAGGACATGAGATTATTGGACCTTGTGATGATGCAGATAGATGATATATGGTCTATGTACATGTACATGATGGTTCTATGCATCAGATACAAGTTTATGATGATGATTTACGGTTTTTAGCATTATTTGATCATTTACAGATTATTATTATTTCACCTGTTCCGCTATATTGGATATATTATATGATCATGCAGAGATCCATATGGTGTATGAGTACACATATTGGATAGTTTTGGACCTTCTGAGTCCAATGAGACAATCTGTTTTCAGTTCCGGGCATATACAGTGATGATTGAGCCTCAGTAGGCTGTCCTAGTGCAGTTTTGGTCTGTCGGAGACCCTGTCAGAGCAGAGTTGGATTTTACTTGGTTCACCTAGGGCGCTGATGATGGAGGGGGTGGTCCAGCCACTTGTTTTTACCATATTACCCCCCTCCCGGACACACTGGTGCCCTCACCTTGACAGCGCAGGCACTCCAGGAGGCAATTTGGGGCATGTACACGCTTCCCGATGCAGTTTTGGATTGGTAGAAATGGCTACAGAGGAATTCGATTTGGGCTATTGAGGCAAATTTTTGGCATCGGATGATCAATGATGATGAGTGGGATGTCTTCCGCACCTTCTCCAGCAGTTTCAGCTTCATCGGGGCCCACATCCATCACTTATGGCATTTTCTGATGATCTCTGAGGCCTCCTAAGGCCCACGATTTGTCCATAGAGGCATGATTTGGTACTTTGATGACTATTTTATTATTATTGTGCTATGGGGATTGACCAAGGGTGGCTAAAAATACCCCTTGGACCCACCATAAGCTTATTGTTATATTTTGTCATCATGATTTGGTGAGATCCCCTCTCCTAGGGCGATTTTGTCCACTTATGGTTATATTTTATGGTTGATCCATGTATTTTATTTGTTGAGCTCATCTCAACCATTGATTAGATCTTTTGATCTTTTGATCTTAGCCACTCATGTAAAAAGTGGTTAGGATTATGGTCTCTCTCCATCCTATTTAAGGAGAGAGCCTCTCATTGTAAAATCATCTAGAAATTTTTGGCTCTTGACTCTTGGAATAAAATTTCTATCTTTTGGAGTACATGCTTGGGTTGGAGTGGATGTTGGTTGTTTTGATTGTAAATGCTTTTGTCCATTGCACTGGAGGATCTATTGTAGCTATCTTGCATATTTGCCATATCTTTTTACAGGTGGAGAAGACTTCTTCAACAAGTGCGAATTGGTGGGGAGGCTTGCCCTTCAAGCTTGGAGGAGGACGTTTTGGGTTAAACAGGGAGTGGTTTTGTCTTTGCACCAACTATTCTTTGCTTATCTCTTTCTTGCTTGTATCTACCTTCAACATGTTAAACTGATTGATGCTTTGCTCCTTGGTTTGACAGGTTAGAGGGACACATATGTGGCTTGGAAAAATCGATTTGGCAAGAGGGCTTCAAAAATTATCCATTTGATCTTTGGCAAAAGTAATCCTCATCTCAACTAGCATTCATCTCTTCATCCAGGTATGCTCCAAAGGTATGATCTTCTTCTTCTTTGAATCATCCATAATTTCTAGATCATAAAAACCCTAATTAATCAAAACCCTCATTTTGGTTTTTCTTAGATCTACTTAGATCTAGCCTTGCTTTTGAAGAGATATTAAAAACCCACTTCTATAGCATCCACCCCTAGTTGGATCTATAGTTTGGTGGTGATTGGGTTAAAATTGACACACTTTTCAAGGCAATATAGCCCGCTTGAGGCAAATTGCACTTCCTTGGGAGAGGCTTGTTTGGTTAGATCTAGCATATGGGTAGGTGAGATCCCACTTGATTTGCAATCTACATATTTGATAACCTACCCCTAGATTCTTACTTTGGTGATTTCTACCGTGTGGGCATCATTCCACATTTCAAGGGATTAAAACCCCATTTTGGACTACTTGGCACCTTAAAACTCAGATCTAGTAAAATGTAACCCTTGGATTGTCTTGATTTTCTAGAACCACATAGATCATTGCCTAAACTACTTAGATCTACAATTTGGTGGCCATTGGATTTGTTTTGACATCCCTTTCCCATCTTTTAGCCCTCCTTGAGCAAGGTCGCACTTCCTTGGGTGATTGAGTTTGCCCACTTTGAGGACGTGGGTAGTTGAGATTTTTGTGAATTTGGAACGGGCATACCTTAAAACCTAGGTCTAGAGTATCATTTTGTAACAATCTGCCTTGGGGGTAGCATTCCTTATTTTAAGGGATTGTGGTCCACTTGGGTCATATCATGAAACCCTAGATCTAGCAAAATCCAACCATCATATCCCAATTAGCCCACTTGATTTGCATGCTAGGTGTCCCGATCTACATTTTGACATATCATTTGACTCCATTAACCAATCCAACAAGGCACTAGTCCTCCTTAGGCAAGTCGCACTCTTGGGAATTGTGTCAAACCTTAGATCCCATATGTGGGTATTCCTATTCTCAACTTAGATCCATAGATCTACTCATTACATATCCACTAGTACCAATTGTATCGCTTAATTTCACCTTGTGGGTCCCATTTGAACCATTCACATATCTCAAGAAAGTAGGTCCCACTTGTGTAACACATGGTACTAGATCTTGTCATTATAACTAATCATGTGGCCTAAATCATATATTGGTTGAAACACTAATCATCTCTCAAACCACCATCAAACATACTTTAACTTCTAGGTCCACTTAACCTTGCATTGGTTTCCGTAACTCATTATTCACTTATCCCTAGGAACCTTTGTTTGGGTCCAATCATCTTTGATTGGTAATAGGGTCTCCCCCTAGGTCTTGTGTTCTTTGTGTTGCTGTGCTGGTCTTTCTTTCGGTGATCCTATTGTTGCAAATGGTTTAAAGTTATCATGCTAAACAAGTAAAAACTTAACATGGTGTCAGAGTTGGCCTGAAAGAAAACATTATGCAGCTACAGAAATTAGGGTTTCTATTTCTGGGAGCTCTCTTCTCAAATTAGTTGAAAAAGAGGGTGCATTCAACTCGCCTCACTAGGGCACATCTTTCTGTCAAAGTAGAATCTCATTCCGAGAATTTTCATTTTTGGGTCCACCACTATATCTCGAAGAACTAGGGCATCAAGTTTTTGGAAGATCTGTCCACAGATTTGGGAAAAGGAGTACATTGCTCAACTCCCCTTAGAGAGGCGCATCTATTCCTCCAATCAGTTCTTCAAGATCTCCAAATTGAAAAATTAGGGTTTCTCTATCAAACCCTAGGTCAAGCTAGAAGCAGGTTTTCAGAAAGACAACATTACCGGTAAGTACTATCTCTATTCTATTTCCATTGGAGGTTCTCATATTATCAAAATGACAAACAACACCAGGCTTGATGAAAAGCTTGAGGGAGCTGAAAATTTCAGAGCATGGAAATATAGTCATGCTCATTCTTGAAGAACATGACCTAGAAGGTTTCATAAAAGAGGAAGTTAAAGAACGAAAAAGAGATGAGGCCAAAGCAAAACACAAGAAGGATATGATCAAGGCCAAAAGGATCATATCTGACTCTATCAAAGATCAGTTGATTCCTCAAGTGTCTTCAAGGAAGACTCCAAAGGAAATGTTTGATGCATTGTCCAATTTATTTTAAGTAAGGAACATCAACAAAAAGATGAGCTTGAGAAATCAACTCAAGGGTGTGAAGATTCAGAAATTAGAAACCATGCAGTCATACTTCACTAGGGTATTGTTATCACATCCATGTTAGTTGGAGCTACCATGTTGCAAATTGTGTGGTCAGGGACCATACTAGATTTTTTTTTCCAGATCAGAGAACAGATGGCATTAGAGGGGGCATCTATTGTATTGAGATTGCCTGGAGCAGAGATATCAGAGGGGATAGATTGTACTTTGATGGTCCAGAGCTACTACAGAGCAGTGATTAAAGGGTCCCCCTTCCTTGCCTAGCTTTGCATGATCCCATTGAGAGAGTTACTTAGCCATATTGTGATGAGAGCATTACAGAGTACAGCTGGTTTGCCACTTATTGCCCGGATTCAACAGAGATTCAGCTTCAGCAGCAAGTATATGGTATGGCAGGTATAGCATTTTATGGATATTGCTCATGATGTCTGCTTTCAGACTTGTTTATTTATGATAGTACATGGACTAGAACTATGATGTATGATGTCTGATGTGGTGATCTCATGCTTTATTGTGATGTTGATGGCCCTTGGTGAGGTCAGTCCACCTCTTTCAGTAGACTCCTGTGTATGCACACTGGTTCCTGTCCCAACTATTGGTATAGACTTGGTCATTCATCCTTCTAGGAAGCTAGCATTGGTTCCACCTCTCACTTTCTTCCATCCATCCGACCCATCCATCTTTTGGTTCTTTCCCGACTTGGACCTTGATATGTGGCCTTGAGGACCCCTGAGTATGCCATGACTCCCTGTTTATTGTGCCTCGGCTCTTTAGTGTGTGAGATGTATTCTCAAACCTGGGATTTACTCTTGTCGGTTGCCCCCGATGTTGTAATGCAATATAGGATTGTGTAGACTCACCGGGTGTTCCCCATTAGTCATCGAAGAATGCACACTTGCTCCCTTTACTTTGCAGTATGAGCGCCATTGTTATCTTTTGAGATATATATGATGCCGGAAGGGCTATGAAATGTAAATGAAGCCAAAAAGGCTAAGTATGAAAGTGAAATGTAAAGTCCAAGAATTTGTTTCTTAACACGCACGGACACGGGCCAACCATATATATCAAAGCATTGTATTGGTTATTTCCTCACCTAGTCCTGCGGAGCAAGGAGGTGAGATGGAGTAAGGGATAGCTATGCGAATTGTCCCCTAGAGTCTCAAGTTACGGTTTGCCGGACACCTAGTCATGGCGGCTCTAGAAAAGATCCTCACGTAGTCTGTTGAAGGCACGGATATGAGTTGCAAGGTGTGTGTTAGATGATTAGTGGTGGTTTCCCTACACTATACCCATTTGTGAGGCACCACGCTTCCTTTGTGTTATCATGGTATGCTTATGTCAGTGGGTCCCGCCTTCCCCGTTTATCCAAAGGGTCACATGGTCATGGTCTTTGTCTTTCCCCTATCTTTTCACCTTGTTTATCCACCTCACCCAAAGTTAGCTAAGTGACCGAGTCTATAAGTGTGCATAGCAGTTTTTGAGTCTCTGTTGGAGGTGTTGGGCCCACCTCACCGAAGGCCTGTTTTTATTGAGATATTATTTATTATGATCACCATGTCGTCGTTATATGTTTTTAGTAATGTACTAACATAAATAAGGAAGCCTCGGCATTCCATGTTGCATGCAGGTTTTAACCATTTCCATTTTGACCAGAGTTGACTTGGTCAAACTAGTTTGACCAAGCCAAAAATGGGTCCCAAGAAAGGTTGCAACCAAAACTTCGATTTTGGTCATTTATCATGTATTGGGGTCCCATATGTGCCTCCAAGTGTCAGATTGAGAAAATGTTGAAGCATCGGTGAGATTTTTAATTATTACTGGCCAGCAGAGCCCTGTTTTAATTAAAAATCCTTGATTTTGGGCAAACAGTGCTCAATTGATGAATCATGGTCGTTCCAGTGACCATTTCTAGTATATTTGGGATCTACGATCACAGTGCAGCAAACGGTTCGTCAATCCGGGCAATATAAGTGGGTCAAAAGCGCGAATTACATCTTCAGAAATAAAACCAGCAATTAATTAATGAAGGAAAATCAAATTTGGCTAAGTTAACTTTGGAAATGGTAAGTGCAATGGTTGGTAAAGGTAAGGGGGTCCCCTAATATCATTTTGACATAGTATGGACACATTTTATCTTGTGTGGGGCCCTCTTTTATGCCCAGCTCTACTCATGGGGCGAATTTGCCATAGTGGGGCGTTTTTCACTATGTAAAAACTCAAATTTTGTAAAAATATTGTTATGAGACCTTGGGTATGTGGTCTAGGGGGCTAAAACAGCCCAAAGGCACCCCCTAGACACTTCTTTGTATGTTGTATGGGCCCCACGAGTGGCCCCTCTTCTCCCTTGGGCGCATGAGGGCAATTCGCCCCCCCTCATCCACTTCATCTCAACCATTCGTTTGGCCATGTGGGGATGAAATCCCAGCCATTGGTTTTGGTGGGAGAGGGGTTTGGATTTGGAGCTATCTCTATAAGATAGCAAGCTCCCTCATTTGTATCTCCTCTTAGCATTTTGTAGACTTGAGACTGAGTTATTGAGAGACATTTCTTCCAAGTTACTTGTGATATGGTGTGGAATGTTTATTGTGTTGATTGTTAGCATACTTTTGGTGCATTGTTGAGTTATTTTGCGGTGTCTCCATCTTTCCTTGGCCACTTCGAATTGCAGGTGAAATCAACCACTTGAGGAGGACGCAACTCTTGAGCCAGCAGCTCCATGCTTGTGTTGTCTCTTCGGGATTTTAACAAGGGAAGCAAATTTACATTTGTTTCTTGCTTTCCTTCATCATTTGTCTTTCATTTGCTGGTTATCTTTGGTTATTTGCCATAGTTACTGATTCATTTTTCTTTGGCAGGTACCAAGGCGCATTGGGTCAACTGGCTGCACCAAAACACTCAGGGAAATCACACTTCTTCTCAACATTTGGTCTCCAGGGTTTGTCTTCACACAAAACTTCTCCATCTCCATTATTCCAGGTATGCAATTCTCGCTTGTTTCTCGTATTTCATTTTCATTCTGAATGCTAAGCTGGAACTAAGTAAAAATAACCTAAAAATTAAAAATACCAAAATTTCACCGTCAAAACTCAAATTTTATTTCAAACCCGCTTCCAAAATAATTTTAAGAGTCCACTCCCAAAATTTCAAACCTTTCCGACTCCATTTGCCCATACCCATAGGCACTAGTAAATTTCTGATTGCACCCTCCTTGGGCAGTTTGCTCACTCACGCAGCTTGGGTCTGTTACCAGCTATCTTGTACAATAGCTGAATTTCTTGTGAGCCGCCAGTTTATTGAACATGATTCATGTTCATCATCAGTATTTAGAAGTTCAGAAGTCATTTTCAGGGTGTTATCAACTATATCTGTACAATAGTTGAAACCTTATTGAGCCGCCAGTGTTGGAACACATCAGTGTTCACTTACAGAGTATTTGGGTTTCAGATATTTGGGTCTAGCCAGTTTTGGCTAGCCAGTTTTGTTTTTGAGTCGACATGACCATGGCCCCATGGGGGTTTGTAACAAAGTGTGCTAGTAGGGTCTGAGTGGCTTGGTTCCCCATGACTTGATTAAGCAACTAAGGTATTCCAGGGAGTTTTTTCCCTTGTCAATTATATTTTGCTTAAGGCGATGTATAATCGATGAGGTTTTCTCCCGCTTCCTCCAAAGCTGGAATGCCCGATTTTGAAAATCTGAGCCGTGAGGGCTAATTAGAGTCCAAATAATATGTATAAACCTACTAGACACTATTAGAATAAGTTTTGGTCATGTCCCAGGTCTCTAGGACCCCCATAAAAAATTTTACCGGACGCGTTGGATTTGGGGTTTTTAATTTTTAATTATTTTTAAATTTTTAATTAAATTTCTTTATAGTTTAAATGGAGAAATTTGAGTCTGTAATATGTCAGTCATCCGGGGTCCGAATTTAGTGATTAATGGCTCGTTTCATAAGCCAAAAATCACACATGACCCATGGACCAGCTAAACCCAACTTTCGGATGTCAATTCAGCCTCATAATTAATATTTTCTCTAAAAAGCCATTTACAGAGAAATTATTAATTAAATTAATAAATTTGAAAATTTTGGAGAAATCCAAATCTCTCCAAAATAATCAGAAATGAATAAAATAAAAGGCTAATTGACATGGCACTTGGCATTTATGAACATTCCAATCATCTCAGTCACCATTCAATCAAGTATACAGTCAGCACAAGTCAATCTCTCCAAGGAAATTCGCCCTCCTTCATCAAAAATTCGATTTAGTGATATGGCACATGATAAATGGGTGGTTGGACTTGCATTTAATGAAAGGTGGGCGCCCTCTTCTTTTATGGCCACCACATGGGCTTGGCTCCCTTTGCAACTTGAGTTAACATTTATCACAACTCACAAGTGATCTCCCTCATAGAGCTCACGCCTTCCTTCAATGGTTCACGTCAATCCTAGTTGGAGGATGAGTATTGGCTTGAAGATAATTCCAAGAAGGGATGGGGGGCGCCTTGCCTAGGTGGAGGCCACCTCCCCACCCTAATTCATAGCAAACTCGAGTTGTATGGTATGATATCACTCCAAGCCAGGATTTGAGTGGTTTGTGATTGGAATTTTGATTTTTGTCAAGTGTTATTGGCTCCTTTAGAGGCCAATTCGAATTAGGGTTTTAGTATTTGGTTTTGCTATAAAGAGAGGCCCATTTGCCACAGGGTACTACCAAAGGACCGAACACCAAGAGCAACCACTTCACACAAACAGATCACAGATCAACACACCGATGTTTTGACGTGGTTTAAACCCTCTTGAGGGAAACACTCCACGGCCCCGGCCAAATAGCTTCTACGGGACAATTTATTATGCAAAGAAATAAAGTTACAAATGAGCTTCTCATAATCGATCAACTAAACAATGACCCTCCATGCTCTTTAAATAGAGATCATGGACCAATCGGGTGTTAAGCCGCAGATCAAGGTTAGGTTTGATCTAAGAGAAGTTGAGCCGTCGGATCACTCTATGTCGGAAACATATCGTGACCGTCGGATTAAGTATTTACAAATGCATACTAATGCATACTAAAGAAACACACTATCCCTAACAGATATATTACACAAGTTGATCTTAACTAACTCCTAAGTGTCTAAATATTCTAACATCCCCCCTTAAGAACAACTTGGGATAGGATTGAAGAATTTACAAAAGTGACACTATTAGGAGAAGGAATGAGGCATTAGAGCCTATCCCCACTTAATGACAAGTTCCTGAACTCCTAACATAGATCGAAGTTTAGAAAACTTCGCTTCTATAAGAGACTTGGTGAAGATGTCTGCAACTTGATCATTTGTAGGGCAAAAGAGCACTTCAAGAACCCGATCATGAACAAGATTTCTGATGAAGTGCATATGTAGCTCAATGTGTTTGCTACGTTGATGTAGAACTGGATCTTTGGCAAGCTTGATGGCACTTTGATTGTCGCACCAAAGTGGAGTAGGCTGCTGCTGCTCGAATCCAAACTCTGAAAGGATCTGTCGAAGCCATAAAGCTTCCTGACTGGGATTAACTGTTGCTCGATATTCTTCCTCTGCTGAAGAAAGAGCAAGAGTTTGTTGTTTCTTACAAGCCCAAGTAATAGTTCCAGATCCCAGACTGAAAACATAACCTGCAGTAGACTTTCGATCATCAGGATCGCCGGCCCAATCTGAATCAGTGAAACCAACCAACAAAGGTTTCCCCCCTGTACTATAATGAATCCCAAACTGAACTGTACCTTGAATATATCGAAGTATTCTTTTAGCTGCTTTCCAGTGACTTTCATGAGGTGTCTGCATATAACAGGCAACTCGACCAACGGCAAAGGAAAGGTCAGGACAGGAATGAGTCAAGTATAAGAGACTACCAACAAGCTGACGATACAAGGTGGCATCGACTTCAGGTGAAGTACAAGTGGCAGAAAGTTTGACTCCAGACTGGAAGGGAGAAGGGGCTGGTGTACAATCTTCCATGTGAAAGCGACGAAGAAGGTCACAAGCATACTTAGACTGAGAAAGAAAGATTCCTTCTTTGGTTTGCAGGACTTGGAGACCAAGAAAATAATGCAAATGTCCTAAGTCAGACATTTCAAAATTTTGTTTAAGACTGGATTTAACATGGGTTATAAGCTTAGGGTCACTACCAGTAAGAATAAGGTCATCAACATATAAAACAAGTATGATGAGATGGTTTTCTACTTTCTTGGTATAGACATTGAGGTCAGAATGGCATCTAGAAAAACCAATGTTAAGGAGAAAGTTATCCATTTTGGCATACCAAGCTCTAGGAGCTTACTTAAGGCCATATAAGGATTTCTTAAGGCGGCAGACAACGCTAGAGTTATTCTGAACATAGCCAAGAGGTTGTTCCATGTAAATTTCCTCCTGTAAATCACCATGTAAGAAGGCAGACTTGACATCCATTTGATGGACTTCCCAGTTGTGTAAGGCTGCAAGGGAAAGAACAAGGCGGATGGAGTTCATTTTTGCGACGAGAGCAAAGGTTTCATTGTAGTCAATCCCTTCAATTTGGGAAAAACCTTTGGCAACTAACCTTGCCTTATGTCTTTCAACACTTCCATCTGATGCATACTTAGTTCTGTAGACCCATTTACATCTGACAAGTTTTCTTCCTTTTGGAAGAGGTACAAGATCCCAAGTATCGTTCGCCATTAAGGAACGATATTCTTCATCCATGGCTGCATCCCAATCTGGATTCCCTGAAGCTTCTGCAAAAGTTTATGGATCATGATTCTCGGAAACTTGAGCCAAAAGAGAAGAGACTCGCTGAAACTGAGAACGTGTTCGACGTTGATCTCTAGGATCACCGGCAAGATCACCAGCTGCTTCACATGTTGAACGGACCCATCGAGGAAGCACTTGTGCTAGTGCAACTGGAGGAACATGAGCAGGCGGAGGTGGATTTTCATCCTCACTGTCATCATCAAAAACTGGAGTTGGAAACCTGTCAAGGAAGTTGGAAGAAGAAGAAGGAGGCACAAACACCGAATCAGGCTCGCAGGCCAAAGATGGCACAATCGCCGAGTTAGGCTCGCAGGCCAAGAGATTTTCATCAAATTTAACATCTCTTCTAATGATTATAGCATGAGAATGTGGTTGAAGAAGTCTATAACCTTTTACATCTTCAGAATATCCAACAAATATGCACTTTTCACTTTTGGGCTGCAATGCTTTCCGTTTTTCATCCGAAATGTGAGCCCATGCTTCACTACCAAACACACGAGAGTGACTTACATCAAGTTTAATTTTACTCCATGCTTCTTCCGGTGTTATACCTTGTAATGCTTTTGTGGGGGTGCGATTAACTATGTAATTTGCACAATTTATGGCTTCAGCCCAAAATTGAAGACTTAGTCCCTTAGATTGGATCATACAATCAGCCATTTCTTTTAAAGTGCGGTTCTTCTACTCAGCTACACCATTTTGTTGTGGTGTATATGGAACAGTGTGCTGTTGTTGGATGCCTTGTTCAATGCAGAAAGTAGTGAACTGTTTGTTAACATATTCTCCTCCATTGTCAGATCTTAACTTAATAATTTGATGACCAGATTGTTTTTCAACAAGGGCCTTGTAGGCCAAGAACATGTTAAATACTTCACTTTTAAGTTTTAGGAAATAAACCCAAGTGCGTCTGGTATAATCATCAATGAAAGTTAAGAAATATTTGAAACCAGAAAAGGAAGCAGATGGAAGAGGACCACACAAGTCACTATGCACAAGCTCCAAGGGAACCGAGGCGTGCCAAGAGGCACGTTTGTCAAAACTGTCCCGATGATGTTTTCCGAGTACACAACCGGAACAAACACCATCTCTGCAAGATACCATCGGAAGACCTGTCACCATATTTTCTTTACATAGTTGTTGCAATGAGCGATAATTTAAGTGACCAAATCGCTCATGCCAAAGTTTGCTCAAGTTATCACTATGAGCAACAAAAACTGAAGGGAAAGGTGATGACCCAAAGTTGTTAAACTTGTACAACCTAGTAATATCATCAACAATTCCGGTAGCTAAGACCTGTTGAGGATCTTTAAAATCCTTGATTACAACTTGGTGAGGTGTAAAGGTCACAATTTTACCTTCACTAGAATGAGTGATCTGATAGACTGATAACAAATTGCAGGAAATTCTTGGAACACATAGTACATCACTAAAATGACCATTATCTACTGGAACTGTTCCAGCTCCTACAACACTTAGAGATCTATCATCACCAACAAATATTTGTTTGGTGTTACATTCATGCATAGTAGAAAAGATGGCTTGATCCTTAGCCATATGATAAGATGCTCCAGAATCAATGAGCCATTCATTTGAAGTAGAAGAAGAAGATGCATTATAAGAATAACCAGAAGCACAAAGTGCATGTCCATGAGAGGCAGATTCTGAAGGCGAATCTAGGTTGATGTGGTGCTTCTTCATTGCTGCTTCCAAGGCTGCCATCTTCTTGAAACACTTAGATTCATCATGATTATCTTTCCCGCAATAGTTGCAATGACGCTCAGTCTTCTTGCCTTTTGGCTTGGATCCTTTGTCATTTTTTAAAGAAGGAGATGACTGAGAGGGTTTTGGACCCTTGTTTGACTTATTATTGCGAAAATTTTGTTTCTTGGGAGGCTTGGACTTTTCTTTCTGTTGGGACAATAAGGCTTTCCCAGATGTATCTGCATTGTTGATTATTCCAAGATGAATGAGTTTATCTTGTTCTTTAACCAAGGAATCACAAAAGGATTCAAGACTAGGCTCTTGATAGCTAGCTGCATTCAAGGATGCTTTCATGGAGTAAAATGTAGATACAAAAACAGAATATGCAGGTCCAAGTTTGGAAAGAATATGATAAATGCATTGTTTGTCTTCCCTCTCAATCTTACATTCTGCACATAAGAGTTTAAGAGTTTTATACTTAGATAAATAATCTTGAATGCATGAAAAGTCACTTGGATTTAAAGAAATCAACTCATTTTCGAGTTGGTGACCTCGAATTTCATTGTGTTTACCAAACACAGATTCCAACTTGTCCCAAGCAGCATTAGGTTCATCAATTCCAGATATGTGGAATCGCAAATCAGTAGAGATTGACATCCCAATCAATCCACGAGCTTCATCACATCTATTTGCCCATTTTATTTTCTTATCATCATCAGTGGGTTCTTTTTCTTTCCCTGTTGTAATTCTGAAAAGTCCCCTACTTCGTAGAAAATCCTCCATACGAGATTTCCATGAGAAATAGTTGGAACTGTTAAGTAGAATATCACAAAGGGCGGCCATATTTGTAAATTAATGGCTGTAAAAGTAGAAACCAATAGTCTGGATGTGAAGAGCTCGAAAAAATAGGTGGTTTAAAAAAAACGGCACTAAAAACGGACTCGGTATGATGAAGTTATGCTTGAACAAAGAAACTGTTGAAGATGTCCCCAATAGTGACGTGGCAGCTAGAGAATGTCCAGCCAAAAAAGAACCCCCCTCTTTCCAAGATGAACCTTTTGACAATCACTTTACAAGAAAGTTGCTTTAAGTGAACCACTTTTGTAAAATAAGTGATTTCACTTTTACAATGATATTACTTTTAAATAGTGCAACAATAAAAAAACTTAAGTGACTCACTTGTATTTTTATTTTTTATTATTTAAGTAAGATGCACTTTTACAATAAAGTAACTTGAAATTAGAAATTGCATGCACTTTTTCTTTTAAAAGTAACTTCCTAAGACTTGAACTCAAGACCTATTAAGGAATAAAGCAACTTTGAACCAAGTGAGCTAGATTAAAAGGTATGTAAAATATGGGAATGAGGAAGGGGGCTTTTTTTTTTTTTTTTTTTTTTTTACTCTTCTTGCTCGGTTTGCATGCTTGCCCTTTTTCCTACAAAACAAACCACAAATCGAAACAAAAACCACAAATCGAAACAAAAAAAACTTTTCCACACTTGTGGAGTTAAATCTTGTTAGCTTACCCGGAAAGTCTACGTTTTCTCTCTGTTTCTGATTTGCCGAGATCGCGCAAGGTGCACGGCAAAGAGCATATGCAGCCGAGAAAAACCCTTTCCCTTTCTGTTTCTGATTTGCCGAGATCGCTCAAGGTGCACAGCAAAGAGCATACGCAGACGGGAAAGCAACAATCCGAACCAAAAAAAATCTAACAGTAAAAAAAGATGAAATATGAGATTTTTTTTCTTTTCAAAAAACGAAATAAAAAAAATGCGTCACTATAACATTATACCTTCAGATCTGATGAAATACGCATTTCTGGAGCAACCGGGAACCGTTTTCGATCAAACGAAAACTATTTCCCAATAGAAACGACGCTCCGGACGCAATGGAACACCTCCCACAGCCCAGAAATGCACAGAAATACCAGAACTAGAAACCCTTTCGAGTTTCGGCAACATCAATTCAAGATCTAAATCATAACCGGAAGTGGCACTTCATAAAAGCTCTGATACCATGTTCGGGTACACAGGGTACTACCAAAGGACCGAACACCAAGAGCAACCACTTCACACAAACAGATCACAGATCAACACATCGATGTTTTGACGTGGTTTAAACCCTCTTGAGGGAAACACTCCACGGCCCCAGCCAAATAGCTTCTACGGGACAATTTATTATGCAAAGAAAGAAAGTTACAAATGAACTTCTCATAATCGATCAACTAAACAATGACCCTCCATGCTCTTTAAATAGAGATCATGGACCAATCGGGTGTTAAGCCAAGGATCAAGGTTAGGTTTGATCTAAGAGAAGTTGAGCCGTTGGATCACTCTATGTCGAAAACATATCGTGACCGTCGGATTAAGTATTTACAAATGCATACTAATGCATACTAAAGAAACACACTATCCCTAACGGATATATTACACAAGTTGATCTTAACTAACTCCTAAGTGTCTAAATATCCTAACATAGCTCACGCCTTCCTTCAATGGTTCACGTCAATTCTAGTTGGAGGATGAGTATTGGCTTGAAGATAATTCCAAGAAGGAATGAGGGGCGCCTTGCCTAGGTGGAGGCCACCTCCCCACCCTAATTCATAGCAAACTCGAGTTGTATGGTATGATATCACTCCAAGCCAGGATTTGAGTGGTTTGTGATTGGAATTTTGATTTTTGTCAAGTGTTATTGGCTCCTTTAGAGGCCAATTCGAATTAGGGTTTTAGTATTTAGTTTTGCTATAAAGAGAGGCCCATTTGGGTTATTATCTCATGGATCTTTTGGGCAAACTTACTCTGCCAATTTGTAATCGTGTTCTAGCTTTTTTCTATTAGAAATAAATCGACTTTGGAGGTCTATTGATGTGCACATTGGTCCATGAAAAATTGTTAAAGCTTCAATGAGATGATGTTGTTTTATTAATGCTATTTCATATATAATTGTTTGATCATTCTAGCTTAGAAGTCCTTTTTATGTCCATGGAATGAATATTTGGGTTCAACTTATTCATTTATGCTTGGTTAATTAAGATCTAGAAGTAGCAAACAGTAATCTGTTATACTTATGCTCTTCTTGTCTTTTTTGGTTAATCATACTAGACTTGATCAAATCGTTGTTGAAGTGGCTTGGTTTTGCAGATCTCCTAAGTGCGAAGTGGGATCTTGAGCTTGGTTGCTTCTTCCTCCCCTTTGCCATCATTTTGCTAACTTTTGTGCATTTCAGGGGTTTTCAAAAGATCGATCCGTGCTTCAAGCTTGAGCTTGAGAAGTTCATGAAAAATCCATCCATTATTCAAAACTTCAAACTGGTTACTTGGTTCTAAAACTTCCCTCTTCTAGTCCATTCCCCTTACCTTTTTCCACCCATTTATCTCTTATCCCCTTCTCTCTTTATTTCTTTTTGTTAAGCCTAACTTAGGATTTTCCATAAGGTTGAAGTTCCTTCAACCTTGGGGAATAACTTGGGATTTGTTCCCTTGTGCTCTCTTCAACACTTGTTTTTGGCGTATCACCGGTTAACCGGAAGATTTCCATAGCAGTGTTTCAAACCCTCAAGTGTTCCACTTGAAACCCATCTCCATTCCAAGTTTCCTTTTCTCTTCCATTCGCTCCTCCTTTACTTTTGTCTCTCCTTCTCCCATTCGTTTTCCTCTTTTGCCCCTACCTTATTTTTCCTCTCGTCCCTCCTCTTCCATCCACCAGTTGCTCCTCTTGTCCTCCCTTCTTCCCATTTGTCCACCTTCAAAAATCACAACAAAACATTAAAAATCAAAATTTGTTAAGTTAGAGGTTAGCTAGTTGCATTTCTTGGGAAGGTTAGTAGTTAGATTTCTTTTGTAAATCAAATTTCATGCATTGAGGGGTTATTTTAGGCATATCAAAAGGTCATTTAGGGCTTGCATTTAGTCTCTTTCTTAAAGTTTTATAGTTTCATTCCAAAAGTAGATAAGTTGGCATATGAAGTAGTGTGAAATCTTGTGGTTGCATTCTCATTACCATCGTTTTTTGGGGCATTTTAGCTTGCTGGTCCGTTTGGTTAAAATCGTAATTTAATTCCAAAATCTCATACTTTTGACAAAATAGACTTCATTTCGTAAATCCCAAAAGTTACATTTTAAAAGAGCATTTTGCACATGCATTAGATCTTAGTTGTTTGTATCTAGTTCAAGTTTATTTGATTTAATTTTTTCATTAAAACTTAATGGGTGCTTGTTGAGGATTTGTTGAACTTGTGTAGATCTTTAAAAAGGAAAGAGAAGTGCTTATGTGAGCAAGGCATAAAAGTGACCAAAGTCACATTCAAGAAAGGAGCATAAACCAAGCAAAAGAACCAAAACGATTATCCTTTGTAACTAGCCATTAAGGGCTCTAAATATCTCTCTTTCAAAGTTTGTCTCAAGTCAGATCTAAGACCTTTCAAGGAATTTTCCTTAAAGCACTTGTAAAAGTTAATAAAAGTTTCTAGTGGAGGAGTCCTCCACCTTTGGGTTTCTTCCCCATTTGGGGAAGAGTGTTGGGTTTGCTTAGCTTAGATCTTTCAAGTTCTTGTTTTAGAGTAGTTTATTTTATCTTGTCGCTTTTCTCTCAAGTTTTGACCAGAGTAAGCTAACTTTGGGATTGTATCCCAAAGGCCACATAGTCTTGTGGTAGCTTCTCGTTCTCCCATCAGCTTCTTGTGGACATCCAGCTAGCTGGAAGGTTTCCAAGACTGACGATTCTAGTGATTGACCTTGTTCGGAGATTGATCCCACCTTAGTGTAAAATTGCTTGATAGAACACTAGATCTTTCAGTTTTTTCATTTCACTTTGCAAGTAGCATACTAGTTATCTTTATATTTCTTTTGAACTATCACTTGTTTAAATTCCGCAAAGCTTCATAATTATTTCCACTATTATTTCATTTTCTTGCAATAAAACGAACAAAGTCTCTTGAACTTGGCCAAATCCAAGTCAAGAGCACTCTCTGTCGGAGAGCATATAGACTTGCATGTTCCCCCTGCATTAGGCATTTTTTAAATTAGGAAGTCTCTTGAACTGTGGTCATAAGATCAAGTCAAGAGCGCTCTCTGTCGGAGAGTTGAACAAGTGCTCTAAATAATAAAATATTTCAACCCACATTTTTCCCCTAATTAATTTATCTTGGTCGTTTATCCAACACCCGTATGCTCTGCCAATCGGAAACGGTTGGACTAGTACTCAGAAAGGTGAAGGATTTGATAATCTCATAAGTGATAATTAATTAAAACTTTCACCCCCATAATCAACCGGTGTTGTTCAAAAAGTATTTTAATCAGTTCTCAGGGGAGGCGCCGGAGTGCCCAATCTGCAACACGGTGGCTGGTTAACATTGCGCGCCTCGCTGTGATTCCAGACAGGTTCCGACATGTCTCTTAAAGGAGCTGCTTAAAATATCTTTCCGGACACTCTTTGATATCCTTGGTTTTAGCCATAATAATCAAGACCATTAAAACTTTGAAATTTACCAAGATAATTTGCACAACGATCTCACAAACGGCATTTCTTCAAGACCCACACTTTCAGCATCACAATCTTTATCTTTCTCTGACTCCATAAGGCACTGGTTGTTTAAAAGCATATATATTGATTAGGACCATTTGTCCTTGTGTTCATTTCATATTGTGAATGCTCTAGTAATTAATCAAGTCTTGAATCATATTGCCATCTTGTTATCTTATTTCGCAACGTGGATTGCATTATTATCTTGTGTTTATCTCATGTTTTAAAGTGGTCTCATTCTAAAAAACTCCTAAACAACACTCATCCACATCACCCCATACAAAAAACACTATAAATACTAGAGCCTTAGTGAAACTCTTTTGTAGGGACTACCCCCCTTGGCTTCGTTAGGAGTTTGCCTAAACGGAGGAGCTGGGATTCAAGTGACAGTACCTGGCTCATTGCTTGCCCCCAAGGCCACACCTCTCTCACTTGTAGTGAAGGGACAACTTTCGAAAGATTTCCGCTGCTAGTGTGCAATCTGGCGGACAACACAGGGCAATTTTGCCCCATTTGTAATAACTACATGTTCATACCCCCATGGAGAATTTGTAAAAAGTTGGTCTAAACGGGGTCCTTTTATAAAAGACTCGGCTATCCTTAGGTTTAGCCATTTGGGGGATACTCTAGAGTGTTTTTTCCTTGGGAATTATGCGCTACTCATCAGTGGTGTATAATCCCTGAGTTTTTCACTCAAACCTCCAAAGCTGGAGTATTTTCCATGGTGGTCAAAACCTAAGGTGGTTATTAGAGTCTTGTGTCTAGGATTTTTTACATGTTAGACATCTCGATTGAGTCGTATGAACATGCAATAAGTCCCCTAGGAGTTTCGTTTGATTCCGGCAAAATTAATTTTTTCCGTAATTTAGACCATTTTTTAATGGTTTAAATGGAATTTTTCAGAGTGTGATAAAAACCTCATTCGGAGGCGGATTTTGGCATGGGGAGGCTCGTTTTGACACTCAGAGCATCCTCTTTACCCTGGCATCCTCTTTCTTCAGATTCAGGACGATTACGTCAACTCTAGGGGTTTATTGGCTAAAAATGCATCATTTTGGCATTTAATTGCTAGAAAATGAGAATTTGCACCAAGTACAAAAAATCAAATAAGTCAAAAAATTGATTTTTTAAAGTTTGGAAAGGATGAATATGGTTAGTGAAGGTGTACGACTACATTGGAAGGAGAAGTCATATGTTACAAAGTCAA
This sequence comes from Larix kaempferi, assembly GCA_027924585.1. Classification (NCBI taxonomy): domain Eukaryota; kingdom Viridiplantae; phylum Streptophyta; class Pinopsida; order Pinales; family Pinaceae; genus Larix; species Larix kaempferi. The sequence goes on along the minus strand of BSBM01000834.1, from coordinate 1,891,495 downwards.
AATTGAAAAATCTAATTAAATGCTAGCGTGAGCCTCCATTCACGTGGCCATTCAATTTGCATGGCTATAAGTGAAGGTTCCAATCGTATGAGTGGTGGGTTATCATTTAAATGATAAAGCATCTGGTAAAACTTTGGATAAGTAAGGTTTCACTTTATTAAAGGCGTGGATCCCTCCCTCACGTGGACAGTCTTCACGCACAGGATCACGAATTGGTGATTTGGCAAACACTTAGTGGATTGTTGAATATGCATTTAATTGGATGGTAGGGGCCTCCCTTAATTGGTGGCCACATCACCAGCATATCTCCAACAAACTCGAGTTCACCACTCCATCAAACTCCGAGCTCTCTCCTTGATTGTTCACGCATCCCTTCATAGCTCACGCTGTCTTGATGTGGCATTCACGCATTTGCATGGTGATAGTTCCAATGGAGGAGTGGGGGTGCCTTGCCAAGGTGGAGGCCACCTCCCCACTCATCATTATTCCAATCTCGAGTTAGCAAGTGGATCAAGCTCCAAGCTTGAGTTTTTTATTGGAATTCGATTGGGTTTTGGCTCTCTTCTCATGCCAATACGAATTAGGTATTTGGCCATTAGTTTTTTGTATAAAGAGAGGTGCCTTTCACTCTCTTTTGATGGATAATTTTGAGTAAGATTACTCTAAGGAAATTGTATTAGCCTTTGCTTTGTTTTGATAATAAAAATTTCGACTTTGGAGGTCCATGAGCTCTTACATGTGGATGTCATTTCATCTCTTGTTGAGGTGACATCTTCTCTAACCCATCTCTCATCTTTTGCACTTGTTATTTGGTTTAAAATTTGCTAGCTTGTGAAGACTCTTGAAGCACAATAGATTAGCCATTTACAGTTGTTAAATTGGTTAATTATACTTAAATGATTAATATTTAGATGGACATTAGTATTCAGTTGTATGAAATGTTGATTTAGATCTAATTGTTTTGAGCATACTGGCATTTCTTTTTCCATTCTCACTTGCTTGTTGAGGTTTGTGTCTTGATTAGATGTTACTCAAGTAGAGAAGGGCAAGGGTTCAGTTGCATCAAGCCCATGCTCCATCTTCAAGATTGATCTAACTCAAATTGTGATTGCAGGATCTACATAAGGATAAATTTTTCATCTTGAGAAGGCCCAAAGAAGTTCTTGTTCTTGTTCTCCATCCTAAAAATTCTTTAAAACTTGGTTACTTGGTTACTCAAAAGGAGCCCTAAACCTTTAAGATCTATTCTTTTGGCTTCCCTTTCCCCTTCTAGCTTCTTCATCCTCTCATCCTCCTTGTCACTTCACCTTTCGTTGCTAGTCTCCCTTCTCTGCTGCCCTACGTCTTCCCTTCTTTTTGCAGCCTTTCCTTACCTTCTGTTTGCTGCCCCATTTCTTCCTTTTCGTAGCCCTTTCCTATCCTCTTCTCCTTCTCCTTTTTGCCTCTCCTTCTCATCACCTTTGGCTGTCTTTTATCCCTGTTTACAGCTCTCCCTATCTCTGATTTTTGACCTTGTTTGCAGCCACTTCCTTTCTTTTTATCATCCTCCTTCCGCTCTTCCATTCACTTACCTTTTCCTTTAGTCTCCTTCCTTTGGCTTCCGTTCACCCTTACGCTTATAGCCTTCCATCCTTTCGCTCTTCCTTGATTACTTCAAAAAGTTACAAAAACAACAAGTAATTTGTTAAATAGTTAGATCTCAATTTGTCATACTTTGCATTTCAATGTTTTAAAGTTAGTTTATTTCAAAGTTAGTAGTTTTATTTATTTTAGATCTCAATTCAAAAAAAGTTAAAGTTTGCATCCCAAAAGGTGTTTTGGCATATAGATCATCTTCTAGGCTTGCATCTAGTTTACTTGTTTAGTAGTTGCATTTTTACTTAGTTTCCATTGTTGCAAATATTCTAGATCTTAGAATTAGTTTCATTCTTGTTGATTTGACTAATGCTAATCAGTGCTTGAAGATTGATTGTTGTGATAGGTTATTTGAGAAGGAGAAACCAAGAAGCCTTGAAACGAAGAAGAAGAAGAAGATTTAAACCAAAGAGAGCACAAAAAACCAAAGGGATGATCCAAACCAAGAAGACACAAACCATAATCACTCTCCTTTGTAAAAGCTCTCAAGAGCTTGTTTAAAGTTACTTCTAGTTTACTTTTCTCAAACCCCTTTCAAGGGTTTGAATCCCAAAGGCATTTGTACTTGTCCAATAAAGTTTGAATGGGGTTTTTAAGTCCCCACATTCAACTTCCCCCATTTGGGGAAGTCTGTGGTTTCTCTTGTTTGGTTTGATTATTAGATTAGTTTTCCATTATTTGCATTTAGAGATACTTTGCTAGATTAGTTTCATTTTTTTTTAGAACACTAATTGCTAGTCTAGATTCCTTTTTGCAAGTAAAAGCTAGTTGTTAGTTAATTGCTACTTTCATTTTCAGTATTTGAGCTATCACTTGAGTTTCCTTATTTATAATTTGCATCTCATATAGTGTAAATAAGTCTCTTGAACTTGTCGCAAGACGAGTCAAGAGCACTCTCTATCGGAGAGTATCTTTATTGTTGCATTTGCATTGCATATAGTGTAGATAAGACTCTTGAATCTTTTTTAATGTTTTGAAGTACATGACCATGCCCCACAGGGTTTGTAATAAACGTGCTAGCATGGTGGTATTTGAGTGATTCAGTTCCCTAGGACTTGACGACCAAAGAAGGTATTCCAAGGAGTTTTTTCTCTTGTCAATTATGCTTTACCTTTAGCCAAGTATAATCGATGAGTTTTTCTCCTGCACCTCCAAAGCTGGAATGCCCAAAGTGGGGGTTAGGCCTTAGGGGATTATTAGAGCCCATTTTGTAACATGTATAAACATGCTAGACGCCAGAATTTTATCATTTTGTCATGTACTCAGTCCCCCTGAAGTTTCAGTCAATTCCAAGAAAAATAATTTTTTCGCTTTTTTAAGCCATTTTTTAATGGTTTAATTGAAAATTTTCAAAGGGTGATAAAAGAGGTATCCGAAGTCGGAATTTGGCTCAGGGATGCTCGTTTTCAAGCTCAGAGCATCCTCTTTACCCCAATACACGATTTTCCTACATTTCAGGCCACCAAAAACCCCCGTGGAGCAGTTTTCCCTATCAGAGCTATAAATGGCACTTTAATGCTAAAAGAGCATCAAAATGCACCAAGCCAAATTATTAAAATATTTAAAGAAGTATTTGGCACATGCCAAATGACATGGCTCAAGTCAAATAAGGTGAGTGACCATACTTAAGGGGCAAAGCATATTTTATAAAGTCAAATGGTAAAGAGTTTTAAAAGTTTGAGAATTTGTATTAATGCCAAAACCATATGAATAGCCTCACATGGGCCATCCTTCATCAACATGGCAGCCATTGAGTTGGCATATGTTTTTAAATGGTGGGCGACTATAAGCAAATGGTAAGGCATATGATAAGGTTCAAGTTAAATGTCAAACATGAAGTGTTCTATTCCATGCTACGCATTATCCTCACGTGGACCACCTTCATCACCAGGTTGCGTACAGATTTATTGAAGGGTGATTTAAATGGTGGGCGCCTAACCTCATTGGGAGGTGGCACAACCCACGTGGGTGGCTGCAAATTAAAATAACCAATCCAACCCACCAACCTTTATTCCAAAACGTGGAAACTTCCATGCTTACTCGCTCTCCTTCACGTGGGTCGGTTTCTCCATGGGCCAGCCGTGTACGGATTGGATAGAGGCTAAGTAGATTGAGGTGGCACTACCATGTGATGTGGCATGTTTCCTAATTAAAGCAACCAATCAGAACTCCAACGAATGGCTCCATCCACCAAAGCAAGAAAACATCATCTAGCTCGCCATCCACATTCGCGTGAGCTTCCTTCAACTTGGTTGCTTCCACTTTTGAACTGTTGTTTCCAAGTGAGGAGGCACATATCCATTGGATAGGAGCTTCCTTGCTCTACAATCTAGGAGGCTGCCCTCCTTAGGGTTTTGCACCCTAGCTAGCTTACATTATGCTATAAATGGAGGAGCTTAGCTCCATTTGTTATGATCGGAAGGTGGAACCTTTGCTCATTCATTGTAATATTTTTCTGAGTTTAATAAAGAAGGCTTTGGAGGCTAGTCTGGTGATTGTCTTTGGTTGGATCTTCATGCATGTTATACTCAAGGTAAACTGTATCGTGTTGCATAGTTAGTATTGTTGGGATTGTATGTCTTTTTAAAGGGAAGTTATCTTTCATAAGGAATAGTGAGTAATGCTTTATAGGTTGCTTACTTTTGTCGATGATATTAGAATGCTAGAAGTAGTATGATTTCTTGTTTGAATCAATTCTTTCTCAAGTTTTATGTTGTTCATTTACACATATGCTCTTATCCCCTTGCTAGTTGTTTGCAGCTATTTACAAGTAAACTAAGCTGAAGAGGTCCACGAACATGTTAGATTGTATCTTCATTCAGTAAATCCGAACAAAGTCCTGGTCCTACCGGTGCATCGGGGAGGTTGACTCCATCGCCCTTTCTTCAAAACGCTCAACCCCCAAGGGTTCCATTCCTCTGATCCAATCTTCTTTAACTATCTTCGGTTAAGGTTACTTATGCTAGATCATAGTTCTTTCAAAGCATAAATTTCTGAGAGTACATCTAAGTTTACAATTTTTCCTTTTCAAGCTTGTTTTAATCGTAAAATCTAGAGTTCTTCATAGGAAAATCTTGTCTCGGTTGAAAAGTATATTTGGCTATTTTAAGAGCTTGCTATTGGCTGCCCCAAAAGAGCAAGCCAAGATCCCAAGAAACGAACTTTCTAGTTCGTGTTCTTGGTTCATTTTTATTTGCTTTTCGCTATTAGTTTTCATAGTTTTGTTTTGGCCATATTTCGCAAGTGTGGCCAAATCACTTTCTAAGTGTTTTTTGGCCATTACATGACAAAAAGAGCTCGCTGGTTTTTTGGTTCTGCACATAAAAAATTAATTGAAAGTTAGTTAAAAACTCAAAAAATTACCCAAAAAACAAGTTTTTGCATACTAGTTGCATTAGTTTTAATTTTTGCATTTTGTAGCATTGTCAAAACACTCTTAAAGTGTTCTGATTATCATTTCTAATCAACTTTAGCTCGCTGGTCTGTTTTATGTTCTTAGCAGGTTGGAGTTATAAAACTCACAGAAAAGTCATCCTGAAGCTCCCAGAACCACCCTGTGAAGCAACTGCTCAAGCACTGTTTTACTTTTGCAATAATTTGTAAACTGACTTGTTCCCTGAGCATAAAGGACAAGCAGTATTCTATTTCAAGTTTCATATTGTAACACAAAGAATAAAAAGAGCATAGCAGGCAATTCCAGCACCTGACCCCAATCCCCTCGTGGAGGATTCGCACCTTTTTCATTTTTTTTATTTTTTTTGCAACTTTTTTTAATTTTTCGTTTTAGATTAGTTTCATTTGAGCAATAGTAATTAAACAACTCACTCAAGCACACAACGTCCTCCGAGGACCCGTTTATCAGCTTGTTATATGCTTTTATGTTTTATTCAATCATTACTTCTGTTCTTAAACTTTAATCCTAAAATTAATCCCCCTTGCTGTATATTCTTGGGGTTTAGTGTAGATTAATCATCTACTCACACATTTTAATAAAACGAACTATGCCTCAAACCCGGAGTATGCTCTTGACTACTGCAGCTTAGTCGGAACAGTTGGCTCAATCAAAAACGGGTGCAAGGTACTTAGTTTTCATAGGACAATCCATTAGAATCGAATCCTAAGAACTAGGGAGGTTGCATGGACTGAATCCATAGAGTCAGCAGGCTCTTAAGCAGGTTCATCCGCGCCTGGTTGGACACTTGGTAAGGTTGCTAGAGCACTCAGTTCAAAGGTTAGGTTTCTTTTGGGCCAAACCAGGAATTAACCCACTCCTTAATCCACTCATTTAATAATCATAAAATTTACCAACTGAGACACTGCAATACTTTCACTGAGACTACACAAGCAACCCTATAGAGCAGCAATTGCAAGCATTTTTACATTCTCGGCACTGGTCTTTAATTTTCCATGTTTTAAATTTCAATCATAAATGTCGTGAATGCTTATCTATCTTGTGTTGGGTTAATCAATCGATTTAATTTGCAAGCAATTCCTAGTTGTAATTTTTTCCATCTCATAACTCCTAGAATAGGCTTTTACTTCTGTTATAGATTAAAAGCCTTCGTTTATTTTTCATAGGGACCACCCCCCTTGGCTTCGCTAGGAGTAAGCCTAGAAGGAGGAGTCGAGTAATCAAGTGACAGCACTTGACTCTCACTTGCCCCCAAGGACACACCGAGCGGCTTGAAGGTTTCCTACGGCATCCCCCCCAGGTGTGTATTAGGCGGCAACATTTTGGCGTCGTTGCCAGGGATAAACCTTTATATTCCCGGGTCACAACTTTTTGTTTTCTCCCTTTTGTTTTTGCTTTGTTTGATGAGTGATTAGAGTAGACCTTTATTCTTTTATCTGGCGACTCCACTAACCTTTTTCCTTTTTATAAAATTTCAAAGTAAAACAAAAAATAGTTTTGTGAGAGTTTTTAATGCATATTATTTTTCTCACATGGCGACTCCATTGAAGGGATAAAACCCTTGTATCTCATAGATTTGTTGAGGCTGGTTGTGTGTAGATGAGCCCATGCAACACAGTAAACTTAAGAGCTCATCATTCTGACAACTCCCCTGATTCAGTGCAAGTTGGCCTCCATGGTTATTTCAGACTGACGCTTTTGACACCGATATGGATGATGAAGAGTCTGGTGCTCAAATTGCTAGTGCCTATCCTCCCCTCAATTTTTCATATATCCCAAGTTTTCCTAACTTTCACTATGGTGAGGAGGATATCTAAAGTTATTTGCCGATGTTTTATGGAAATGGTAATCCAGTCATCCAACACATCATGTCTTTCCTTAAGGTTATGGCTGACTTCAATGTTTTATATGAAGATAATATGATGCAGATGTTTGCGGGTACTCTGGAAAGAGAGGCTTATTATTGGTTTATTGAGGGCCTTCCTAGCAAATGTATTACCTCCCTTTCATGCTTCCTTAGAATTTTCTTGAAGCAGTGGCAGTATGATGATGACAATGTGGAAACATTCCTTGAAAAATCCTTGGCTTACTTCTTACCCGAGATAGAATATCACATGGAAGACCCTGAGCCTCATCGTGTTGTCATGACAGAGAACATTGAATATGTGGAGGTTCCTCTAGCCGCTCTCACTAAAGAAGAGATTATGCAGCTTATTGAAAAACATGGTGCCATTCTCCCTGGAGCACAGTTTGACTTTGAGAGAATGATCCATGATGATCCCATTGAAGAGTTTCATGAAGCATCCTTGATTGAGGATAGTGTTGAGGACCCTCCTCATTTCACTTTAACAGAAAATATGGAAGATTCAAAGTGTTCTCGGGTCCATTTCAATGATGATGATCATATGTATGCTCCAAAATTACCCGAAGAGGAAGCCATTGCAAAGATTAACGACGACATTTATGAGGGATCTTTAATTGCGGAGGTCTTTGAGGAGTTTTCTCACATTGCCATGGTAACAAACATTGAAGATTTGGGATTTCAAGATTACTTTAGTGAAGATGACGACATTTGTACTCCTAAGCCACCTCCAAAAGAAACTATCACAGATGCCCTTATTGAAAATGAGGAAGTTTGCAATGTGTATAATGATGATGGTTTGGAAGGCTTACTTCCTTATGACCCTTTTTCTGAAGAGGAGGATTATGAGTATGAAGAAGCCATTATGGAGGTTGATGAAGAAACTCTTAAGCAACCATTGATGGAAGATGGTATTGAAGAACCTCTTCATATTGCCATGATGAAAAGCATTGAAGATTTAGAGCCATCTCAAGATCATTTCAGAGAGGATGATGACACTTGTACTTCGCATCTACCTTCAAAAGAAACCAGTACAGAGGCTTATAGAGAAAATTATGACGAAGACCGTATTGTGTATGATGATACTCCTCTTGACTCCCCACATGGTAATGAAGTTAGGGAAAGCTTGTTCTTTTGTAAACATTTTGAAGACGAGCCCTGTAAAGAAGTTTATTATGACCATAAGGAAGACAGATATAGCCAGGAATATGATACAAATATTTTTGCCAAAGATACCTACGATGATTATTGGACATACATTGAAAAACCCATTTTTGATGTATCTAATGAAGGGAGTGTGCATTCAGAAATCTTGGGAGATCTTAATATAAAAGAGTAGCATGCATGTGCTTCATATGATCAGTCAGAATCAAACATGAGTACTAGTAATGAAGACCCGGAGAAGCTGTGCATTGAGGTGTCAGATGGGACTCAGTCAATTGAAAGTCAATCACAACCTTCATCTTCACATTCAGAATTCTCTTATGATTTGGAGCAGCCTGGGGCTTATGTTACTACAGAGGTTTTTCATTCGATAAGCCCACTAAGGCAGTATGGTGGTGTGGTTGATCTACTCCATCCTACAGATTTATACATCAGTCCTATCCAATCTTGGATAGAAGCAACCTGCGAGAGGACCTGCCAGTTGAGGAAACAGTTTGATGATATTCTACATGGTCATGATCTCCCATCCTCAACATTTTCGCAGGTTTGCATTTCGTGAATAAGGTATCCTTGTTTTGGCTGGTAACCAAACACAAGGTGAAATCTTTCTATATTGATGAGATGTTAAAATGGTTGCATTGGATTTATCATTTTACTTAGCATTTTTGTCATGTTATGCTTAGAGTAGGAAATAAGCTCCTTAAAGTGAGCATTTCCTTTATTAGTTAGTTTTTTCCTTTTGAATAAAGTAACTTATGGTTCATTGGTTTCTTGCAAACACTTGTGCTACTAAAAGGTTTTCTTGTCAAGTTGAGATGTTTTTACAGGTCATAGAAACCGAAGATTCTGGTGTTCTCGTATGCTCTCCTTGCCTTAAGACTAGATCAAGCACACGTCCCGCAGTTGGAGCCAGATGTTACCACCTAAAGTTGCACTTTAGTTGGACTTTAGTGAACTACCAGTGTTGCACAATCACTTATGCTTTTCAGTGTTCAGAAGCTCCAAGCTTGGCCTGTTCAAGGCCCCTTTTTTTAATGTTTTGTAGTACATGACCGTGCCCCACAAGGTTTGTAATAAGCGTGTTAGCATGGTGGTATTTGAGTGACTCGGTTCCCTAGGACTTGACAACTAAAGAAGGTATTCCAAGGAGTTTTTTCCCTTGTCGATTATGCTTTGCCTTTAGCAAAGTATAATCGATGAGTTTTTCTCATGCACCTCCAAAGCTGGAATGCCCAAGTGGGGGTTAGGCCTTAGGGGATATTTAGAGCCCATTTTGTAACATGTATAAACATGCTAGACGCCAGAATTTTATCGTTTTGTCATGTACTAGGTCCGCCTGAAGTTTCAGACAATTCCGAGAAAAATAATTTTTTCGCTTTTTTAAGCCATTTTTTTAATGATTTAATTGAAAATTTTCAAAGGGTGATAAAAGTGGTATCCGGAGTCAGAATTTGGCGCAGGGATGCTCATTTCCAAGCTTAGAGCATCCTCTTTACCCCAGGACCCAGTTTTCCTACATTTCGGGCGACCAAAAACCCCCGTCGAGCAGTTTTGCCTATCAAAGCTATAAATGGCACTTTAATGCTAAAAGAGCATCAAAATGCACCAAGCCAAATTATTAGAATATTTAAAAAAGAAGTATTTGGCACATGCCAAATAACATGGCTCAAGTCAAATAAGGTGGGCGACCATACTTAAGGGACAAAGTATATTTTATAAAGTCAAATGGTAAAGAGTTTTAAAAGCTTGAGAATTTGTATTAATGCCAAAACCGTATGAATAGCCTCACATGGGCCATCCTTCATCAACATGGCAGCCATTGAGTTGGCATATGTTTTTAAATGGTGGGCGACTATAAGCAAATGGTAAGGCATATGATAAGGTTCAAGTTAAATGTCAAACATGAAGTGTTCTATTCCATGCTACGCATTATCCTCACATGGACCACCTTCATCACCAAGCTGTGTACGGATTTCTTGAAGGGTGATTTAAATGGTGGGCGCCTACCTCATTGGGAGGTGGCACAACCCACGTGGGTGGCTGCAAATTAAAATAACCAATCCAACCCACCAACCTTTATTCCAAAACGTGGAAACTTCCATGCTTACTCGCTCTCCTTCACGTGGGTCGGTTTCTCCATGGGCCAGCTGTGTATAGATTGGATAGAGGCTAAGTAGATTGAGGTGGCACTACTATGTGATGTGGCATGTTTCCTAATTAAAGCAACCAATCAGAACTCCAACGAATTGCTCCATCCACCAAAGCAAGGAAACATCATCTAGCTCGCCAACCACATTCGCGTGAGCTTCCTTCAACTCAGTTGCTTCCACTTTTGAACTGTTGTTTCCAAGTGAGGAAGCACGTATCCATTGGATAGGAGTTGCCTTGCTCTAAAATCTAAGAGGCTGCCCTCCTTAGGTTTTTGCGCCCTAGCTAGCTTACATTATGCTATAAATGGAGGAGCTTAGCTCCATTTGTTATGATCGAAAGGTGGAACCTCTGCTCGTTCATTGTAATATTTTTTATGAGTTTAATAAAGAAGGCTTTGGAGGCTAGTCTGGTGATTGTCTTTGGTTGGATCTTCATGCTTGTTATATTTGAGGTAAACTGTATCATGTTGCATAGTTAGTATTGTTGGGCTTGTATGTCTTTTTAAAGGGAAGTTATCTTTCATAAGGAATAGTGAGTAATGCTTTATAGGTTGCTTACTTTTGTCGATGATATTAGAATGCTAGAAGTAGTATGATTTCTTGTTTGAATCAATTATTTCTCAAGTTTTCTGTTGTTCATTTACACATATGCTCTTATCCCCTTTGCTAGTTGTTTGCAGTTGTTTACAGGTAACCTAAAGCTGAAGAGGTCCACGAACATGTTGGATCGTATCTTCATTCAGTAAATTCGAACAAAGTCCTGGTCCTACCGGTGCATAAGGGAGCTTGACTCCATCGCCCTTTCTTCAAAACGCTCAACCCCCAAGGGTTCCATTCCTCTGATCCAATCTTCTTTAACTATCTTCGGTTATGGTTACTTATGCTAGATCATAGTTCTTTCAAAGCATAAATTTCTGAGAGTACATCTAAGTTTACAATTTTTCCTTTTCAAGCTTGTTTTAATCGTAAAATCTAGAGTTCTTCATAGGAAAATCTTGTCTCGGTTGAAAAGTATATTTGGCTATTTTAAGAGCTTGCTATTGGCTGCCCCAAAAGAGCAAGCCAAGATCCCAAGAAACGAACTTTCTAGTTCGTGTTCTTGGTTCATTTTTATTTGCTTTTCGCTATTAGTTTTCATAGTTTTGTTTTGGCCATATTTCGCAAGTGTGGCCAAATCACTTTCTAAGTGTTTTTTGGCCATTACATGACAAAAAGAGCTCGCTGGTTTTTTGGTTCTGCACATAAAAAATTAATTGAAAGTTAGTTAAAAACTCAAAAAATTACCCAAAAAACAAGTTTTTGCATACTAGTTGCATTAGTTTTAATTTTTGCATTTTGTAGCATTGTCAAAACACTCTTAAAGTGTTCTGATTATCATTTCTAATCAACTTTAGCTCGCTGGTCTGTTTTATGTTCTTAGCAGGTTGGAGTTATAAAACTCACAGAAAAGTCATCCTAAAGCTCCCAGAACCACCCTGTGAAGCAGTTGCTCAAACACTGTTTTACTTTTGTAATTTGTAAACTAACTTGTTCCCTGAGCATAAAGGGCAAGCAGTATTCTATTTCAAGTTTCATATTGTAACACAAAGAATAAAAAGAGCATAGCAGGAAATTTCAGCGCCTGACCCCAATCCCCCCGAGGGGGATTCGCACCTTTTTCATTTTTTTATTTTTTTTTCGCAACTTTTTCTAATTTTTCGTTTTAGATTAGTTTCATTTGAGCAGTAGTAATTAAACAACTCACTCAAGCACACAACGTCCTCCGAGGACCCGTTTATCAGCTTGTTATATGCTTTTGTGTTTTATTCAATCATTACTTCTGTTCTTAAACTTTAATCATAAAATTAACCCCCCGCGCTGTATATTCTTGGGGTTTAGTGTAGATTAATCATCCACTCACACATTTTAATAAAACGAACTATGCCTCAAGCCCGGAGTATGCTCTTGACTACTGCAACTTAGTCGGAACAGTTGGCTCAATCAGAAACGGGTGCAAGGTACTTAGTTTTAATAGGACAATCCATTAGAATCGAATCCTTAGAACTCGGTAGGTTGCATGGACTGAATCCATAGAGTCAGCAAGCTCTTAAGCAGGTTCATCCGCGCCTGGTTGGACACTTGGTAAGGTTGCTAGAGCACTCAGTTCGAAGGTTAGGTTTCTTTTGGGCCAAACCAAGAATTAACCCACTCCTTAATCCACTCATTTAATAATCATAAAATTTACCAACTGAGACACTGCAACACTTTCACTGAGACTACACAAGCAACCCTATACAGCAGCAATTGCAAGCATTTTTACATTCTCGGCACTGGTCTTTAATTTTCCATGTTTTAAGTTTCAATCATAAATGTCGTGAATGCTTATCTATCTTGTGTTGGGTTAATCAATCGATTTAATTTGCAAGCAGTGCTTAGTTGTAAATTTTTTCCATCTCATTATCTCATAACTCCTAGAATAGACTTTTATTTCTGTTATAGATTAAAAGCCTTAGTTTTTTTTCATAGGGACCACCCCCCTTGGCTTCGCTAGGAGTAAGCCTAGACGGAGGAGTCGAGTAATCAGGTGACAACACTTGACTCTCACTTGCCCCCAAGGACACACCGAGCAGCTTGAAGATTTCCTGCCGCGTCCCCCCCAGGTGTGTATTAGGCGAAAACAGGTCCCATCTCCTGACCAAATAAATCAACCATCAATTTGCGAAGCCACAAGGCTTCACAACTAGCCTGACTGGCAGCCATATACTCAACCTCTGCAGAACTCAATGCTACGGACTTTTGTTTCCGACTGAACCAAGACACAACTGCTGAGCCCAAACTAAAACAACAACCGGAAGTGCTCTTCCGATCCGAAACACTACCTGCCCAATCTGAATCTGTAAAGCCAACCAATTCCACTCCATCAGATCTCCTGTAGTCCAAACCAAAAATCTACTGTACCAGCAAGGTATCTCAACACATGTCTTGCAGCTATCCAGTGCACTCTCCTGGCTCCACCATGAACTGACTGAGAGTGTTAACTGCAAAACTCATATCTGGCATGGTGTTGGCCAAATACATCAACGAACCAATCAACTGACGATATAATGTAGGATCCACCAACTCTCCCTCAGAAGCATGAAGCTTCGTCCAGTTGGTGGTCATAGGTGTGGACATGGGCCTGCAACCCTCCATCTAAAATCTCTTCAGAATGTCTGTAGCATATTTTCCCTAACTCAGGAAAACATGACCATCCTCCTGCCATACCTCCATCCCCAAATAGTAATGCATCAGTTCAAGGTCGGTCATCTCAAACTCTGAAGCAAGATCTTTCTTACATGCTTCAATCAAGTGCTCTCCTCCTGTAATGAACAAGTCATCAACATATAGCAAAAGAATGAGCGGAACACCACCAACCACAATGTAGTATAGGTTGGGATCCACCTCACTCTTCGGAAACCCAATCGATAGCAAATGAGTATCAATCCTGGAATACCAAGCCCAAGGGGCTTGCTTCAGACCATACAAGGCCTTTTTCAGCCTACAAACATGTGAATCTCTCCCATGAATCTCAAAGCCCTAAGGCTACTCTAGATATACCTCCTCCTGTAGAAAACCGTTCAGAAAAGCGGTTTTCACAATCATTTGATGAATCCTCCAACCCATCTCTGCCACAACGGAGATCACTGCTCTGATCGAAGAAAATCTAGCAACCGGTGCAAAGGTCTCATAGTAATCAACTCCCTCTACCTGTGAGAACCCTCATGCAACAAAACGAGCTTTGTACTTGTCAATGCTGTCATCTGCAGCACGCTTGATTTTATAGAGCCACTTGGAAGTCACCACTCACTTCCCCTCTGGCCTCGGAACAATCTCCCACACCCCATTCTTCATGATGGATTTGTATTCTTCCATCATGGCATCTCTCCAAACCTGGTGTGGGTTAGCCTCCTCAAATGTAGTAGGCTCGGAATCACTCAAGCTAGTCACCATCGCCATATAACTGGAAAATCTCTCTGGTGCTTTGCTCTCTCTGACCTCCTTCTTGGGCGGTCCCACAGACTGCTCAACTTCCTTCACAAGATCCTTAAGCCAACTTGGCTTACGTTTCTTAGAAGTAGCTTCCTCCTGTAGGTGCTCCTCCACAACCTCCTCATCTGACATCTATCTACTTGAAGAAATACCCGTGGCCTGAGATCCTGTACCTGATGATCCTGAACCTGTACCACTCGAATCACATGAAGGTGAAACCTGTGAACTTGTGACTCGTGAACCTATCCTTGTGCCAAAAGTCCTTGTAGACTGAGTCCCTGAAACTGACAAACCTGTAACCTATGACCCAGTCACACCTGAAACCTGTGACCCTATACTCTAACTCTGTGACCCTATCATCTGTGGAGACACAATTTGCTACTCCTCAACCTCTGAATCATAAGACTTCCTGAAGGCTTTCTCCTCCTCAAATCTGACCTTCCTCCTAACCACAACTTTCTTATGTGCAGGAAGGTATATGCGAAAAGCCTTCGAAGTCTCATCGTATCCAACAAAGATGCCTTTCTCCGCTGTAGGCTCTAACATTGTCCTCTTCTCAAAAGGGACATGAGAGTATGTAAGGCATCCAAATATACGCAAGTGACCTATCTCAGGTCTCTTCCTGGTGAACATCTCCTCAGGAGTTTTACACCCCAATGCTTGGTGTGGACTCCTATTCTGAACATAAACAGCAGTGCTACAAGCCTCTGCCCATAGAAAGAAAGGAAGACTTTGATCATGCAGCATAGCTCTAGCTGCTCCCACTATCGCCCTGTTCTTCCTTTCCGCAACTCCATTCTGCTATGGAGTGTAAGGAACTATCAACTGCCTCTTGATGCCCTCCTATCTGCAAAACTCATCAAACTCCTTGGAGGTGTACTCACCCCCATTGTTTGATCTGAGTGCCTGAATCCTCCTACCTGTTTGGTTCTCAACAAGAGCTTTGAACTCTTGGAACCTACGCAAGACTTCCTAAGATTATTTACTTCTCAGAAAGTAGATCCAGGTCTTCCTAGAGTGGTCATCAATAAAACTGATATAGTACTCAAAACCTGTCACTAAAGTTAAAGACATGGTCCACATAAATCTGAATGAATCAAATCCAGTATCCCACCTGCTCTGGTGTCATTGCTTGGAAAAGCAGTCTTGGTGTACTTTCCCAAAGCACACACCACCCTGCTCTGTGCTGAACTGAGGCAAACCTGTCGACATCTCCCTCAACAACCTCAATGCCGAATGATGCAGGTGGCCCATCCTCTTGTGCCACAACTCACATGTCTCAATTCTACTGCTAGTATGGGCTAATGCATGATGAGGATGGAAAAGAAGCTTGTACAGTTTTCCACATCTCACTCCAATGGCACATGAAGTAGATGGTCCTACTGCTCTGGGAAAGATATGAACTTTCCCATCTAGAACACATACTCCAATGCCCCTGTTCTCAATAGCGGAAACTGAAATAAGGTTCTTCTTCAGCCCAGGGACATACAAGACATCCCTCAATGACATAGGTTGCATGGACTCCCTCTCAAAGGTAACAGTCCCCTTCCCAACTAGGAACAACTCCCCTTTATTCATCACTTTTTAGTAACTCACATCACCTTGGCCGACCATGCTCTCCTCTCTTTCACCCTTTAGATTGATACCCCCGACCCCCCTCCCCCTCTAGGCCCACCCTTAACCACTATCCTCTTTGTCAAGGGGGACCCAGACATCTTCACTTCCGCTCTTCGCCAGATGCTCCCTTCCGAGTCTCAATTCAAATCCCTTGCTTATTCCCTGGAGACCTCGACATGTATTTTATTCCCAATTTGCTCTCTTTTCAATCTACGTATGCTCTTTGCTCTGCAATCTATACAAATATGACAAATCAAAAAGAAAACAAAAGGGTTTTCTTGACTATGTATGCTTTTTGTCGTGTGCATTGTGTGAACTCTACAAACCAGAAACAAAGAGAAGACATGCATTTTAAGGGTGTAAGCTAACAAAGATCTGACCCAAAGTTTGAGAAGTTTTGGTTTCAAAATTTCCGTTTTTGCTTGTATGGTTGTGTAAAAGTGTTTTGTAGGCCAAAAACAAGGTTTTTGGGTAGGTATGCTCTCCCACAACAACAACAACCGCATTCTCCTTCATAATATTACTATATATTTTGTTTAAGTCACTTGGTTGAAAGTGCAATGTACTTAACCCCAAAACTTTAGAGCAAAAACAGAAAAAAAACACAAGAACAAATAGATAAACCTTATGAAATATCTCTCTTCATATCTTTCCTTATATATATTTTTCTCCGAGACCGACTCTTCTTTTATAGAACTAGGGTTTGTTTTGAGTTCTGCTCTTTATCTTTTTCTAGGAGCTATTTTTATGCTCCCACTTTGTATTGTTCCTTGGTACTACATAGTCCCATTGACCTACTTTTGTGGTCAATTGTTGGACATTAATAAAATTATCGTATCTTATCTTATCTTGTATTAATGATATTCAAAATAGAGAGCTATGTTCACTTGCCTCTTCAAGGGCGAAACCTCCAAGAGCAAGGCTCCATATACAATAACAATTATTGACAAAACATTACACTACTCTATACATAGTGCTTCAATAGAAAAAACCCTAAATACTTGTGGTCCCACTATTAACGAGGGTCAACCACCTAGTGAGCATTATTCAATAAAGAGTGCCCCTTTACATTAAGCCACTACCCACTCACTATCTAATGGGCATTATGGCCTTGTGCATTGATAAACTCGGAGGGTTAGGGTAGGACCTTAACATGCCCTCCCCCTTCAAAAGAAGCATTGTCCTCGAGGCTGGAGATTGGGAAACAGTTGCAAAATGGCAAACGGTTCCCAAGTAGCATCCTTTGGTGAGGTATCCTTCCACTAGATCAAAACTTCACGAATAGTGCATTAACGTAAGTGACGTTCCTTGGTGTCCCCAATGTGCGACCTTTATACCACAATGTATCTTGCTGCCAATTGTAACCATGGGCAGGGTTGGGATCCTCCTAAAGTCACTTGATGAGTTGAGATGCAATAGCATTGGTTAGCCATTCTTGTCGTGCTTCTTCTAACCATTCAAGTACCAAAGAGGATAAATCAAAGAGGGATTCTTCTTCTTATTTCCTTGACAATGCATCTGCCACAACATTGTCTATGCCCCTTTTGTAGATGATCTTGTAATCATATCCAAGCATATCGGTGATCCATTTATGTTGCTCCAAGGATGACAACCTTTGTTCCAAAAAATAATTCAAGTTGAGGCCCCAAAAACACATTTGGAGCATTTAATGAATTGATGGTCTCGAAGAAGTTACAAGGCTTTATCAACATGTTGTACATGGGCATCCCAAGTTTACTATAAATCAAGATGTCATCAAAGAAAACCAATACAAAATCACAAAGATATGGCCTTAAAATTTTATTCATGAGGCACTGAAAGGTAGAGAGAGCATTACAAAGTCCAAAGGGCATTACCAAAAACTCATAATGGCCTTCATGTGTGCAAAAAGTTGTCTACTGAATATCATCCTCTTTCATCCTAATTCAGTGGTATCCAGAACGAAGGTTGAGCTTGGTGAAACATTTGGCACCATGGAGCTCATCCAAGAGATCATCAATGACCAGGATACAAAATTTATCTTTGATGGTCAACTTATTGAGAGTACAAAAATCAGGGCACATGTGCCAATTGCCTTCTTTCCTTAAAACCATGACCAATGGGGATGAATATGAGCTAATGCTGGGGCGAATGACTCCCGCCTCCAATAGCTCCTGAATGATCTTTTCAATTTCATTCTTTTGTGCAACTGGGTGCCTATACAAGCGTACATTTCGTGGTTGACTACCAGGAATCAAGGGTATATCATGATCATGCTCTCCTTTGTATGATGGTAAACTCTTTGGCATCTCAAATACCAATTGATATTTGACCAAAACCATGTGCGAGTCAAGATGGATTTCTAGTTTGGTGTCGTCTAGAGCTTGTATGGCATGGAAGTGAGGAATAACTCCACAGTGGCCTTTCTTCAATAATTTTTCCATCTGGTGAGAACATATGATTTCAAGGGAACCTACCTGGATCCCTTTGAGGGTGTGAATATGAGAGTCCTAAGTAAAAATCAAGTATAATTCCTTGAAGTTCATGGTCATTGGCCCCAATGTGCGTACCATTCTACCCCTAAACACAACCACCCATATCTATGGCCAACATATAAATTTTGAGATGATAGTCACCTAATTGGAGTCTCACATTTTCATCATCCCGCCATTAGCTATCATAATTTGAAAGTTGGGCACTGAATGCACATAACAATGAAGTTCATCAACTAGTTGTCGATGAATAAAATTGTGGGTGATGCGACTGTCAACCAAGACTACCACTTTATGGTGCTTGATGTAACCCAGAAGTTTCAAGGTTTGCGGGGCTTAAATATTGGATAAAGCATGAAGAAAGATGGGTGGTTCTTCTTGATGGATTTTGGGTGCATGGGAGGAGTTTGGACAACAACCTTGAACTTAGGGGCATCTTCCATAATGATGTCTTTGAAATGGGTAGGAATGGTCACATCAATTTGAAATAGCTTATGTTGTTTAAAAATATGACCAAGATCATACTTTTCATCATAATTATAGCAGAGTTCGTGCCTTTGTCCGTCTATCATTTCTACTAGAGACAGCCTTTGTACTTTCAAGGGCGAAGGGATTGTGCTTGAGGATTTGACCTATTTAGGGCTTGAGCAGGGAATGAAAGAAGGTTTCTTGGCTTGTGCATTGATCATTGTTTTTACTTCTAGAGCCCTTTGAGATGCCTCCAACGAGGTAACAAGATGCTAAATTCTGACTTGTGGTCTAATCTCTTCCTTGAGGCCAATAATGAAACATTCTTTATAGGAAAAAAATGTTAAGTTCTTTGTACAGATGGCTAATTGCTCAAAGGCTAACATAAAGTCTATGACTCATCTTGTTTGGAGTAACTTGGTAAGCTGCCCCAAATAGTGAGTATGTTACTTGTAACAAGCATGGATAGCTTTAGCAAACAGACTCCAAGAGATGTAGGCCCCATAGGATTTTTTATGCCACTCCCACCATTGCCATCGTTCTGGATACAGATACAAGAGCCCCACCCTAAGTTTCATCATGCCATTGAGGGCGAAGTAATGTTCCATCTAGGTGACACATCCTCACAAGTTAGAACCATCAAACTTCTTCTGATCCACTTTAGGAAAACAATGCCAAATGTTATTATCCATGGTAAGTGGTTTATGGTTGTGAGGTCCCAAAGGGGGTGGATGGTGGCTAGATCTTCATTTTAAAAATCGGTGAAATCGGAATCGGAATCAGCCGATTCACCGATTTAAGGCCATACCGGTTCAAACCGGTCTCCAAATCGGATCGAAGGACCGGTTCAGTACCGAACCAATCCGGTCCACCGATTTTCGACAAAAATCGGCCGTCGATTTTTTGGTGTGGGCCAATTTTTGATTAAATGTTTTATTAAAATGAGGATGACGATACGAGCGTTTGTGCAATGCCCATGGAAGCGTTGTTGCAAACCAAAGAGCAAACAGTAGGAATAATGGCAGCATGAACTCATTTCGGGAAGAGAGCCCTTGACTCTCAAAATCCTTCAACATTTTCCTTTATCGTTTGGTGCATTTAGTGGGATGATATGACATGGATATGCAATTGTCCTAGAAACATATGGGTTTCTTATCTCCTGTTTTTTATTTCTTTTCAGTGGAAATAATAATGCTGGGAAACTGAAAAAGTTTGATTTTCAAAATCCACAGGATCTGTGATGAGCTAGACTGAATTAGCTCATTACAGGTGTAAATGTACAATAAAAAATGGCTCACTATAAGTGTAATTGTTAAAAAAAAGAAAAAACACCTATGCCTAGAGTGTCATTAATATGGTATTATATATCTCCATGTCACGGTATGGGTGTGATCGCTACGTTAATCCTGCCTTGTTTTTTATTAAATCCAATCAAAATTCAGCTTGCAAATTGTTATTCGAGCAGTTTTTCAATTTCAATAATCAAAGTTCTTATTTTAAACTAAATACTATGTTCTGAAATTAGGTGATCGAAATTATCATTTAAGTATAATAGAAATCGTCATTCGAATAATTTTTTATACTGGATTTCAACAGATTTATTTGATTACCTTATATCATACATAAAGTGGATTTAGATGTGAATATCTCAAACATTTTATTATTATGTATATCTTTTCTATTTCATAAACATGAGTATATTATTTTGTTCCAGTTCCAGTCTCCTAGATATGTTTTGCACAGTACACTTGGTGCCATTTTGATATATTGACTCTTATATGGTATATACATGAGCAGACATTGGATATTTTGTTTCTAATGCTATGGAATCATGAATTAGAATCTTGAAAATGTTGTTTTTCTTAAAAATTTAAATATTTTATGTATTTTTGAGCAAACCGATTCATTACCGATTCTGATTCCGATTCCGAGTTGACCCTCGACCGATTCCGATTCCGATTCCGATTCCGAGTTGACCCTCGACCGATTTCGAGTCCGATTTCGATTTTTCAAACTTTGGGCCTGCTCTGCCCATCCTTGATAGGTTGGGTTACTTAGAAACGATGTTGGGTTATTTAATTTCTCACATTAATCCAATTTTAATCATAATAAAATCTTCACCCCATAACCAACGAATCCGGCGTTGATCGATAAATATTTGAAGGTGGGCAAATTCCAAGTGGGGGTGTCGGGTAGCCATATCCCGTTTTCAGTGGCTGGTTAGTTATTGAACGCCTCGCTGAAAACTTGGGTGGTCCGACATGTCTTCGAACGGAGCCACTTAGAGTATTCCCAGACAGATTTCCTGTACCTTGCGTATCGCTTGGAAATTCCCCTTAGCCATAATAATCAAGATCACCCCAAAATTTACAACTAAAATTTACCAAGGACAATTGCAAAACGGTTCTCAATCACCTGAACTCTTGTATCAAGCAACGCAAGCACTCAAGATATTTGACTCCATAAGGCATTGATCCTTGACATCACTTTTATTTGCTTATTATCCATCCGAAGCATTTGTCTTATTCATATATTATATCGTGAGTGTCTTGTATTCAATTTATCAAGTGGTTGTACATCTCAAATATCTTGCAATTGTTATTTCTGAGTATATAAATTATTGTTGTGAATCTGTGATCATAAAAAACTCCTAAAAAACACCCATCCACATCCATACACCCAAAAACACTTAAAAAACAAAAGAGCCTTAGACAACTCTTTGTTAGGGACAACCCCCCTTGGCTTCGTTAGGAGTTTGCCTAAACGGAGGAGCTGGGATTCAGGTGACAGTACCTGGCTCATTGCTCGCCCCCAAGGCCACACCTTTCCCACTTGTAGTGAGGAAATAGCTTTCGAAAGATTTCTGCTGCTAGTGTGCATCTCGACGGACAACACAACTGCTTCAAGTTGCTCCTTGATCTGTGAGACCCTTGTGAAATAGGATTGCATGGTCTCTGAGTTATGGATCGTTATGTTCTTGAGCTGGTTCCTCAATGTCATCTTTCGATTGATGTTCTTCCCTTCGAATAGCCTTGTCAATGCATCGAACATCTCCTTGGGTGTCTTCAATGATGACAGATGTGGGATGAGATGATCCTTAATGGAGTCAGCAATAATTCTCTTGGCTTTAACCAAGTTCTTCTTATGGATAGCTTTAGCCTCATCTCCCTCTGGTGCTGGAACCTCTTCACTGACATACTTGTCCAAATCATTTTCTTCAAGGACAAGAGCAATCCTATACTTCCATGCTCGGAAGTTATCAGTTCCTTCAAGCTTATCCTCAAGCTTGGTGTGGTGAGACATATTGAATGAGTACCTCAAATGGAAATAGCAAAGATTTAGATCTTACCAATTTGAGATTCTCAACCTGGTTCCGGAGTTGGCTGGCCTAGGGTTTGTCAGAGAAACCCTAATTTTCCAAACTTGGAATCTTGAACTTCTGATTGGATAGGAATATGCGCCTCCTCAAGGTGAGTTATCCAATGTACTCAATTTTCCAAATCTGTGGACAGAATCCCAAAATAATTGATGCCCTAGTTTTCCTCCGGCACTAGTGATGGGTCCAAAAATGAAAATTCTTGGAATTTGATTCTGCTTCCACAGAAAGATGCACCCTCCTAGGGTGAGTTAGCCTAGCCTCCTTTTCTTGATGATCTGTGGAGAGAAAACCTCAAACTTGGAAACCCTAGTTTCCCGCTGATGCACAATATCTTCTTTTCAGGAAAGCTCTGATACCATGTTAGATTTTTTACTTTAATTCAATATTATCTAGGATCTTTAATTGAAAGAATAACAAGCACAGCAAAACACAAGAGACAAAAGTTTTCCTCAGGGAAACCATAAAGGAGAAAACCCCGCAACTTCCTCAAAGATAGTTTCGTCACTAATACAATATCAAGCCAAAAAGTGGAAAACCCGAAATATGTCTTCTGCAACTTCTCTCTTTTTTTCACCAGCGAACTTGTCCTCTCTCTCTTTCTATGCGAACTTGTGTGAGTGAGTAGTTGTGTCCAAATGAGAAAGCAAGGTTCTCTATTTATACTTTACTTTTAACTTGACCTTTTACCTAATTAGGTTGGCCTCACTAAAACTGACTGGGCCGACTTCTCAAGGAAGACTCAATAACCCTATTACATTTGACTCTAGGGGATCTATCGCCCCGACTTACAATGGAGGTTTTACCTCAATGACTTTGCATGACCAAATGTAATAATGACATCTCCGACCGGAGGGAAAACATCTCCGTCGGGGGTACAAATAAAATACAATAATAATACCAATATAAAATACAATTGAATATCTTCCGAAGTTACATTTACATCAACAACATTCACATTGGAACTAGTTCTTCATTAAAGCTTAGAATTCACTATAAATGAAAGCCATGGGGTAGCATTTGATAAGAGAAGAATTGCAAAGTTATGTTGTAGGAACAAGCTTGGAGATCAAAAATCGCACTCTCATCTGTATCATTCATTGTCCTTATGCTTGCTTGTGCTCCTTCCTCAAGGTCTCAAGTGTTCCTCATTCACCATTGTTAGAGAGAGCATTTAAGAAGAATAGGACCCATTCCAAGGAGAGTGTTGGGTCCCACTTGCTTCTTATCACTCTTCCCAGGTGAGATTACACACTTTTACGTGCTTCCATTGGACTGATATATGAGTATTGTTGTTTCTCTCCAGTTCTTGTGTTTGAATGGCATTCTTGTAGTTAACCTTGTATTTTATCACTTGCCTGCTTCCTATTTGTTTATTTTCTGTTAAGAATATTCTTGTGCCAGTCTCACTACTAACCATTGTTTGTTGTCTAGCTCTTATCCTAGTTAGATCATGGATTTTTGCTCACCAATGTGGCAAAATCCGCAAAACACTCTTGTTATCCCACGTTGGTTAGTTAACAAGGTAGAAAGTGGTGATCCGCATGAATGGTTATAAGTGAGAGGACTACACAAGGACTACAATCTATACCCAAGAACCTCCATTAGAAAAATAGCTACACATCTTCAATTTGAATAACAAGACAAAGTATAGAGGGAACCACTAGAGTCCCAGTAGAGACAGTGAAGCGTCAAGTGGGACATCTAAACATGAGGTAATCATCTGACTCAATCTCTTATAGGTACCAAAGCTAACAATTCCTATATGATCAAGGAGGTGATCAATCTCGACCCAATGTCGATGATCAATCTCGACCCAATGTCGATGAGAGCGAACTTGGAACCAGCCAAGGGGATCCTAGGGGCATGCATCCAGTGTTTCCGCATGTGTGCTAATCTAATAGTTAGGTCGTTTTCAACAGCAAAAAGTGCCAAGAATGGAAAGCTATCTTAGGACCAAGGCATTTAGGAAGCATAACCCAAATGACCTGGTTGCACTATATATAGATGTCCTCTATGATTACCCTATTCAAGTCTTGCTTGGATAGCAGGAGGTGGCCCAAAGTGTCAAGAGAGTACCTAAAATGGGGAGGCAATCTGGAGAGATATCCACCCACTGAAGTAACCTGAAAACCTCTGAAAACTAACAACAGATCCACCCAGAGAGCCAACAAAGGAAAGGGTCTTCAAGGAGTAGATCGCACCCCTTGATATTACGGAGGCCAATGCAATGAACCTACAAAGTCCCGGGGACTACTCATTTCGTAAATAACGATCATACACTGATCCAACAGGGACTGATCCCTTCAACAAAAGCCAGCTTCTCTGTTCACGTCAAGGGTTTACTCCTTGGATATTATCAAGCACATCACAAACTTCCAAGGGCAGAAGATTGCATTCACTATGTAGGCATTTGGCATTAGAGGCAAAAGCTGCAGCGCAACATTTTTCAGGGCTATTTGCATTGGAGGGCAGCTTTGTTGGGAGATTCCAGATCTGTTGTTAAGGACTCCCTGACGGGCATTTGGCACTGTTTGAGAGTTTCCACATTGTTTGTTCTCTGGAAACTCCATTGCAAATATGCTTTTCAAAATGAGGTCAGCTCTGCAGTTGCTTTTTTTCAGATGCGGAGAGATGAGGTACACATGCAACTGCTGGCCAAAGCGTCTTTGCTGATTAAGGATGCCAAATGTTAGATCATGCCATTTATTCTGATTCTATAGCGGTTTTAGTTGCTTTAAGAAAGAGGATGTAAATTCCATTGTATATACCCTTCCATTTTCTTTTTTCTTGCTGATGTAAATATAAGAAGTATCTTTTACAAACAAACAAAAAAACCCATGATTAGATGATTAGGTATCTAACACTTATTAACCCTAATGCACCCCAACTAAACCCTTATTTTACCTCGAAAATAATGATGTTCTAATGAGATATGATCATCACATTGCAACAATATGGTAAAAGTTAGAAACAAATATTCAATTGTTAGACTATAAAAATCAATTATAATCACTACTCTGCATATTAAGAATTAGGAAGGTTGTATGGAAGGAAATGAAAGTATGGGAGATGTGAATTTGATATTTGTTGTGAAACCACTTGTTTATGTTGCAGGGAAATGGGCCTATTAAGGTATATTTTCAAATTTAAATTTCCACGTGGTTGTCTGCCATTGCCACTAGCATAGATCCATCTTAACAATGGATCTAAAAAGCTTCAAGAGAGATCAAACCCTCAAGATGCAAACGTCAATTTTTTTGCACCCTCAAAGGTTATTTAAATACATTGAGGCTTGTGTGCTCACAATGGCATAGCTAATACACTTACATGGCAAAGATTCATCACAAAGCCAAAGGAAATAGCCAAAGGGTGACATATGCAATTGGACAATAACATCAGACGTTGTTGCGGTTACAATGGTCATGCACAGGTTTTAGGCATGGATCTAACAAATAGGATTGTGTGCATAGGAGTATGCTTTTGCATACTGATCATGATTGCATTACCAATGTTAGCCACATGTCATCGTAAGAAATCCAACCTCGTGCTTATGCATTTACCCTACTTATTTTCATAGATACATGGCAGTTCTGAGGTGTTAATGTTATGTCAGGAACCACAAGGTCTTTGCCATGTCATCTATTGTTGCGTTCATATAGGAATCACAAGGTCTTTGCTATGCCATCGAATGCAACAACTATATGTTGCTAACCACGGTACGAAGTTGCTATGGAGGATTTGAATGCCAACATAAGGGGTCCCTAAAAATAAGTCTCTTTGTGCAAATATCATTGCTCCTGTGAGACACGCCCCTAGACTTGAGCAAATGCATTTGCACATTAACGAACTATATGTTGCACTCATGCCTTGGGTGATCATAGGTACAAGACGACGTCAATAACAGAATCCAATGGTAATCTCTACCACATATAATTATTTGCTCCAAATGAAACATTTATTTGGGTTATGAAAAGGAATCAGGGATTCTGGATTTACCATCTGTATAATCGGAAATATACTTTGCGATCCGATACTTCTGCAATTTGGGCATAGAGCAGATTAACCCTCCAAAACTGGATCTGCAAGTCAAACAATTTCTCTAACCTAGGAAAGCATGAGAGAAATGAAAAATAAAGTAAATAATACCTGCAAATGGCTTTTCACGTGATAGATTGTCAAGCCCTCCACATTCATCAGCTTTAAAACACCTTTTGGAGTTGCTCCTGCATGAGCATGGCATTGTCATAATAATGAAGCCTCTCCATAACGCAAAATAGAAAAAAAAGGAGAGAGAGGAAAGAGCAGAGAAATCTAATC
Source organism: Larix kaempferi (assembly GCA_027924585.1). Taxonomy (NCBI): domain Eukaryota; kingdom Viridiplantae; phylum Streptophyta; class Pinopsida; order Pinales; family Pinaceae; genus Larix; species Larix kaempferi. The sequence continues at coordinate 1,865,013 of BSBM01000834.1, read as the reverse complement.
AATTTACTCATCCCTATGCTGCAGGTTACTCACTGTCAGCATGCCTAATTTACTAGGCTCCGGAAACAAAAAAATAAACAACAAAAACAAAAATTAAAAATTAAAACTTTAGACTCATTTCAGTAGTAGATTACTCACTCTCAGCACCGCCGAGTTTATTAATTGCTTCTACGAAATTCTCGTGGAGCTCTGGTGTCCATCTCAACCGTGGTTTATTAGAAGCCCCAGCTCCAGATGCAGGGGAGTTTGCAGGAAGATGGATTCCTCCTGAAGAGGGCAGAAATTGCTGATGTGACTGCAGCTGGTGTGATGTAGACTCTGTAGCTGAGGATTTTGGAGTCTGATACGTTGTCTGTACAATGTTAAATATAAATCAAACATTATCAAAACTCTTGCATTCATACAATAAAATAGGCCTATACGAACAAATACAGGTATACAACGGAGCGTCTATATAAAGCAATAGCAGCCACAAAATTCTTCATGCTTAGAACAAGAGAAATTAGTTTTCTGATCATAATGGCAAATGGTCTTCATTGCATGAAACGTAGGAAGCAAGAAATTTAAGAGCTAAACGAATACTTGGTTTACATTCAAAATATAAAGCTTACAGAACACTTGGCGGCTCCAGCCATCACGGCTGGGCTGTGCCTGTGATCTAGCAGTAAGCGGGTGTGAGTCTACTGCAACTAGCCCAGATTAGATTCTCAGTGCATTCCTGTCTGAGAATCCTCTAAGCTAGCCCAGGTTCAATTATCAGTTGCATTCGTGCCCGGGAATCCCCTAAGTTGGCCATCTCAGGAGTTTCCCACAATTAGCCCAGGTTCGATTCTCAGGACATTCGTACCTGGGAATCCCAGCAACACGTCTCACGAGTTTCTTACATCCTCCGGCCAAATATTGGGCAGCTCTCGTTAAAAAAAAACAAAAATAGAACACTTGGCTTGCAAGCAACTCGAAATAAACGCAGAAATGGTAAAGAAAAAACGAATGGAAAAATATGTAGAAGAATTCAAGGAGAAAAACCGACATTTAAGCAAGGGTCACCGACAAGGAGATCACTCAAATCGTCAGAAACCAGATGCTCAGTCCATGCCGGCCAATCACTCGGTTTCGACTGCTCTTGCCCAACGTTTGGAGTATTAGCGGGCTTCTCATGTGATCGTTGGCTGTATTCTGAGAGTTCCTCCGGAAAATTGAAAAACTCCTGCAGTGGATGATCTGTCCCGACGTCCTGGCACCTCAGATTCCTCACTTCGCTGCTGTAAGAAAGCCCTGACTGAGAAGACCTCACTGCAGACCCCGGCAGGAAAGACTTGGACGGCTGGGGAAGAAACGGAAGCCCGCTGAGCTGATTCTGCCGCTGTGAACCCGTGGAGGATGAACAATGAAGACTAGTACAAAAGGATGAGGCCGACGAATACATGTGGCCGTGACCTATACCGGCGTTTGAGACCGAAGACACTGACGACAACGTCCGGAAAGAGCTCGCCTGCCCAGAACCTGGCGAGAGTACCTGAGGCAAAATGTGCTGAGAAGACGGTACATTATTTTCAATAAAACATGCGTTCCATGAATGTTCCGTATCTGGGGCAGGAACTGAGTGGAATGCATGCGGAGTTCCCATTGTTGTTCCTCCATGAGGTGAAATGTCCATTTTTTTATTATTCATCAGAGTCCAGTGCTCTTTGATCCCACGCTATAATTCAAATCCCATGCTTCCTATCCATCAATTAATCGCTAAAACCCTTGGGACTGTGGAATTAACTGCACCTGCACCTTGAAGAAGATTATCTAGCTCTGACTACCGTACTTGCTCGGGTACCAGACTAAACGATTCCGTCAAAATCCCTATTTGTTTCTTGAAATTGAATGATTTCCTGTATCCCAGCCTGAGTATGATCTATCTGTCATCAAAAAGATTAAATGCAGGCCTCGCTTGTTGCTGCACACACCACTTCCACTTATGTTTGGACCATAGATGTCAGCGAATATTATCCTGCTTCTTGTGAGAAATGAACTCCAGACCTTGGCCAAAATTATCTCGCTTCTTTGACTTAAACTATATGCCACCTCTGAAATCTGTCGCTAATTGAATTGCAAAATTGTCTGATATTATCTAGAGTTTCGCTTCTCCGTCCCTCAACCGAAGGGCTAAACTACTTACATCGGCTAATGTTACTTCGATTATAATCTATACGCCTGTTCGAGCCCTTCTCCAATGATTAAACTCCAGTCTTCTGCAGCTCTGATAGACGCTCTAGAATTTCGCTTGTCCAAGAAGGGAATCGAACCGCAATCATCCGACCAATTTTATCCACTTCTCATACGCTATCTGTGGCCAGAGCTCCGAGCATCCGAACAATTTACATAAGCAATTCGCGAACGTCCCTTGGGAATACATAAACGGCGTTTACAGTGACGAAGCCCGTCAAAAGCAAAAGACATTTTTAGTGGGCAATGGAAGCACGAATATAATACTGACCAAAAAGGGGTGGGCGGGGACTACCTGTGAGAAAGAACAAATTCTTGTTCGTTTGTAGTTTTCGCAGATAAAGGCCATGGTGTCAGCTGAATCTATATTTCTATGAAGTGCTTAGCTACTTGTGTGGGCTTGTAATGGCTATCACGGGTCGGGTTTTGTGCGACAAGGCCTCACATACCCTCGATGGCTCATTTAGGGCATGTGATTAAAAACACGGCCCTCTATTGAAACGCCATAAATTCATTTACTAAGTTTATGACGAGGAAATGAAAACAACTTTAATGGAACCATTAAAATAGGTGATTTCGTTTTATTATTAAAAAAAATTTAAAATAATGTTAATTGAATGTAGATTAGGTGGTTGGGAGGAATGTTGTTATCATCTTCAGTGGTGTTCAAATCTTGCTTTGTGATACTTGTTCTGGGAATCGGCTTTGACTATATATTATTTGAATAGAAGTATTTTTTACCATACCTTATTCTCCAAAATATCAAATGTTGAAGTGTAAATATTACACACTTTAAAAGTGCCTTTTCCATGCATGGTGGTGGATAAAGGAAATATAGGAGCCACATATTTAGCATAAAAGAAGTATAAGATCTACATAATTAACATTGTGAGAATTCTTGCTTATCACGGGAATATTTTTATAAGTAAAGTGTTAAATTCCATTAATGTTTGGGTATGTTTTTAAATTTATATATATAATTTCGATTTTTTTTATATAATTTTGTTTGAATATTTTTATTTGTCATATTTGAAAGGTTTTTTAAATTTTATTTTTACAAGAGGTTTTTTATTGAAATAGATATTGTTGATTTGTATTGTATCAATTAGGAGATAAAATGTTTAAACAGTCTATCAAATATATCAGTATGTTTAATGCTTAGTTTAAGTGCCATAACCTAGAACATAAGATTTAGATCTCCTCGTTGATGGTTGAACATGACCCAACTCAACACTAAGCCAACTAGGGAACTCTAACTCCTTAAGATCAATTAGCTCATTGGCCTAACAATCATGTTAAAGATGGATGGGTTTAAGTGTTCCAAAAGAATCCATGGGCTAATAACATTATATTGGCAAAAACGCTCAGACCAACAAACCATCGGCCTCAACGATGACGATTATGAGCAAGCCTATAGTTGCAGTCATGATGAATGAGCCTTTGCAGCCCTCGCAAAGTATTGTCCAACAAGGTGGTAACGTGAGGCTTGCATGCTCTTTGCCTCCCCTCTCTGGAAGGGAGTTTGGAAGGGAGGAAATTAACCCAAAATTTACACCATGCAATTACTATCATGATCATGATGTCCAAGGCTTGTTCACTTTAAACTTCTTTAAGTTATAAACAAGCTAGTTGACAATGGTGATTTAGATAATGTGGATTTGATTGCATCTCCAACCCAATGAAGGTAGTGTTATGGAATGCGATGAGGCTTATTGACCCAACAGTGGGACAATGGGAAAAAGGCTTGAAACCTTCAAAACATAAATGTATTTAGTTTGCAAGAGGTTAAGGTTTTATGATTCCTTTTGAAGATTTTTTCTAATTATATATGGCCAAATGCAATTATATTTACTTCCACTCATGATGAAGGGGATGTGTAGCAATTCTCGTCTCTCCTTGACTCATTATAATGGATTGGGGTAAAGAACCAACACATATATTAGTATCAATAATTTATTTTGTTGGCTTTATGTTAGGGTTAGCAAATATTTATGCAGATAATGCAATTAGGCCAAACTTCTAGAGATGTGTGGTCGATGAATTTCCATAAGCTTATTGGCTTGTTGGTGGGGATTTTAAAATGATTGGTATTGAGAAGATAAGGAAGTTCATGTTTCTTGTCATGTTCCCTTTAAGAGACAATGCATATTGGTTTTCCCTTAAGTCTAAGCTTGATTTATATGATCTTAACGAAGTTACAAGAAATGGATTATCAATGTTTGATTTATTCGTCAAATTTCCATAGGGGAGATGAGAGTGTCCTTAAAAGATTCAACGGGGACATGCTTTATAAACAAGATACCATCTCCACCCACTATGGAAAAGCTAAGCGTGTTTGAGTGTTGGGGTAGGCTACACTATCAATAGACCATCCTATTTATTTCTTTGTTTCCTAGGGAGCTACAAAAATGCATGTCCATTATTTTATAAATGTTCCTCCCTTAAACATTCAAGGTTGCTTAAACCATATTAGAAAAATATGGAATCCATTCCAAGGTTGAGAGGACAAGATGGTTGGATTGATTAGTGGGAAGATGCCATCACCTAAATTACCACCTCGTTTGTAAGTCATTATGTCAAGTAGCTTGCCTCAATTTGATGAAAGCGACACAAGGGAATCAAAGAATATATTGAACAGGTGAGTTGCCAACTTCCATCAATCTCTTTCAATTAAGAGCTTCAAGAAAGGGAAGCCAAGCTTTGATACCATATAGACATAGATGAAATCCAAAGTGCCAGAGGGGAGCACCTATGACCCATATTCCAGTGGCTTGAGAATCGTGAACGGTGAACAAAAGACCTTACAATCTCTAGATTTGAAAAAAAATATATGGAGAAATTGTTTAATAATAAACCCTTAAAGGAGAGACTTGCCCAACAAGGGATGTACGAAAAATATTTTTCACCCATTACAAAATGGTTTTCCAATCAGAGGACCTTACCAAAGGAAATAGGGTGGCCATGCAAACATATTTGGATGTGGTCCCATAACCGATACAAGATTTGTGCAAGCTCTATTTGAATTTAGATGAATTGATAGTTTTCTTGTCATATATGGTTGAGGATAAAGTTGCCTAGATTGGGTGCCTTTTCGTGCAAATTCTATAAGGTGACATCACATTTTGCTCCAAGCTCCAAAGGAAGTTATTACAAAGAAATCAATGGGGTGCAGTATTAATTATTTGCTTCATACCTAAGCACATGGACCCTAAGCTTATCACCACTTGGACACTTGGCACCCTCGTAAATGTATCTCACAAATCCCAAATAAAGCTTTGACCCTAAGAGTGAAGCTGATTTTAGTTAATAATATTCACTCAAATATACTAGGTCTATTATATAGTTTTTTATTCTAAATAGAGATCCTAAGAATCAAGGAAGGGATGTATTGGGCCAAGTGCTAAGGCTGTGACACTCTTTTAAAAAAAAGACACTAAAAAAGCTTATGAGAGGGTTGAATGGCCCTTCATCTTGTCCATGCATAAAGCTTTGGTCTTTGGACCCCTTTTTATGGGAGCAGTTGAAACATTGTTTGTTAAAGCATTGACTTAACTTTCCATTCACATATGCAAGTTAGTAAAGGTGGGCCTTTTTTGTAAAATATGTCAAGGATGTTTGTCAATACATGCCCTTTAATTTCTCACCCACAAAGTGGGACAAGGGTTCATTGTGGGTATTCCTCACTTCAAACCTAAACTTGGGACACTTGTTTATGGGTACTTCTGTGAATGGTTTCTTCCTTGACCTCCTCGATGATAAATAATTGGAAAACAATGCTATTAAATGTTTTCAAACATTTTATGCAATGCATGGGTCCAAATTTCTATGGGCCAAACTAAACCATTTCTATAGGTAAATTCCCTCTTACATCTTGGATTGCTTATCAAATTGAGGTTATTAAGCCCCAAATATAAGCACATTTCCCCCTATATTGTGGTGCATTACATTAGTTTAGATGTCGGATTGGGTCCATTAGTTGTAATTTTCATTAGTATGGTTATATTAGTTACATCGGCTTGGTCCAGTTAGTTGGAATTGTACGCCTTAGTCTCATATATATAGGAAGGAGACACTTTCATTTGGAGTATCTTGTCTTGTCTTGTCTTGTGTACTTAGTACATTGTATAAGGAGGTTTCCCCCTCGAAGAGGCTTATTATTCAACTATTTTATTCATTAAAGTCATGGATTACTCTTTATGATCCTTTTTATTCTCTTTTAGGAAATTTGTTGCATAACATTTGGTATCATAGCTCTTTCCTTGGGACTGGGTGGTTCAAAACGATTCATCTTGGAATATTCAATATAAAAATATTTCTACAAGGTTTCAGATAGCAAGGCTTGGAACGTACCTAGGAAATAGATCGAACAATCTATGGTATAAGTTTTAGATCCTGAACCCTAATAGATTCAGTGATATTCGCATTGGAAGTTAGGGTTTCTGACCAGTCCAAAAACTAGTCTCAAACAGGTGTGTTGGGTAAAACTATTATATCTGGGGAATGCAAGATCCAAATTGAGTGAGACCTGTTGCATCATAAATAAGACGGAACAAGGTATCAGTGGTAACATTTTCAGACTTGGATCAGAAATATTGGACACGTGGCAGGTTGTACAAGTTTTCTCTTCTGAAAAGACCGAAAATAAAAAGCGTTGGGAAATTTACCATATCTTTCTACTGGCATACCATAATTAGGTCAGACATACATCATTGCAGAGAGGAGATATCAGGCTACATTAGGAAGGAATTTCAGACTCATAGGGTCCAAAATTGCAGATATATATCAGTTTGAAGATCGGCTAGAAACATAGTCTTCAAATCAGGGTCGATAAAGGTACGCCATTTTAAATTGGAATAATGTTTAGTATAAGGATCTATTGGAGGTAAACCCTAATGTGTGATATATATTCATATTGATCAAAATCCCCCCCAAGGATAGTATAAAAAATAATACTCCACTCAAAACCCCCAAGGACTCATCCCATATGTACGATGAAATGGAATACCTATCTTTTCGAATGTCCAAGTTGGAGGAAAACATGAAAGGGTATGTGAAAATAGTCAATTTACTTAATCTAGAGGAGAAGTTGATGGGACATATGGATGAAAATCTGAAAAATATTGCTAATCTCGTCCAAAATTCAAAGGATACTCTCCTTACAAGTGATGATGTGTTGTAGAGTACTCAGGAGGACAAGGATAATAAGCCTTCCCATGATGGAATTTATCAGGGATGGTCATCAAGGGGTACCCAACTTCCCAAGATTGACATGAGAAAGTTTGATGGCAATGATCCAATAACATGGATATTTCATATGGAGCAATTCTTTGATCTACACCAGGTGCCAACCTTGCAAAAAGTAACTATTGCAACATTATATTTAGAGCCTGATCAGTTTGTATGGTACCAATGGCTTTGTGACAGAAAAAATGACTCTATTATATCTTGGTCTATATTCACAGAAAAATTGATTGCACATTATGGGGATATTAATAGCAACACCTTCTTTAGCTAATTAATAAATTTTAAGCAAAAAACACAAATTTCATTAAATTTGGAATTAAATAGTCGATCTAGAATTCCAAAATAAATAAATAAACTCAATTTTATGATGTGATTGGAATAAAATGTTTCCAATTTTATTGAAATATGTGTTAAAAAGGTCTAGTTACATAGCACATCAAGCAGTTTCAAAAGCTAAGTCTACGAGTGAAGAACATTTCAGAAGATAATTTGTTGGATCTCTTTATTGGAACCTGTAATATCCTGATTTTGACCCCATTGCATTAAAATATAAATGATGTAATATTGTTATTAAATCATGGTGAGGAGCTCAAGGCCAAGGCCCCGCCATCGATTTAGTGATGCATATGGTTTGCGTGCTAGCCAGGCACAATGGAATTGCAAATATCATGTAAATATGCATTTTAATAAAATACCCACAACTAGCTATGCAATGCAATGCAACAAGAGATGGGGGCATGATTTTTACAAGGAATTGGGAGATAAATATTCAAACCCTTGGAGCCAATCAATTCAAGCCAAGTGTCAATGAGAGAAACCATAAACCCTCAACTACCCATGTTGAACTTTGTACCCAATCATTTATTTCTTCCAAGAGTTGGTTGAGATAGTTAATGCCTTGGGGAATGGAGAGGTATGGTTGTCCAAATTAGGGTATGGGAAAGCCATCATTTTTGGAAAAACGTGTTTGGCTTCTTGGGAAAGAAAAGAGCCACGAATTTTCTCCCCAAGCCATTCATCATCCATCAGTTTTGCTCTCCCACGAGTTATGGGATAGCTGGGCATTTTCCCTCACGTTATCCTTGAGTTTACCCTCATTTCCCACAGCTGGGAGGTCATTTTTGTGTTGCAGAGCTATGGGGAAGAAAATAAATCCGTTTTGGGGATTCTAGGAGGTCGTTTTTTCCCTCTGAATGCCCACATACCTATGGGGAAACTCGTTTTTCCTCCCTGGAGTTGATTTCCCTGCCCACAATTCGTTTTGGGTGTGCCACGAAGTGGAAGAATCCATGGAAATCCTATCTTTGTATATCCCATACTAAAACTATTTATCCATGCCCAATAATTGAGCTTGTTGTGTATGGGTTGGGTATCCATTATTTTGGTTTGATCTTGAGTGCAACCATCCAAATAGAAGGGTTCATGTTGGCCTGATAAACCCATCTATGGACTGGCTTGGCTTAGATGTGATGTTTGCTTGGGTTGTGCTGAGCTTGAGAGTCCCCTTTTTCCCGTAAGAAATCATGCCCAGATCGGGGGTGGAAGTTGTGTTGAGAGATTGATGAACACAACTGGCCTATGGTTGGGTGGAACGTTGCAGCGACATAGCTAGTTGCTTGGGACAATTTCACCATGAAGATAAGTATTTATTTATGTGCTTTACTTCTGCAAGGTTTTAATTATTTGATGAATCTTATCAATATGCTGGAAAATGCATGATATATGTGTGTAGAAGAATTTTACTTCCGTTGTGTTTGATAGATCTGCACACACATATGTTTTATTTGTATGAATTTCAAATAATGAATGGGGCTAAGTTTATGTAAAAGCCCAAGATCTCCAGTCATGTTCCCTTCCTTGCATTGGATCGATGGGAGGGGATGTGACAAATTGGTATCAGAGTGTAGCTTACAACATTGGGCCTACATGGGCTACATCTAACAACTTGCAGAGGTAAGAACCCTTCCTACACAGCACTAATCATCAGAAAAGAAAGAAAAATTTCAAATTTTTCTAAGTGTTTTTTAAATTTTGTCTAAGTTTGTGTCGGCGAGAAATTGGGAAAGTCGCCGATACGTTTCGGCGAGGAAGTGAGAAAATTGCCGAAAAAGCATTTCGGCATAAAAGAGAAAAGTCCACCAAAACGGTCGGCGACGAATCGCAAGTTGCTCCAAAACGGCCAACATAAGATGGCGAGTTGCGCCGATCGGCGATAAATCACGAGTTGCTCTGAAACGGTCGGCGCAAGATGGCGAGTTGCGATGATCGGCGATAAATCGCGAGTTGCTCCGAAACGGTCGGCGAAAGATGGTAAGTTGCGCCAATCAGCGACTAATCGCGAGCTACTCCAAAACGGTCGGCACAAGATGGTAAGTTGCGTCGATCAGTGACTAATTGCGAATTGCTCCAAAACAGTCGGCACAAGATGGTAAGTTGCACTGAGCGGCGATAAATTGCGCGTTGCTCTGAAATGGTGGGCGCAAGATCGTGAGTTGTGCCGATCGGCGACAAAAGGCCAAGTCCGCCGAAATGGTCGGCGCAAGATCGTAAGTTGCGCCGAAACAGTTGATGCAAGATTGTGAGTTGCACCGATCGGCGTAAAACTGAAAGTTGCTCTGAAACAGGTCAGAGGAAAAACAATAAGTCCCCCGAAACAATAAATTTGAGCAATTTTTCAAGGTGAATTCCAGGTGCCAAAAATTGAAAAATTGCCATGGAACTTATGCACCAGATTGCGCGAAATTGAAAGATTTACAAAAAAAAAAACGAGGGCGCTACCCTTGACCCGTCATCCCCCTCAGACGTCGTCGACGGTGAGAAAATTCTATGTGATGACAATTGCAGGGAAGTTAAGAAAGGTCAAGTTGAACTTGGCCATATTTTTTGAAAGCAATTGGAGCAGTAAGGCAATGTTGATAAAAAGGGAAATTTCTCACCTTAAACTATTCATGTTTGCAGCATAAGAATTGTATGCTTAGAAAGTGGCAAGTATAAATGTTTTACATATGTATATGTATTGAATTGCTACTTGGTGAGAAATCACAGCTAATGAATCTTTGTGTGCTTGGTAGGGAAGCCAATAAAATGATCAACTGTGATGTGGAGGAGGAGCTCCATGTCATGACAGGGAATTGGAAGGGAGAATCCCTCCACTACCCTCTTGCTATTGTATTTATAATTATGAAGTTGTCATGCATATAAATTATGGCATAGGGATGCTGGAAATGCAAGAGAGTAGTAGATTAAATGCATATGAATTAGTGGGCATGATTAAAGAGTCATTGCATAGTGCATGTGAATTGCTTATGCATTAGCATGATGTTGCATATGGGTAAAGGTAGTGAAGTTACACATGCAGTATCCCATTAATGGTTTGATTATGGTTGATGACAGTTAATGTTGTTGATAATGGTTGTAGGAATCAGACCATAGAAGCATGACTGAAAATACAAAGAAGTCACAGTATATGACCATCAAACCTTGAGAGGGAAGGCTGGAGTAATGATTCATGATCAACGAGTTGGAAAATGGACTGTGTAGCCTTGGTAATAAGCCAACTGATCAGGTAACCTCAAGCGATGTTAATGACATCCATGCAGGTAATGGTTAATTGTGCATAATTTCATGAATGTTGAAAGAGGATTTGGTAAGATCCCTTCAACTATGTTGATTTTATTTGAATGTAATACTGAGTGCCTGAATGTGAATGTAATCCTACCGAGTATGGTGAGGTGTGCATAAGTGAAGGCAAGGAGCCTTGCACCCTATATTTACTTAGAAATGTCAATGCATTCATATGAAATTATATCATGCCATTTGTGTATGTTGATTTTGAGTTTAATAACCAAAGCAAGTAAGGACTTATGGTCCTGTTATGATAGAATGAATGACATCGCAGTATAGTATTCATGAATCAATGCAAGGTGGCATTGAGTGGATATGCATTAAGAGATTTTATAAATCTTGTGGTTGCATTGAGTGAATGCACATGAAAATTTTGTGCAAATGTTGTAAAGGTGCATGCATGGGTATGGGTGCACATGTTTTGATGCATTGTGTGAAGGCATGGTTGTGGTGTATGTTCATGGCAAATTAAACAATAGATGAAATGGTGAATTAATGATAATTCTGAGACCATTTCATGAGTTGCTATGAATGCAAGAGAAGAATTGCATGAAGAAGGTAGTCATGTGTGATGGTCTACTGAGTGCTCTGTTGAAATAGCAGAGTTGCATAAAAAGAATATGGCTGTGAAGTAATGAATATTGGAGTTTTTATTTAAATTGCATGGATAATGAGACTATGTCTTGCAATTTTATTATGATAATGATGATGCACACACACACACACACACACATATCATTGCAGTTCAATTGTTAACGACTGAAAGTGTTTGAATTATTTATTGTTATAATTCTGAGATCACTTCAGTGACTGTTGTAGCAATGAGAAGATTATTTGCATAGATACTCACAATGTGTTTGGCTGATTGAAAATCTCAGATTTCAGGTAGAAATATCTTGAGTTTGGAAATGAGGATAAGTCCATAGTAAAGACCGGGATCTACCATGTGCAGAAGCCAAAGGTTGCGAGAAGGTTCTCATGGTTGTGAAATTTAACTTATGCATGGAACGGATTTGTAAATTTCAGGTTTGAAATTTTGCTAATAATTACTAATGGTTGTTTGGCTTCTCTAGAATTGTGTCAAGAGGACATGTTGTAAGTGGATGTTCATGTATGGTAGCAATCATAAAGCCATAATGGACAGAGTGATGCCACTTACAGGAGCCCAACGATATAAGGATGGCCTCATGGTTAAACCAATTAATTTCTATAGGAGGCAGAATTGTAAATTCATGTATGAATTTAATTATTAATGCCACTAACTGATTAGGGAAATCATATTTGAATTTGATTGTTAAATGCAGCTAACTGTTTGGTTGTTTTAGGAGTGTGTTAGGAAGAAACCTTGTAGGAAGACCATGTGTGATGGCCTACAAAAGCCAAAATCCATGGGAAGGATGCCATGCTTTGGAAATGGGTTTCAGGTGAAACGCCATTGTAAATTTTGATAATATCTCAGTTGCACTACATGTTGGAAAACCATGTGAGTGAGATGGTAAAATTATGCCAAGAAGGCATGTGTGGGTTATGGAACGTGAAAATATTGGGGTGGAAAACTGAAGGACTGGTGACTCAGAGAAGGGAGCCCCCATTCTTCGCAAATGAAGAAAAGATACATCTACAAAACGGATGAGTATTATGTAACCCTAACTAAACAATATGCATGTCTGGTTACTAGAGTTAATATACATAACATGTTTTATTATTTCATTATTATTCCAGACTGCTTGAGTGTGACTAGGGCCTGCATGACTCTCATCGGAAAGGGATGCATACCTTTCAGGTACTGGGTTATGATAGGGTTGTCAATATTGACTACACCCTAAGGGAATGGACACATTCCTGGTGTTTCAATACTTGATAGTGAATGCTATGAAATATGGTTACAATTTTAGAGCAACAATACTGATGAGTTTGCTTATCCTTCTTGTGTTGTCAGCTTACACAGATGCAATTTGGTGTTGCATATTAAGAGGCAAAGTGAAGAAAGGGTACTCAGGAGGACTGTATGGGAATTGGTAACCTTTCTACGCTCACTAAAGAACACTAGAAGCAATGGATAGGCCCGATGAGCTATGTAGTAGAAAAGGGGTATCATCCTTGTGTAGTGTGAGTGGGTGCTGTGGGGCCATGCTAGCCTGCAGTCAAGAAAGTCACCTATAGAGTTCCTAGAGGGAACCACTAGTTTGCATAGGAGGAGTGCCATCCTTGTGTGGATGGAGAGTTGATTTGTGTGTGAAGGGTTGTGGTGTGTGAAAGTGTGGTGACGTTGATGAAGGAATAAAATCTCTATTGGGTCAGCAATAAGTGGGGTACCGAGACTGACTGGAAACCCTGAGATGCCTATGGCTCTGTAGTAGAGCCTTGACCTAGAAATGGTCATGGTGCAGTTTCCTTCCATTGGCTGATGACCAAGACAGTTTTGTTGGCTTGGCAATGGAGACGGAAAACCAGGTATGAGACTGGTTTGGCACCACCAATGCTTGGTAAATCCAGTCGATGAACTTGTTGGGCATTAACTACTTGATTTTGTGGAGCAGCATGTGTGTTGGCCAAGCATCCACCCCTCAGGTGATCCAAGACTTGTAAAGCAGAGAAGGAAACCCGTGGAGTAGCAAGGAACTGCCCAATACAGATAAGTATTTAAATTTCGGATAATGAAAATTTCATGAACAAGTCTTTGAAAACCAAGCTAATACATTGTTGTTTCTTTGTTGGAAACCTTGGTCATTGCATAAAGAAAGGACCCTAAACGCACCACAAATGCTTGGTAAATCCAATCGGTGCACTGGTTGGGCATTGAATGTTGTGGATCAGCCAGTGTGCTGGCCAAATATTCCTTGAATACTTGATAAACCCAGTCGCGTACTGGCTTAGAATATTGATAAATGGGATGCCTAATAAACCCAATTGGCGTACTGGCTTGGCATTGCCTATTTGAATGATTACGGAGTAGCCTGCGTGCTGGCCCAACATTCGTTATTGTATCCACAAGAAATCCAAGGCTTGTAAAGGAAAGGAGGATCCTGTGGAATAAAGTGAAGACACCCAATACAAATAAGTATTTGGTTATCTTGCAGCTTCTTACTTATTTAATATGAAATACGTGTGTACATGATTTCTTAAACTCTTGTTTAGAGATAAACCCTCTGAAAATAAACTAAACATGTGAATTGATTCAATGTTTGAGTGTAGGTATTGTTGGAAGCAAGGAATATGAAGGCATCCTAAGGATGCATATGGACATGTGACTGTCCTAAAAAGCTCAGCATGAGCAGTAATGAAAGATGGTGCTAGTGGACTTGTGTGGCTCCTAGCAGCCAAAAGTTCTGTAGGCAACAATGGGGAAGGGTTCCCTAGTTGAAAATCCTTAGACAGACCTTAGACACTAAGTGTCATAACCTAGAAAGGAAAATTCAAGCATTCACATTGAAGTGAAAGAGGGTAAGGAGCATGAAACCACAGTGGTGGTGTAGCTCCTTCGGATTGGAACAAGACTAAGAGGGGGAAACTCTTACTCTTCTCTTTCCTTTTGACTGATGCATCTTAGAAACATAAAGTTGTTGAATGCATTTCATAACTGAAAGTATATTGTGTTTATTTGCTTGAAATAAATTATGAATGTTGAAATAGCTAATTCCATGTGAAATGTCACTGTAACATTATTCCTTCAGATCTGATGAAATACACGTTTCTGAAGCAACCGGGAACCGTTTTTTATCAAACGAAAACTATTTCCCAATGAAAACGGAGCTCCAGAAGCAATGGAACACCTCCCATAGCCCAGAAATGCACATAAATACCAGAACCAAAAACCCTTTCAAGTTTCAGCAACAACAATTCAAGATCTAGATCATAACTGGAAGCAACTCTTCATAAAAGCTCTGATACCATGTTCGGGTACACAGGGTACTCCCAAAAGACCGAACACCTAGAGCAACCACTTCACACAAACAAATCACAGATCGATACATCGATGTTTTGACGTGGTTTAAACCCTCGAGAGGGAAACACTCCATGGCCCCGGCCAAATAGCTTCTACGAAGCAATTTATTATGCAAAGAAAGAAAGTTACAAATGAGCTTCTCATAATCGATCAACTTTCCAATGACCCTCCATGCTCTTTAAATAGAGATCATGGACCAATCGGGTGTTAAGCCACGGATCAAGGGTAGGTATGATCTAAGAGAAGTTGAGTCGTCGGATCACAACATATCGTGACCATCGGATTAAATATTTACACATGCATACTAATGCATACTAAAGAAACACACTTTACCTAACGGATATATTACACAAGTTGATCTTAACTAACTCCTAAGTGTCTAAATATCCTAACAGGATGAACATGAATGAGTTCATGTGTATGTTGGGATAGCATGAAAATTGTGGAAGTCTCGTGAGTAAAGCATGGACTTTCCATGTCAATTGGGAAAATAATTGACTGATTTTAATATTTGTGTTATGCTTGGCCTAACAGGAATTGCCATGATGAATTTCTTAGGTGAGAAATTGAAAGCCATTGATTGCAGCTGTTACAAGGCAAGTGGTACTAGCAAGCAAAGTGTGGGTAGTTGTGCACATTGACCATGGCAGCAAATCAAGGGCTATTGGACTTGGCTGAAAGTCTTCTTCAAACAATTGCCAAGACCCAAGAAAATCTTGGAGAGATACTCGAGCTACAGAAGCAGCAGAATGAGATGAACCACAAGGTTTTGCAGGACTCTATTTGTCTGCAAAGGGAGGTAAAAAGCATTCTGGGAGAAATCAGTAAGGGAAAGGAAAGTGGATCAATGAAGAAGCATTCATCCAATCATCCCATTAAGAAATGTTCCAGGTGGGAAGACTCAAAGGAAATTGAGCAGGAAAAGATAAAGCAACCCCTGAAATGTTGGAAATGTGGAGGAAATCATTGCCGCCGCAACTGCCCAACAAAGGAACAACAAGAGGGTAGCAGCTATAAAGTTTCCAGACTTGTGGATCAACTGGAAGGTAAAGAAAAGAAAAGGATTGCTGTGGAGAAATGCCCACCTGCAGAGCTGGAAGACCAAAGCCAGCAGGAGCAGCTTATGGGAACCAAAGGACTTGGTCTTGAAAGTTCAAACTAAAAGATGAAATGCAGGACAAACCTGCCACATTTTGTGAATTTTGGACATGTATAAAGTAGGTATGTATTCCTAAGTGTTGGAACACCGAGGACGGTGTTATTCCAAGGGGGATGGGATTGTAATATCTCGATTTTGACCCCATTGCATTAAAATATAAATGATGTAATATTGTTATAAAATCATGGTGAGGATCTCAAGGCCAAGGCCTTGCCATCGATTTAGTGATGCATATGGTATGCGTGCTAGCCAGGCACAATTGAATTGCAAGTATCATGTAAATATGCATTTTAATAAAATACCCACAACTAGCTATGAAATGCAATGCAACAAGAGATGGGGGAATGATTTTTACAAGGAATTGGGAAGGAAATATTCAAACCCTTGGATCCAATCAAGTCAATCCAAGTGTCAATGAGAGAAACCATAAACCCTCAACTACCCATGTTGACCTTTGTACCCAATCATTTATTTCTTCCAAGAGTTGGTTGAGGTAGTTAATGCCTTGGGGAATGGAGAGGTATGGTTTTCCAAATTCAAGTATGGGCAAGTCATCATTTTTGGAAAAACGTGTTTGGCATCTTGGGCAAGAAAAGAGCTACAAATTTGCTCCCCAAGCCATTCATCATCCATCAATTTTGCTCTCCCACGATTTTTGGGACAACTGGGCGTTTTCCCTCACGTTATCCCCGAGTTACCCTCATTTCCCACAACTGGGAGGTCGTTTTTGTGTTGTAGAGATGTGGGGAAGAAAATAAATCCATTTTGGGGATCTTGGGAGGTCTTTTTTGCCCTTTGAATGTCCACATACCTGTGGGGAAACTTGTTTTGGCTCCCTGGATTTGATTTCCCTTCCCACAATTCGTTTTGGGTGTGCCACGAAGTGGAAGAATCCATGGATATCCTGTATTTGTATATCCCATACTAAAACTATTTATCCATGCCCAATAATTGAGCTTGTTGTGTATGGGTTGGGTATCCATTGTTTTGGTTTGATCTTGAGTGCAAGCATCCAAATAGAAGGGTTCATGTTGACCTGATAAACCTAGTTATGGACTGGCTTGGCTTAGATGTGATGTTTGCCTAGATGCGATGTTTTCTTGAGAGTCCCCTTTTTCCTTGTAGAAATCATGCCCAGCTCGGGGGTGGCAGTTGTGTTGAGAGATTGATGAACACAACTGGCCTATGGTTGGGTGAAACGTTGCAGCGACATAGCTAGTTGCTAGGGATAATTTCATCACGAAGATAAGTATTTTATTTATGTGCTTTACTTTTGCAAGGTTTTAATTATTTGATTAATCTTATCAATATGCTGGAAAATGCATGATATATGTGTGTAGAAGAATTTTACTTCTGTTGTGTTTGATAGTTCTGCACAGACATATGTTTTATTTGTATGAATTTCAAATAATGAATGGGGCTGAGTTTATGTAAAATCCCAAGATCTACAATCATGTTCCCTTCCTTGCATTGGATCGATGGGAGGGGACGTGACCGAACCTTGAAGGATAACATTCAACATGAGGTGCATCTCTTTGAACCACCATCCTTAGAGAAGGATTTCATGGTGGCGAGGAAGGTTGAAAGTAAAAATATGACGATGGCTACTAGAAAGACCACCTCCAACACATATAGAGAGAATAATGTTCCTTCCTCTAACCCACCTCAAAGGTTGACACCTCAACAACTAGATGAAAGAAAAGCAAAAGGCCTATGCTTTAATTGTGATAGCAAGTATAGTAAGGGACATAAGTGTGGTGAGAATAAATTATTTTACATAGGTTGTGAAGAGGAAGAACCAAATAAACAAGAACCATCTCCAGAGGAATAAATTGAAGATACTGCTTAAGAAGAGATTAATCCCACCATATCCTGTCATGCTTTGGCTTGAATTAGCACTCCTTAGGCTCTCAATATCGAAGGATTTATAAAAAAGAAAAAGGCAACAATGTTGATTGATTCTGGTAGTACTCATAATTTCATTCACTATAAATTAGCCAAAGTTATCAATTGCTTTGTATATCTAGCACCAGAGTTTCATGTAATGATTGCAGATGGAGGAACTATCAAATGCTCAAGGAAATGTCATAATATAAATCTTACTATGGGAGAATATGTATTGAATATTCCAATGGGTGTTGCTGATGTTATCTTAGGATTTCAATGGTTACAATCCTTGGGAACAATGACTTTTAATTTTCAGAAGCTTTTCATGAAATTTTTATGGGAAGAAAAGGAATATGAGTTAAAAGGTATCATAGGGAAACCATGCAAGGTGATAAGCTCTAATGGTATGCCAAAATTGATTAAAAAGGGACATCAAGGTGTAAATGCACAATTATGCCCATTAGATGTTCAAACATCTAAGCCTCCTATTTCACCAGATCTCCAAAGGGTCATTAATAAGCATTCCAAGGTCTTTGAAGATATTCTTAAAGGTATTCCACCCGTTCGCGATTTTGATCCTACTATTCACTTAATTCTAGGAAGTGTCCCTCATAACATCAAACCTTACAGATACCCCTATGGCCAGAAGAGTGAAATTGAGCGTATGTTTGAAGAAATGTTAGAGGTTGGCATAATTAGGCCTAGCCAAAGTTCTTACTCTGCACCAGTGGTAATGGTACACAAGACGAATGGATCATGGCTTATGTGTCCATATTATAGAGAGCTCAACAAGATCACCATTAAAGATAAGTTTCCAATTCATGTCATCGATGAATTCTTAGATGAATTACATGGATCAATTTTCTTCACAAAGCTAGATCTTTGTTTCGGGTATCATCAATTAGAATGAAGGATGAAGACCTCCCAAAAATAACATTAAGAACTCATGAAGGTCATTATGAATTTCTGGTCATGCCATTTGGTCTCACGAATGCGCCTTCCACATTTCAAGGTTTGATGAATTCCATTTTCAAGCCTTTTCTTAGAAAATTTGTGCTAGTATTCTTTGATGATATACTAATTTATAGCAAGTCTTGGGAAGAACATCTTCAACATGTTGACAGGGTACTACAACTACTAAAGGAGCAACAACTATATGCAAAACCTTCCAAATGTTTCTTTGGGGTGAAGGAGGTAGAGTATTTGGGTCATATTGTATCTCATGAAGGTGTCAAGGTAGACCCTAACAAAATTAAATCCATGATAGATTGGACGATTCCCAAAACCCCGAAGAATCTTCGAGGATTCTTAGGTCTGATAGGGTACTACCGCAAGTTTGTTCAGATTTATGGATGAATAGAAATGCCTCTAAAAACATTATTGAATAAAGATACATTTTCTTGGACTCCAGAGGCAACTCAAGCTTTTGAACAACTTAAACAGGCAATGGGAAAAGATCATGTTTTGGCCACACTAGAATTCACAAAAACCTTTATTGTGGAATGTGATGCTTTAGGAAATGGCATTGGTGTTGTTCTAATGCAAGAAGGACACCCACTTGCTTTCACATGTCATCCAATCAAGGGAAAATGCATGATATATGTGTGTAGAATAATTTTACTTCTGCTATGTTTGATAGATCTGTACACAAATATGTTTTATTTGTATGCATTTTCGATAATGAATGGGGCTGAGTTTATGTAAAATCCCAAGATCTGGAGTCATGTTCCCTTCCTTGCATTGGATCGATGGGAGGGGACGTTGTTACACCAAAATGTCGTCACCCTTGTGCAAGTGTCACAAGTGTCGCAAGTGTTGCAAGTGTCATCGTCATGACCTAGTGTTGTCATCATGACCATTGCAAGTACCGTCATTATGACCAAGTGTTGTCATCATGACCGTTGCAAGTACCGTCATTATGACCAAGTGTTGTCATCATGACCGTTGTGATAATGTCGTCATCTTAACCATTGTGTATACATCCTTGAAGTCACTTGGACCAAGTACTCATTTGGGAGGATTTGTACTCAGTTTGTACAACCTTTTGAGAGGTCGTCGTAGGTTGCACACTAGCAACGTGCGACGTCACAGGTTGCTCCATAGAAAGGTGCGACGAGGTCTATTAATGGGAAAAAATAGCCATTTCGAGATCTTTCTCGAAGCTTTCCCATTTGGGGGCTTATCCCTGATCTCTTGGAGAGCTAGTACTTGACCCCTAACTCATTGGGAGGATCCCCTATCTCGCTCCTACCATCTCTCATCCTATCCTATCCATAAACTCATCCACTTAGTCCTATATATATGAGGCTCAATCCCATACCAAAGGGAGGAAGACTATGGTATCTACATGCTGGTGAAATCTCTCTTAGGACACCTTCACTCACCTCTTGGAGAATTCATGCTTCCTTGGAAGGGCTTGGCAATTGGCTTGTGTGGAGAAGGACTGCTACGTTAAGTCATTGGTTGTAGTTCTATGTCTCTATCATGTACTCCTCTATTTGCAGTAATACAAATGCTTTCCACCAATATCGTTCTTAATGTGTAATGATGTTGTGTTGTTTACCTACTTAACTGCTTACATAGATCTCTTATTGTATAGATGATCTTTACTCGTTTCTCTTTTCTGTGTCTTGACAGGTCTTGCAGCTTGGATCTAACGACCGTGGGACATGGAGCAACATAGCGGGAGAAAGGATAGCGAATCAAAGAGGTAAGACATCTAGCACTTGATCCTTAAGTAGATCTAGGAAACACATTTGTAGTCTGTTTTATTTGTTCTAGACTCGCATTGAGCTAGGGAGATCCGGCTCGCCTCCGGTCGAGTGGATTGTCCGTCAACAAATCTGGCGACCATACTAGGGAGTATTCTTGTTTAGTGATCATTAATCTGAGTCATTTTCAGTTGATTACTTGTCACAAGCCTTGTTGTCATTTCTTTTGCCATTTTCCTTCTTAGGATTGATTCCATTGTCAGATCTTCACGTTGAAGATCCTGATCTTCTTGCTTTGAGCTTGTACAACTTAATTTCAAACCTGTTGGTGGTTCATTATTAGGAGATCTGATTCATTTTTGAATCTAGAACTCGCCTGTCGCACCTAGGTAGTGAAAACAGAGCAACACTGTGTTTTTCTGGGTCTTTGTTCTTTGACTATTGTTTGCTCGTCGCGTCCTATGTATTAGTAGACTGCGACATCGTCGCATCTCTCGTGCAGGTAAACTGTGACGTCGCACTGTCTGCAAAGCCAGAGTGCGCCGATCTTCCAAAAGTTGGCATACATGCATCCATCCTCTCATCTAACAGTTTGAGCCTTGGTCTGATGTGTGAGCTCCATCTGCACTGTACCTTCCAGGCAGAGACCCTTTTGTCCAGTAGTGTTTTGTTTGGCTTGTTTGTATTGGTTTTTGGGTCTTTTGAGTTTTGGATTCATGTTTGGCCCCTTGAGTAAAAACTAGTGTTTTGCTTGCATTTTTAAGCGAAATGGGTTCTATTTTTGAAAAAAAATTCCCCCTAATGGCCATGAATCATGCATTCATCAGTCATTTTGACCCATCTCAAGGTTTTGAGATCATTTTTTGGTTTGGTGTGATTGACTTGTTTTTAAAGACTTGAAGAGTGTGGGATATCCATGTCTTTTTGAGCCTCTCTTTCTTGGGTTATGCATTTTGTTTCCCTTACATGCTGGGCTATTCAATCATTTTTGGGAAAGATTGATTCTTTGTCTCCACTTCAGTTCAAAGAAAAGCTTGATTTTGCCACTCTTTTGCTATATTCATGAATTTGGAATACATAAGTATTCTTCTTGCTTTAATTTGATCATTTGAAATTTTTGGCCTCACACTCATAAGAAGAAGAAAGATTCATTTCAGATTTGTATGCATTTGAGTTAGATAAGATTGTTAAATGCTTTCATTTGTCTTGCATTTGACTGGAAACATTAGTGGAATCCTTCTTTCGTGGCTTAGATGTGTCTTTTTCAAGTGTAAAAAAATAGGAAATGAGTTATAATTATTGCATTTGGTAGATTTTGAGCCTCTCTTGAGTGCCTTTGAGTTGTTTGGGTGCTTGCCATTTTTCTTTGGGATTTTCTAAAAGATTAGAGTGCTATAGATATCTTCTCACTTTCTGTATATAGATATGAAAAGCATTGAGTTATCAAATTTCATTTTTGGTACATGCATTTGAATATCGAAAAATGCTTCATTATTTTGTCTTACACATTGTTAAGATTAGTTTCATCTTTCATTTTCTTTGCGCTTTTTAGTTGATCTTTGCAGAAAGTTAGAATTATTGCACTCTAGGAAGGAATTCTTCTTTTCTCTACTACTTAAGTACTTTTGGTTCGAAAGAAAAAAGATCTCTCCTTACCTTAAGTAGTTTTCATTGAAAAGGAAAGGAAAGTGTGCATTATCATGTAGTTGAGGATTGCATTATGTTTACATTTATGTACTCACCTCATGCATCCATTTAACCGTACAAGATAAAATTAACGCTAGATTAGGTTAAAATCATTTAGCAACTTGTGTGTAAGTTAGAGACATGTTCCGACATCATTAAGTGTGGCAGCTGTCGTTATTTGCCAGCACTGTAGTCCGGGGGTATTGTAGTCTTCCACGTACATTGGTATATCGAGCTCCTTCACGTACCCACCAAGTACCATAATCCGTACTTGGCGTATATCGAAGGGTGTATCACGTACTCGACACGTATATCGGAAGGTCTCGTGCCAATGACTGTGCATTAGACAACACTACTATGGATTTGAGCTCGCACGTACCTTGCGTATATCGGGAGACACCATTAGGATTCCTGAAACCAACCGAGTTAACCATTTGGCCGTCTTGGCAAAGCAATACACCGAGAACAGCACTCGGGGAGATTAACACGCACGTACTGTCCAAGTAATTGGGTATGCAGGCAAGGGTACAGTCCCAATCCTCCTTGTCGCGTCATATTGTTGGACCCTGCAGTATATTGCAGTTTGGTGAAGGTCACTAGGAAACTGCTCAAGGACATCCTTATTGTATCTTAAGAAGCGGTCAGGATGGTATAACCATAGACTAAATGAGGGGAAGACAAAATTTAAAGAAATTGGGAGATGGTTTTATGGAAAATCGCTTGAAGATGTAGATGAGAATGACATTATTGCTGGAATCGGCTACTTCATGAGCAAAAACTATAATGAAGAATATAAAATTGAGGATGTTCTTGAACATCTAGATGGATTCCTTGATAAGATTTGATCAATTGTTGTGACAGAGATTCGTAAGTATTGTATGCCGAGGAACATGGCTTCAGTATTTATTGAATCAAGCATGACTCATTAGGCTTTGCAATATCTTAATAGAATTGATGTCCATGGTGTACTAAAGGTGGTTAATCCAACATCAGTTTGTAGCAAAATGAAAAAGTGGAGCAAAGAAGCTGAGGATATTGATATGGGATGGGAGAGAACTGATGGTTTCACATATGGCGTTAGGGTCAAGCAAGTAAAGTCATATGCCTCCTTTATGGTTGAATCATTTGAAAAGTGGTCTGGAACCATAGTCAATGAAGTTTCTTTCAAACTTGGTATTGATTCTCGCGTACATTATGATCGAGGTGGTAAGGTGTGTGATATATTATTCGAGTTACTAGAAGACAATGGCTTGATGTCTTGTGTAAGCCTTGGAAAATGGGATGGAAAACAAGAATATAGACAAGTTTTAGCACATGCCGTTGATCCTGAAAATGAGGAGAACTTAATGAAACAGATAAATAAGCTTTCAGAAGATGGCATGAATATGGTAGATGGAAGGGTTGTGAAAATTAATTTGTTTGAGTGTCATGATCTAGTGGCTATATGTTGTTTAGTATGCAATAATAGTGTTTCTCCAATGGGAAATAATTTTTGTCCTTGGTTCACATGCCATAAAAAAGCGATACACATGGTTACAGATGAAATCAACATTGGAGAAGGAGATACTATCCATAGTGTTTCTGAATGTTATGCAATGTCAACAAAATTGCTCCTTGTAACTATGCAAATTTATTACAAGTTTTGAAATTAATGTTTATATCTTGCCAAAAAATTCCTAATCTAACTATGTTCTTGAACTTTACTATAGGAGTTGAATCCCGCTTTGGAACCAAGCAAAGGATGGGAAGGAAAGTTAAATGAGCATATTACAAGCATTCAACCAACCTTATCTGGTAGAAAGATGACTATTGTGAAGAACTATCCCTTTGATAGAAGAAACGATGAAAAGGTACACACTTTCATGATTGAATCTTTACTAGAAATTAAGCTTCTTAGTATTTCAATAATTCCTAACCTCAAAAAATGTTGGTGCCAATTACAGTTGACTCCTGGCTCAATGGCCAAGCTTGTATATTGTTTTCGCCATGCTGGGATCAGAACAATTTTGAAGATGTTTCGTGAAATTCAAAGAATTGCACAAGATTATGACAAGGTACATCCAAGTAGAGGCACGAAGAAAACAAAATTTGTTCAAATTTGGGAAGATATCGAGAAAATTGGTGTTCCATGTAAGCCAGGAGAACCAAACCATCATAAAAGCCAACAATACAATGATCTTAACTATGGGCAATCAAATGGATCAACATCAGACAAGATCCTCATTCGACATGAGGGAATTTTTAGGTTTAATAATAATGTTTAACATATCAATTATTTTTTATGTGGGCCTCGACAAACAATAAATGATGTTGTTATTATGTTTTGACTATTGTTGAATGGCTCTCAGTGTTATTTACTTTGAAAATAATGTTGGGATAATTATTTATGTTGAAAATTATGTTGTCCTTATTTATCAGCACAAGGACAATTTATGGATGGCATTTCCAAATGCCTCTCAACCTTCATTTAGACAGCAAGACAAACTTTTTCATCCAGACCAATTTCATCCTTTGAAACCTCTTTCTCTCTCCTCGGTGGGCATTTTTTTGGAGAAGTGCAAATCAAGCTCGGAGGCACTTTTGGGAAATCAATATCTTCACCTACAAAGACTTTTTGGACAAACCAATGATATGGTTAGATGCACAAATCAACAGTCTAGAGACTCATACCCTCAAAATACTTTAATACATCAACCACAGGAAATGGCAGACATTTCACTGGGGTCACTTATGCATTTTTACCAATATTTTTATACATAGACAATTTGTGCAATCTCCACGGTGGATTTTTTATTTCACCAAAATACTGAACCAATGATACCAGATGATGTAATACATCTTACTGAGCAAAACCATATTGATTTCACCTTCAAACTCATCTTTCTCTGACCTAGGCGGGCATTTTACTGGACTAGTGCAAACTGCCTAAAATCCTGTTTTGGCAGACATATAACTTTCTCATAGAACACTCGTTTGGAGAAATAATACCATGATCAGATAGCCTATTCAACAAGGTATAGCCTGATATTTTTAGATACTTTTTATCATTCTATTATTATGTACGGTGGGCATTTTCCTGAGGCCACTTGGACCAATTTTTCAATACTTAGTCAATTTCCATAATTTCTTAAAACTGCCTGGACCCTTGTTTTGGCAGACCTATAACTTTGTCATGAAGCACTCTTTTGGATAAATGAGACTATGGTAAGATAGCCACTTCAACAAAATATATCCTGACAGGATGGGGCGGGAATTTACTTTAACCTATGAATTACGGCGGGCATTTTCTTAGAGTAGTTTGGACTAATTTTTCCATACGTCAATTTCCAAAGTTTCATAAAATTGCCAACTTTCCCAGAATGATGTTAGATTGCAACACTGACTTCATGATAGCAGCAAAACACCATCATGTGTCTTTCCAGCCTCATTACACATGCCACATCATCATACATGCCATGTCATCACTTCCTTTTCAGAATTTCTCCGAACTAACAAATCTCTATATAATTAGGTCAAATTATAATAATGATATCACCATATATTTCATATCATCATATCCTTTGTATTTATTTCTTTGTCATTACTAAACTCATTTGACATCAATGACAACCACAGTCAACAAATAAAACTTAGTATTTATTCATATGCATTGAAACTCATGTATTGTTTCTATGTTATTGAAGGCCTTCCAGATGAAGAGAAGAATAAAAAGTTGGAGAGGATGTGGAAGTGTTATAAAGAATTCCACATGTTGCAACTGCAAGGGTGTAGGGGGGATGATGTATATGCATATGAGAAAAGCTATGTCGGTTTCATCATATTATCTAGTTTGAATGGTGGTATCATTTCATTCATGACAAACAGTTTTATCCACTGTCATTGTAGGATTGGCTTCCTTGCAAGTGAGTTGTTGTGGTTGTGTTCTTGTTGTTTAGGAGATGAGATGGTTCCTTATATGCATGTCCAAGGGGCCCATGCTCTTGATATGACACATTATATCCGTCCTTATACGTTGGGACGTTTAAGGAATGAAGTAATGGAGTGTAAGCATAGAGAAATGAAAAATTTGAATAGCAACCAAGGAGGAGGAAGAGGAGTCCATAAGGATAATAGAGGCACATTTGAACATGATATAATGTGTCTTGTAAATGAGATGAGAGCACAATTTTTCAAGATTGTTATGAGATCAAAAGGAACTTTCCAAAAGTTTAGACAAAGAAGATTCTTGCCTTCAAATATTAGAATTCAACTTCGTGTTGAATATGATAAGTCAAGGAATCAATCGTATAAGGAAACTGCAACACAATTGGCATCACGTTTCCCTGATGTCACTTGTCAACAAGTGGAACAACTATTTAAATCATGGAAAAAATAGTTTAAGAAATAATTGATTGCAACACCAACAGTAAGTTTTTCCTAATTTTATATGTTATCTGGTTCGATTTTCACTTTATAGTGTTAGGAGTCATAATGTGTGTGTTTAATTATTAATATGTCCTCCTAGTTCAATAACTATCTTCCGAGATCAAAACCAACCAACACATATGGAGAAGAGGCTTATCGTGAATCACATCGCTTTGGAAAGCACAAGGCAAAAAATGGTGTTAAAACAAAGAAAAAAACATCCTGTCTTTCCTTCCAAAAGTGAGTATTATATTAGTTCAATTCATTACATATCAGCATGTATTTATCAATCTAGTTAATTTGTGGTTGAAGTTACAACTTTTGCTCGAACTCTGACTTTGTCTACCTTGCTGATTGCAGGAAATGAGCCAGTTCGGTGTGATCAAATACAACAAATTCAAGGGGAACTTGGTTCTGATACCCTAATGATGGTTGATGACAATAACAATAAAACTTTGGGTCTTTCATCATCGACAACAGAGGCATTGGAGACCAGTCAAATACAAGAATTGAATGGAGCAACTAATGTTGATATGCCATTGATGGAATATAGGATTCACAATAGAAGGTGTCTTTCATCCTCAATAAATGGGGCAATGTAGAGTGCTGCTGAACACGAAATTCAAGGGACAGCTCTTGGCATCCAAGTATTGGAAGCTAATAATCAAATGAAAACTGGTCTTGATAAACCAAGTATGAGATAACCAAAAAAGAGAAAAGTACCAAATGATCATAAAGCAACATTGTATGCAAAGTGGTGAAGAACATAACATTCGTAATGAAATGGAATTCATATGGTCTTAATATATTAAGAGACCTATTTTGTTGATATTTTGGTGATATTTATGGCCTTAATGTATTAAAAGATCTGTTTTGTTGAAAGGTCCATAATGATCATAAAGCAACATTGTATGCAAAGTGGTGAAGAACATAACATTCGTAATGAAATGGCATTCATATGGTCTTAATATATTAAGAGACCTATTTTGTTGATATTTATGACCTCAATGTATTAAGAGACCTGTTTTGTTGAAAAGTCCAAAATGATCATAAAGCAACATTGTATGCAAAGTGGTGAAGAACATAACATTCGTAATGAAATGACATTCATATGGTCTTAATATATTAAGAGACCTATTTTGTTAATATTTATGGCTTTAATGTCTTAAGAGACCTGTTTTGTTGAAAAGTCCAAAATGATCATAAAGCAACATTGTATGCAAAGTGGTGAAGAACATAACATTCGTAATGAAATGGCATTCATATGGTCTTAATGTATTAAGAGACCTATTATTGTTGGATATAGTTTTGAATTCATTCTAATACTAGGTTGTTATAAGGCTAAAACATGCACAGGTTGGAGGGTATTGGGGTTGCCATGACTGCTGGGTGCTTTTAGAATCCAAAATCAAAGAGAAAATTACAGAATCATGCACAGATTGCCCAGAATTAACCCAGATTTATAAACGATGAGGTTTACTGCTTCTTTGAGGTCTGACTCGTGCACAAATTACCCATAATTAACCCAGAAATGCCTCTCAATGCTACTAGGAGGTTAGGAACATGTCTGCAAATTGTTTTTAAAACCCAGAATGTGCCCAGATTTGAGAAAATGCTGCTTATTGTCCCTTTTATGCCCTTAAATCAGCACTCATAGTGGGAATCATGTTGGGAATCCACTGAAATATGTTGGGAATCATCTGTAGATTCATCCATGCAAAATAGTGGGACAAATTCTATGGAACTGTGCATATAAACTCCATCAAAGAAGGTGAGGAAGCACTTAGCTCCACGAAAAAAAGTGGTCATAGGTGCAAAAATGTCACTATGAAATTGTTGAGAACCATGCCTCACATCACAATAAAGTATAAACCAAAGCATTGAATGTAAAACCACTAACTCGACATTAAGAAGATCTCAATAAAAAAATGAGGACTTCATAAACATGAATACCATACGAATGAGGATTGAATAAACATGAATACCATACTTCACAAGCATTGAATGTAGAACCACTAACTCCTGGACATAAAAAGTAAGACAACTAAAAAGCATTTTTCATTATATGTTGATAAATACAAAACTCCATCATACAAAAATTATTTTTTCATTAACTGTTGATAAATACATATATACATTGTGTTAGTGCTAAAGTTAACTCTCGACTACAAGAGAGCCAATCTTAACACATCTTAGTGCTCAAAGGAAAATGTTGATTGATTTATTGTGTAACAACAGAAGGGAAATTGAAAGGGTGGATAAATGACAAATACTCAGGAATAAAATAGGTACTGATAAGTATATACAAGGGATGGTAAACAAGGATGATGTACAAGTATAAGCCTACAGACAATAGACATACATGAGCCAACTAATAAATTCCTTCAAAACAAAATAACATTCCGTGTAAAAAGGAAACACAAACACATATATCTACAATGAGAAACTAGACAGAAACACTATCTTTCGTAAAAATCATCGCAAAAATATCAAAGACATCGAACAGTATTTGCATTGATTAAAAGTAAGAGTGTCTCATATAATATTTCTCATCCTCCATACAGTCCCCAAAATACACTTACAGGGCTATAAAAGAAACTTCAGACTGATAACTCAACCCTTTACAATCTTCTCACAACCCTCTCAGCTGGAACTTCCTCTACCTCTTCCCCCTTTTTACATTCTAGATGTGTGAATATATGTAAGAATACAATCAACCAACAGTTACGTTTTAAGGAATAAAAGCTTATCATCAAGTTCAAAAATAGAAATCTGGAACTGGTTCTTTGATAGTTGTTTCTTTGCTGTCAGGTGCCCTGCCACTTGCAATCCTCAGAAACTAAAACTCTACCTCAATGACTGAACTAATCACTACAAATCTGGAGCGATTTTTAACCTGCTGATATTTTTCCTTGAAAACTAGAGATGATGTTTAATTGATGTTGATCCAATCCACTTTGAAATTCTGTTGTTGACCTAAGATTTATCACAAACTCAATTTGCTTGAGCACTTGGTATTTCCTAAAAGCGTTCTTCTTAACACTTGCATGCTTGGCGTTGGAAACCTGGAACTTGAACCAATTATTCCTTGCACAAGTGTTTTCGGTACTCATTAATCACCGTGAGTAACTACCTCCACATTTGAATGTTGCATTAACCCTGTGCTTGATATTTTATTCGTGGCGGGAATTGTTCCTTAACAT
Organism: Larix kaempferi; assembly: GCA_027924585.1. Taxonomy (NCBI): domain Eukaryota; kingdom Viridiplantae; phylum Streptophyta; class Pinopsida; order Pinales; family Pinaceae; genus Larix; species Larix kaempferi. The sequence goes on along the minus strand of BSBM01000834.1, from coordinate 1,834,935 downwards.
TTCCGATTTACTCGGATCGAGCTCGAGCTTCAATATCTTTGTGGACACTTCCTTAGCATTTCCCTATGGGAATTGGAACATATATTTGGATCTCAATCTTTTGGAATTCACTGGCATTAAAAACTTAAACATTTAGCTATCCCTGTCACATTTCTGGACGTTTTGACATTTGAATGCTGTTATGAAAATCTCCATGAAGTTGCAGGATTGTATATTTGCTCGGGCTTTTCTTGAAGATGCTATTCGTTGAAATGGCGGTCCTCTTCTTTAAACTCTGCGAGAATCTCTGATTTAAACAAGATTTTCTCAAGCTAACTAAGTGATACGGTTAAGTGGCTTTCATTCTTTTAATACTGTGATAACTGGCGGATTTCACCATAATTTTATAAAAACGTGGCTTAGAAGACTGTCATCTGAAGATCCAATTGATTTGGTTATTCTCAATGCTGGAATCAACCGAAACCCTCCCAGTAACACACTCAAACATTTATTAAATGAGCCCACCGGTCTCAAAAACTTGGGAAGTTTTATAGACATATTTCATATGTATAAGAGATGGACTTATCAATACTTAATATATCTTCCTCGGGAAACTCTTTTACGCAAAATGCATAAAGTCTTGGTGGACTCTTCTGGGTGTTTGGCAAGAGTGCTTGATGGGCTTAATTAGAGATTGGGCCTATGAACCCAATAACCTTGTTAAAATAAACATAAATGTTGTAAAGAGCTCGAAGATATAAATTTGACTATAAAAGCCAAAAATTAGCAAACAAAAACCATTTTTTATTTGCCAAGAACTGTATTTTTATCCAAATGGGCCTGAAACTCCGAGTACTAACATTGGATCCCTCTGGGGATGGCATGCTCCCTGCGAGCTGCCAAGAACAAGAAGACCAAGTGCTTTTTCCAACTCATCTATGCAAGCTGTAACAATGCTATGCTTACCATTCACTGAAAGCTGAAACTTACAATTTGTCTTGTTATGTACCAGTGCTCCATTGGGCTGGAGTCTTATTCAACTAAACCATATCTACTGCATACTACTAAAAATCACTTGCAAAATTGAAGACTAGATACTCAGATGTGAGCTTATTTATGCACACTACTATTCTAATAAGCTAAAATTTGCTTGATCAAGTGTAATCCCATTTCCAATGAAGCCAAGAAACCATTTGACTGAGAATCATAACATTGTTTGAGAAGACCCAAAAAAGATGTAATAAATGCAATGGATAGTTTATAAGCAGTTGATACTTACAGCTAGAAATAGGAAGTATGCCAAAATATGGGGCATAACAAAACTTTGAAAAATGCAACTCCATCGAAGAAGCCACGGGATCATGAAACTCATGAAAAATTATCTTTTCCTGTTGCAGAAGATGAATAAGCTACTTTCCTTTTTCCTTCCCAAAAATTTCTTGGATCTGCTGTTCAATAATTGATGAAAAAGAAATTTGTGTGGATTGTTCCTGAAATTCCACATTCCCTTCATTGCTTTGGAGAACCTCAACTATTTTTTCTTCCTGATAGAATTGTCACTGCCCCATCTTTCCTGGCGAAAAGGACAAAAACTGCTCTTTGAAATTTTCTTTATCAAGTTCTTCATGATTGCCAACGAGAGGAGGACATATGAGAAAAAATGTAGGTACTGATATAAATTCCTGCTCTACTAAATCCTCTTCATATTCATAAAAAATAGGCATATTTTCATAATAGTTTTGAACATCAGAGTTATCATGGGCATGACTATCAGAAATTTCCGATATGATGTTAAAAGTGTCAATAGTCTGGCTTCCATCAATTTGAGAATCATAACAAAAAGGATTAGAATATAATTCTTCACAGAATTCTCGTCCTATAACTTCAATATCTTTATCATATTCATCATAAAGTGGAGCATTCTGAGAAATTTCAAATGATGAGGCTGAAGGTTCATGTTTTTCTTCTTTACAAGGATGATCTTCTACACAAAAAAGATTTCCAGCAGTTTGTTGAACAAAATATTGATCTTCATAAGGATCATTGACAGGATGAGCATTCAGATGATCATTAAGACTGTTAAAATCATTATGAGAACATTCCAAACTATCTTCGTTGATCTCATCACTAAAATCATTTTCAACGTGACTTAAAACAACAGCTTGGTTATCACAATGATCATGGGATTCTTCCTTGACAGAAGAACTTGAAAATGTTTCCTCTTAATCTTCAACAAATTCTGAAACCACAGCTTCCTCATGATACATTTGGGATCCTTGATCATATTCATCATCATGACTTTTGGGATCACATAAAGAAGTTGCATTATGGAAATCAGCCTGCTCGCAACAATCTTTCAAAAGAATTTCAATTGAGAAAATATACTTACAATGTTTCCGAAAACATGCGTGGAATTATTTCAGTGAGGAAATGTTAGCAGCTGGCAGAGACTTGTACCACTCCCGAGCATCTCCGTCCAAGGAATACATAAATATATTCATTAGAACATCTTCATGATGAATTCCCAGCTGGTACATAACTTCGTGGAATTTCAACAAATGTGTTACTGGATTGTCATCTTTTTTTTCTCTGAATGGTAGAAGAAAATATCCCCACTCGTCCATGGTAGGTACTGCATTCAGAAAGCCTGGAATAGCTAAAAAATTGAGTGGAGCAAACCTTGCAGCCACAGTGGCAACCATTCGATCATTTGATGTCATTCTGAATCTTCAAACGGTGGAGTTGCCCATAAATTAATTTGAAATGAAGTTGGAGTCGCCAGGTAGAAAATTGCAGTCAAACTGATGTCCTGCCCCTATCTACCATCAAGAGCTGGATCTGATCGTTGTTGTTCTTCCCGGGGAAGATATCTTCACTCCTCCATCCCCAACAACAGTGCCAAAAGATGTTAGTGCTAAAGTTAACTCTCTACTGCAAGAGAGCCAAGCTTAAAACATCTTAATGCTCAAAGGAAAATGTTGATTGATTGATTATGTAACAACAAAAGGGAAATTGAAAGGGTGGATAAATGACCAATACTCAGGAATAAAATAGGTACTAATAAGTATATACAAGGGATGGTAAACAAGGATGGAGTAAAAGTATAAGCCTACAGACAATAGACATACATGAGCCAACTAATAAATGCCTTCAAAACATAAAAACATTCTGTATAAAAAGGAAACACAAACACATATATCTGCAATGAGAAACTAGACAAAAACACTATCTTTTGTAAAAATAATCACAGAAATATCAAATACATTGAACAGTATTTGCAATGATTAAAAGTAAGAGTGGCTCATATAATATTTCTCATCCTCCATACAGTCCCCAAAATACACTTACAGGGCTATAAAAGAAACTTCAGACTGATAACTCACCCCTTTACAATCTTCTCACAACCCTCTCGGCTGGAACTTCCTCTCCCTCTTCCCCTTTTTTACATTCTAGATGTGTGAATATATATAAGAATACAATCAACTAACAGTTACAAGTTTTAAGGAATAAAATCTTATCATCAAGTTCAAAAATAGAAATTTGGACTGGTTCTTTGATAGTTGTTTCTTTGTTGTCAGGTGCCTTGCCACTTGCAATCCTCAGAAACTAAAACTCTGCCTCAATGACTGAACTAATCACTACAAATCTGGAGCGATTTCTAACTTGCTGATCTTTTTCCTTGAAAACTGGAGATGATGTTTAATTGATGTTGATCCAATCCAATTTGAAATTCTGTTGTTGACCCAAGATTTATCACGAACTCAATTTGCTTGAGCACTTGGTATTTCCTAAAAGCGTTCTTCTTAACACTTGCGTGATCGGCGTTGGAACCCTGGAACTTGGACCAATTATTCCTTGCACAAGTGTTTTCGGTACTCATTAATCACTGTGAGTAACTACGTCTATATTTGAATGTTGCATTAACCATGTGCTTGATATTTTATTCGTGGTGGGCATTGTTCCTTAACATTTCCCATTTACTCGGATCTAGCTCGAGCTTCCGTATCTTTGTTGATGCTTCCTTAACATTTCCCTATGGGAATTGGAACATATATTGCGATCTCAATCTTTGGCATTCACTGGCATTAAAAACTTAAACATTTAGGTATCCCTGCCACATTTTTGGACGTTTTGACATTTGAATGCTGCCACGAAAATCTCCAGGAAGCTGCAGGATTGTATATTTGCTCGGGCTTTTCTTGAATATGTTATTTGTTGAAATGGCGGTCCTCTTCTTTAAACTCCATGAGAAGCTCTGATTTAAACAAGATTTTCTCAATCTAACTAACTGATATGGTTAAGTGGCTTTCATTCTTTTAATACTGTGATAACTAGCGTATTTCACCATAATTTTATAAAAACGTGGCTTAGAAGACCATCATCTGAAGATACCAATTGATTTGGGTACTCTCAATGCTAGCATCAACCGTAACCCTCCCATTAACACACTTAAACATTTATTAGATGAACCCACCGGTCTCAAACACTCGGGAAATTTTATAGACATATTTCATATGTATAAGAGATGGACTTATCAATACTTAATATCTCTTGCTCGGGAAACTCTTTAACGCAAAGTGCATAAAGTCTTCATGGACTCTTATGGGCGTTTGGAAAGAGTGCTTGATGGTATTAATTAGATATTGGGCCTATGAACCCAATAATCTTGTTAAAATAAACATAAACCCTGTAAAGATCCCGAAGATATAAATTTGACTATAAAAGCCAAAAATTAGCAAACAAAAACCATTTTTTAATTTTCCAAGAATTGTATTTTTATCCAAACGGGATTGAAACTCCGGGTACTAACACATTGATTTATATATGTCTAGCATGTTTATGAGATGGTTGCAATCCCTCCTCTTGAGCAGAAGACAAATAAGAATGGTCTCTCTTGCCTTTCGTAGAAGACTGTAATTGTTCTGGAGTTGTACAAGGCACTTTTTGCAATTTGTTTTCAAGATCTTTAACTCTATGTGAAACTTTTTTTTAATTTCCAAACAAAACATTTTTTTCCTCCATTAGTTTGTTCAACATTTCCACATTTTTCTTATACTTCGTTGATTCCTGTTTTTCCTTGACCTCCAATTGCTGTCTGGTATTTTTCAACTGATCTTTAACTTCCGTCAATTCACATTTCAGATTCTGTATTTCTTTCTCGTGCTCTTTTGACTTTGACTCTGTCTCATTGGGAACGACAGGAATTGCCATCATCGTAGCAACTGGACCTTGTAATTCCTTCTCCAAATAAGCAATTGTGGATTTAAGTTCTTGAATTTCCATATCACATCCCAAATGCTGAAATTTTCGGCCGTCGAAGAGTTTTGATTCCAGCTCCCTTATTTTTGCATCTTTCCCATCCATCTTCTCTTTCATTTCTTTATATAATGGTGATGAGCCAAACAAATCACCTAGTGCAATGTTCATTGAGAAGCATTCTTGTAGCATCTTCTCTCGATTTGCTAAGGACTTCTCTCACTCTTCTAAGGACATTGTACCTGTAGGTGTTTTTTTCCTTCTACCCTTACCCTCGTCAACTTTGGTACCCTTACCTTCACCCTCACCACCTTCTTGACTGGAATTTTTTTTCCTCTACTTTGGTTTTTAAGTTCAAGAGATTTAGAGATCCTTTATAACCTTTTGCCTCTCAGCTTATCAGCTTGCTTAGAAATGGTTTTTCTCAAACCGGAAATTAATGATTCTAATTCTCCAACTTTTTTTCCATGGCTTCCCTCCCACTCTTTCATCTTCAAGTGATATTCTTGTATTACCTGTTCAATTTCTTTAATTTTCTTCTCCAATACCTGTAAAGGACCCATTTCTGTCCTTATTGTTGGTACATTGAGAACAAGTGGTCTTTTTTTCAACTCTTCTTTGAGTTCACTTGCTTCAGCATTAGCTTTTTCCAAAGCCTCTTGATACACAACCCTCACTGACTCAATTTCATTTTCAGCATCATCGATTATTTTGTCTACTTCTTTGGATAATAATTCAACCATTTCTTCTTTCCCTTTTATATTTCTGTTCTTTTTGAATTCATTATCCACAACTGTATTTTGCAACACTGCTATCTGTTTGAGGCATTCTAAAATATTATTATCTTTTCTCAAGCTCTCTTTCGCACAATTGTATATAGGAATCTTGTTCCTTGAAATGCTTCATTTTATCATATAGGATGAACACGTATCTACTATCAAACTTATATGATGGAATGTCTAAATGCATAGCAGAAGCCCTTGATTCAGATTTGGAAGAACAATCATACTCAATTGCCAATTGTTTAGGAGGAATTCTATCAAGAAAATATTGAGGAATGGAAAAGTGAGCAATAGTTTGTTCCATTTCGTTTCCTGTCACCTCCTCCCAATGACCTATATGTACATGTCCATGTAAATATTTCAAAGTTGTGGCAGCACGAACTACATAATTTGTGACAAAATCAGGAGACTGTACTCGTAATTCGCCATGGTGCTCAGGACTTTGTACTGGCGATTCCTCATTCTGTTCAGGAGGGCGTAATGGTAATTCCCCATGGTGCTAAGGAGATTGTACTAATTCCTCGTTCTGTTGAGGAGGCTGTACTAGAAATTCCTCATTATGTTCCCTGCTATTACATTTCCTAACGTATGTTTTATGAATAGGTGGTTTTGGAAAAGATATATTTTCATGTTGGTTGATATCACCAATCTCTCTTTCAGTAGCACGGGGTCGACATAAAACAATAATTTTTTGAAGTGTGCCCGGGAAACTAAATTTAAAATTCCTTAATTGGCTCTCTTGTAGGGCAGAGTGGACTATCTTAGCCAATAGATAAGGAATATCTATAGGTATATCTTCCACTCAATGTATCACTACCCGCATACAGTCACTCGAAATGTCCTACCTGTGATGATTCAGAATTGTCCTAAGGACAATCTAAATCAATGTTTTGTATATTCTGGGAGGGACATCTTGCATTCTTATACTATTCCTCGGAACATGTACTTATCGCCCACAAATTTTACTGGCCATCTAGTTATTCTCATGTCTGGGGGTTTCCAAGAGCTTAAAATTGCTCCCCCTCTGCATGGAATATTTGTAGCTCGGGCAACCAAATCAGGGTCGAGGTATATCCGCTTCCCAAAAATTTCGAGTTCCGTATCCCCAACATCATATTTCGAAATTGACTTATCTATCTCCTCATCAACGCAATTGAACATTCCAAACAAAAAGTCGAAAACTTTTTCTTTCCTCAGGATAGTTTCCATACCTAGTGGCCACATCTTTGCATCTCTCCATGCATCAGAATACTCCTGGAGTTTTTTTACTGTTATCTTATCATCTGTGGACGAATGTGTTTCAACTGGGGTTGCAGAGGAGGATGCCCGTGTTTCAACTGCGCTCGTCGTAGAGGATGGCCCTATTTGAAGTTCGACCATGGTTATCTAGGTTCGAAGCGGAGGTGAGGTGATGCACGCAGACTGTATTTTAGGCTCACAAATTATGCCCGCAGACTGTATTTCAGGCTCACAAATTATGCCTGCAAAGAGTATTTTAACAACAAAACGCTTTGCTTGAGTGTATTTCCAGGTAATAATACATGAATTGGGTATGCACTTTTACCTATGTTGACATCGAGCCTTGTCACCAGAGGGAATTTATAAATTGGTTGTACTTTGACATAAAAAAGTGCACAGACATAAGCTTTCATTTTTTATAAATGGGTTGTACTTTGGAATTTTATAAACAGGTTGTACTTTGACATAAAAAAGCGCATAAACATAAGCTATCACTTTTCAGTACTAGGCCATTTTTTCCAAAGGGGAGCATGTTTTGGCATGGTGAAAATTAGGTTGATTGGCTGTTTTGGAAGGCCATTACCTTCTTGGACAATGAATTTTTATCACGAATGAGTCGATGGTCAAGTGCATAAATAATCATAGCAGGCCAATATATTATTTACCAGAGCCTATTTTCCAAGAATGAGACTATAATCAAGTGCATTGGTCTGGATTGAATCACCTTGTTGGCCTATATCCATTGGGTGTCTCACACTTCCAATTTGATGGAAAAAAAACCTCAGGTTACCCTAGGGTTTGACAATTTTTTGTCCAAGTGTTGAATTAGTAGTTTAAAAAGCTAGTTTCAAATGCCCGCCAGATGATGTTCGTGTATCAAGAAATTTAAAGGGTGACATGGATTTGTTCCTTATTGAAGTGGTTATCCATCCATGCTTTCATTTTTCCTTATTATGGTCACATGTGCAAGAAATTAACCTGCCAAAGTGAGGAAAAACTTGTTTTCCATATTAAGAACAAGTGAAATTTGGGCAAGTGTTAAAATCACAAGGTTAAGGGGCTATTTGGAAATGCTCGCTAGGAATTGGCCTTGTGGGGATAAATTCATAAGTTGACATGAACTTGTTCCTTGTTGAAGTAGTTATCGAGTCATCATTTCAGTTTACTTACTGATAGTCACATGTGCAAGAAATCAACCTGCCAAAGTAGGAAAAATATTGTTTGGCATATTAAAAACAAAAGAAACAAAAGAGGTCCAAATTCTGAAAAACGTCTAAGTGTTGGAAAATTGGTCCAAGTGGCCTTGGGAAATTGCCCTCCGTATCTCATACGAGAATGATAAAATTTATTCTTCAACTATAATTCTATAGCTTGTTGAAGAGGCTATCTTACCATGGTATCGGTTCTCAAAGAGGGTGTTTGATGACAAAGTTAAAGGCATGCCAAAATAGGGTTTCAGGCTGTTTTTGCACCAGTGGTAGTAAAATTGCCCAAGTGGCCTCAGGAAAATGCTCGCCATAATTCATAGGTTAAGGTAAATGCCCTCCCCATAGTGTCAGGTTGTAGCTTGTTGATTTGTCTACTCGACCATGGTCTTCGATTGTCTTGAGAATTTCTAAAAAGGAAGTTATGGGTCTGCCAAAACGGTGTTTCAGGCAGATTGCTCCAGTCTAGGAAAATGCAAAAATTGTCTAAGTATAAAATTACTGGAAAAAATTCCTGAGTGACCTTAGTAAAATGCCCACCATTTCCTGTGGTTGATGTCTTAAAATATTTTTAGGGTATGGGTCTCTAGACTGTTGATTCGTGCATCCAAACGTATCATTGGTTTGTCCAAAGAGTCTCTGTAGGTGAAGATATTGATCTGCCAAAAGTTCCTCCTAGCTTGATTTGCATTGCTCCAGAAAAATGCCCGCCGAGGAGAGAGAAATAAGTTTCAAAGGATGAAATTTGTCCGGATGGAATCACCTTGTTGTCCAATATCCATTGGGTGTCTCACACTTCCAGTTTGATGAAAAACAAAATCTGAGGTTACCCTAGGGTTTGGCCATTTTTTGTCCAAATGTTGAATTAGTAGTTTAAAAAGCTAGTTTCAAATGCCCGCCAGATGCTGTCTGTGTATCAAAAAATTTAAAGCATGACATGGATTTGTTCATTGTTCAAGTGGTTATCCAACCATGCTTTCATTTTTACTTATAATGGTCACATGTGCAAGAAATTAACATGCCAAAGTGAGGAAAAACTTGTTTTGCATATTAAGAACAAGCGAAATTTGGCTAAGTGTTAAAATCACAAGGTTAAGGGGCTATTTGGAAATGCCCTCCAGGAACTGGCCTTGTGGGGATAAATTCATCAGTTGACATGAACTTGTTCCTTGTTGAAGTAGCTATCCAGTCATGGTTTCAATTTACTTACTGATAGTCACATGTGCAAGAAATCAACTTGCCAAAGTAGGAAAAATATTGTTTTGCATATTAAGAACAAAATAAACAAAAGAGGTCCAAATTATGAAAAATGGCCAAGTGTTGGAAAATTGGTCCAAGTGGCCTTGGGAAATTGCTAGTCGTACCTCATAGGAGAATGATAAAAATTATCTAAAATTATAATTCTATAGCTTGTGGAAGAGGCTATCTTACCATGGTCTCAGTTCTTAAAGAGGGTGTTTGATGACAAAGGTAAAGGCCTTCCAAAACATGGTTTCAGGCTGTTTTTGCACCAGTGGTAGTAAAACTGCCCAAGTGGCCTCAGGAAAATGCCCGCCATAATTCATAGGTTAAGGCAAATGCCCGCCCCATAGTGCCAAGCTGCAGCTTGTTGATTTGTCTACCTGACCATGGTCTCAGATTGTCTTAAAAGGAAGTTATGGGTCTTCCAAAACATCGATTCAGGAAGATTGCTCCAGTCTCGGAAATTGCAAAAATTGTCTCTGTATAAAATTACTGGTAAAAATTCCCGAGTGACCTCAGTAAAATGCCCACCATTTCCTATGGCTCATGTATTAAAATATTTTTAGGCTATGGGTCTCTAGACTGTTTATTTGTGCATCCAACAATATCATTGGTTTGTCCAAAGAGTCTCTGTAGGTGAAAACATTGATCTGCCAATAGTGCCTCCAGGCTTGATTTGCACTGCTCCAGAAAAATGCCTGGCTAGGAGAGAGAAAGAAGTTTCAAAGGATGAAATTGGTCTGGATGGAATCACCTTGTTTCCCTCTATCCATTGGGTGTCTCACACTTCCAATTTGATGAAAAAAAAACTCAAGTTACCCTAGGGTTTGACAATTTTTTGTCCAAGTGTTGATTTAGTAGTTTAAAAAGCTAGTTTCAAATGCCTGCCAGATGATGTCTGTGTATCAAAAAATTTAAAGGGTGACATGGATTTGTTCCTTTTTGAAGTGGTTATCCAACCATGCTTTCAGTTTTCCTTATGATGGTCACATGTGCAAGAAATTAACCTGCCAAAGTGAGAAAAAAACTGTTTTGCATATTAAGAACAAGTGAAATTAGGCTAGGTGTTAAAATCACAAGTTTAAGGGGCTATTTGGAAATGCCCACCAGGACCTGTCCTTGTGTGGATAAATTCATCAGTTGACATGAACTTGTTTCTTGTTGAAGTAGCTATCCAGTGATGGTTTCAGTTTACTTCCTAATAGTCACATGTGCAAGAAATCAACCTACCAAATTAGGAAAAATATTGTTTTGCATATTAAGAACAAAGAGGTCCAAATTCTGAAAAATGGCTTAGTGTTGGAAAAATGGTCCAAGTGGCCTTGGGAAATTGCTCGCCGTACCTCATAGGAGAATGATAAAAATGATCTAAAACTATAATTCTATAGCTTGTGGAAGAGGAAATCTTACCATGGTCTCAGTTCTGAAAGAGGGTGTTTGATGACAAAGGTAAAGGCCTTCCAAAACATGGTTTCAGGTTGTTTTTGTACCAGTGGTAGTAAAACTTCCCAAGTGGCCTCAGGAAAATGCCCACCATAATTCATAGGTTAAGGTAAATGCCTGCCCCATAGTGTCAGGCTATAGCTTGTTGATTTGTCTACCTGACCATGGTCTCATATTGTCTTGAGATTGTCTGAAAAGGAAGTTATGGGTCTGCCAAAACAATGTTTTAGGCAGATTGCTCCAGTCTAGGAAAATGCAAAAATTGTCTAAGTATAAAATTATTGGTAAAAAGTCTTGAGTGACCTCAGTAAAATGCCCTCCATTTCCTATGGTTGATGTCTTAAAATATTTTTAGGGTATGGGTCTCTATACTGTTTATTGGTGCATCCAAATGTATCATTGGTTTGTCCAAAAAGTCTTTATAGGTGAATATATTGATCTGCCAAAAGTGCCTCCTAGCTTGATTTGCACTGTTCCGAAAAAATGCCCACCGAGGACAGAGAAAGAGGTCTCAAAGGATGAAATTGGTCTGAATGGAATCACCTTGTTGGACTCTATCGATTGGGTGTTTCATACTTCCAAGTTAATGAAAATAAAAATCTCCTCATTTTGACCTAGGGTTTGACAATTTTTTCTTAGTGTTGAATTGGTAGTTTAAGAAGCTAGTGTTGATTGGATGTTTTGGTAGGCCATTATCTTCTTGGACATAGAACTTTTATCGCGAATGACTCAATGGTCGTGTGTAAATCCTCCACCTGAAAGCTTATTGTTGAATGTCGTTGTCATTGATGTCACTTCAATAGCAACAATTGATGCAATTCCAACTAATTTAGATTATATCAGTTGGGTGGTAAAAGTTTGGATTAACTAACTCAAGAGTAAAATGAATGGACTTTTTTGTTTAATTATAAACAAAAAATATACAAACTAAATATGTGAATATTCAATTTAAAGTAATTTTTAAAACAGGGTAATTGACGAAGCCCGAGATGTCTCCAAACAATGAGGAAGTTAATTCTTCCTCTTTAAAAATGCATAGCTTTTTTTCAATATATAGCTTTTCTTTAATATAATATTTTTGGATGATTTTTCATTCGAAGTTTTTTTGGAAGGGAAGTTTCCTTCTTATGGTGTATTTTTGAATTGTTTGTTTTCTTCAACTAAATTAGTGTTAATGAGAGAATCCATTTTGCATGCATGAGTCTTAATATTTAGAATATAAGATTAACTAAATAAAACATGGATAGATATTTTTATTACTATATTTTATTGAAAATTAAAATATTCAGTAATGAAAGGTAATTTCTTTAATAACACTTTACTACTGAAGGGCATGTTCTGAAACTAAACATTTTGTGATGGTTAAAGTAAGAGTTCAAAACGTCATAAAATTTTGATTTGAAGGGTAAATATAAAATGAAATTCAAACCCTACATGCGTGCAATCATGAAGCTCCTGCATGCAGTCATGAAGCCCAATCATGAAAAGAACCAAAATGACTTTATTGATTGTTTGATCTAAGAGTTAAGAGTTCTTCGAATATTGATTGTTTGATCTAAGAGTTAAGAGTTCTTCGAATATTGATTGTTTGATCTAAGAGTTAAGAGTTAGCATATTAATTCATGATTAATTTATTTATAGAACCATAATGACTTTATTATATAATTAATAATACGATTTAAATTTGAATAGTTAAACATACATACTATAGAATCAAATAACAAATAAATCACGACATTACAATTAACAAAATATAAAATAATATTGCGCTACATTTAAGAAACCAAATCACAAGCCCAACAAATAGTTACTAGTCTTATAGTCATTTGAATATTGAGAATTCATAATGCAATATTTCAATAGAAGTATCCATTTGTTACAAATTGGCTTTCAAAGAGACTTTCTTCTTGAACCAACAACTCATGTGCAAACTATGAAACTAGTCATGCTTTACTTCTTAGCCTTTGTAGCAAAGTCAAAAGTGGAAGAAATAAGTAATCCTAAAAATTACGACAAGGAAGAAGTTGGAAGAAGTTTAAGCAAAGTGTTCTACTTTTTTCCAGTAGAAAAAAACAGACCATTGTTATTCATATAGAATAAAATAGTACAATATAGTCATTGTCTAAGAAAGACCAAGAGAAACTGTATCAAACCATAGCTGAATTAGCCACTATACTTCCGAACCTAAATAATGAGTAATTCTCCAAAATGACTAATCTTATGACAAACTTTTCAGTCCTATGACTTTCAAAAAAGTATCTGCATCTAGAACCAAAAAGAACACTGATCCTACAGATACATGATCACTCAAAAAGCCACAAAGATCTCATATCACAAACATAGGAATCTTGATGTTCTTCCCACACTAAGAACCTTTCCTCACCATCCAAAGCCTATTTTGAAAGCTTATCTGCCAGGAAGTTGTGATGTCTATAAATGTGCTCCAGAGAGATATTGCTAAAGAGCAAGAATCAAAGCGTTCTACTTGCAGGGCCAAAGTGTTTTACTACTTATAAAAATAGATTTAAATGACCAAGGAATATACACAAATTATATCCATTAATATATCTAGAATTTTTAGAAATAGATTTAAATGCCCGAGGAATATACACAAATCTTATATCCATTAATATATCTTCGTCAATATTTCCGATTGCAATTGCCGATATACAACTATACACCAAATATACCAATATTTGTTGTTGATTACATCAAATGTTTATATCACTAATAAGATAGAATCCTACTCCCTAGAACCTCAATAACATGAGCTTCTATTTTACAAAAAGGATAATAGTGTGCATACCAAAAATTAATATAGATGAACAGAAGGGCCTTGGAAAACTAGCAGAAAACGAAACAAGTAAACCTAATCAGACAAGTAAATATCAAGAGAACGTGGTGGGTGGGCCGCTTGGTTCCCTCAGCCAATCTCCATTGATTTTTCCCCTGAGGAAGGCTTGTCAGCTGGAAGGGACTGTCCAGAAGCTACAGAAGTCACTGGGCTCATCTCGACGTCACAAGCTTGGGTGGCTTCACGTTGTTCGTCAAGGACCCTTCTCATTTGTTCGACCAGTTTGACATTGTTATCTGCGAACTTCCAGTCCATGGTATCCTCGATTGACTTCTTCAAGGACTCCAAGTCCTCTTTGTTGCATTTCCCCACCAGCTTCTGCTAAAGCTCTGCTATCTCCTTTTCTAACTTCTCCATTCTTCGGGTGTGTGCATCAGTGACTCTAGTCCTTCCAATAGGGTCTCGACTACTACCTTCTGCCATTATATAACAAGGAGCTAGCTTTGAAGAATAGTTGTAACAAAGCTTCCCATATGGAATCTCACCACCACTAAGCAGAGCACTGGTTGGAATCCGACGACTGCCCTTTTCTGAAACTTCAACAACCAAACGATGAGGAGGGCCAGTGGAGGGAAAAACTGCCGAAGACAGATCTAAGTTAGACAACATTTTTGGCAAACAATAAGGAACATGGGCATATCCAATTTAAAGGAAAGAAAATGAACAAAAAACCTTGAAAACAGATTGAAACTCCGGAATAAATATCCACAAGTGTCAAAATTAAAAATCAAAGTACTTGAAACAGGGTTATATGACATTACGATTTAGAGACCTTATGTGAGACCTTACCCTGACCGACCTTTGAAGTGACTGATGGGAGAGATTGACTGCTAGGATTCACAAATATTAATAATATATATTAGTTATTCTAAGTATAAAAATACTGGTAAAAATGCCTAAGTGACCTCAGTAAAATGCCTGCCATTTCCTGTGGTTGACGTCTTAAAGTATTTTGAGGATATGGGTCTCTAGAATGTTGATTGGTGCATCCAACCGTATCATTGGTTTGTCCAAAAAGTATCTGTAGGTGAATATATTGATCTGCCAAATGTGCCTCTTAGCTTGATTTTCACTGCTCCAGAAAAATGCCCGCCAAGGAGAGAGAAAGGGGTCTCAAAGGATGAAATTGGTCTAGATGGAATCACCTTGTTGGCCTCTATCCATTGGGTGTCTCATAGTTCCAAATTGATGAAAATAAAAATCTCCTCATTTTGACCTAGGGTTTGACAATTTTGTCTTAGTGTTGAATTGGTAGTTTAAAAAACTAGTGTTAATTGGATGTTTTGGCAGGCCATTATCTTCTTGGACATAGACCTTTTATCGAGAAGGAGTAAATTTTAAAGTGTGTAAATCCTCCACCTGAAAGCTTATGTTGTCAGGTAAATTTAATCCCTCACTGGTGAGAATTGGTGGGAATTTTCCTAAGGCCATTTAGGCTAGTTTTAAGTGCAAAAAAGGCTAAGTGGCTATTTTGGCAGGCCAATATTTTCTTCACTAGAAACGTTTTTCCAAGACTTAGACTACATTCAGGTGCATTGGTCATCCACCTAAAGGATGGTGCCCTCTAAATAGTTATCTCTCTCTCTTTGAGGAAATGGCGGTCATTTTCCCAAAGTCACTTGAGCCATATTTCCAGTACTTAGCCATTTTTGTCAAAGGGGGGCTTAATATGGGAGGGTGCAAAAAAGGTTGATTGGCTGTTTTGGCAGGCAAATTTTCTTCTTGGCCATAGATCTTTCTTCATGAATGAGTCGATGGTCAAGTGTGTAGATCCTCCACCTGAAATCTTATTGTTGAATGTGGTTTTCATCGATGTCAAGGGAGCTCAGTAATGACAAAGGAATAACCAAGGACATGATGACATGGCAAACTCAGTGAAACACAAAGGAATAACAAAGGAAGTGAAGATATGATGATATGATGATGTGGCATGGGTGATGAACATGCAAATCCACCTGATGATGTTCTAGTACCTTCATGATGCCATTATTACAATTTGACCTAATTATATAGAGATATGTCAGTTTGGAGAAATTCTGGAAATTAACCAAGTGTTGTAAAATTGGTCCAACTGGCCTTAAGAAAATTTCCGTCGTACCTCATAAGTCAAGGTAAATGCCTGCCCCATCTTGTCAGGATGGAGATTGTTGATCTATCTACTTGACCATGGTCTCATTTTGGCTTGAGAGTGTCCGAGGAGGAAGTTATGGGTCTTCCAAAATAGTGTTTCAGGCAGGTTGCTCTAGTCCAGTAAAATGCACAAATTGTCTAAGTATAAAAATACTGGTAAAAATGCCTAAGTGACCTCAGTAAAATGCCTGCCATTTCCCGTGGTTGATGTCCTAAAGTATTTTGAGGATATGGGTGTCTAGACTGCTGATTGGTGCATCCAACCATATCATTGGTTTGTCCAAAAATTCTTTGTAGGTGACGATATTTGTCACGTCCCCTCCCATCATTCCAAACCACAGAGGGAACATGACTGACATACCAGGCTTGTGTGACAAACTTAGCCCCATACATTACTAATAAATTCGCGGATAAATAAAGACTTGTGTATACATATTCATACTCAACAAACACATCGGAATTAAACACTATATATATACACACAGTTTCATCATGCATATAACAGTCATCAATTATCACATTGCATAAAACAAGATGCCTTTCATTTCATCAACATGAACAATTATCATTCAGAACTAACACATTGCAGAACACATAATGCATATAATTCAAACCACATAGAACACTTATCATTGAGATGACGCTGTCCAAACAACTAGCTATGTGAGAGCAACATTCCACCCAACCATGGATCTATGTCCAGCCTATATTCTTTCAGCTGAGAGATCACCCCTGAGCTGGGTTGTGCATCCACTAAGGAGGAACTAGATGGGCTCACTCATAGCCATGGTTTCACTCAATAGCTATGCTAAGCCAACACACAATTGGGTTTATCAAGCATCCAAAAGAAAAAGGAGGGAAATGCTAAGCCAGTGAGCTCAACCACAAAGCTACAGGCATATCAAGATAATTCAAACAGTCAAGGCACCCACAGTACCTACCACACCCAACACAACGAAGGTCCCCTTCTCTGCTGCACAGTCCCTCTGGCGTCCCTTCCCTCTAGTGCTCTTCAGGATGGGAATAGAAAGGTCCAAGTTTCTAAATCCTTGAGATTCCAGCCTTCACTAAGTTTATCAAGCATTCCCAACCTCCGTTTTATAATTCACACTTGGAATTTCTCAATTCGGCGATCAAATAACTCAATCCCTTCACTAGACTTCTGGGCTATAAAAACTAGGTTTTTCTATTGATTTCGGGGTATCTAATACTCTCAATTTCACCCCAAGGTTCTAATATATGGATCCCCCATTGGATTTTATTGTCAATACCATATTCTGGGCGTTTATGGCTCTTCAAAACGTGGGTTCTTGTAAATTTGTGATTTCTGGTTTTGCTCACTGCTGGGAATTCGTAATGGATGAAAAATGATGCTGGGCTCTTCAACAATGGAATGGGAATGAGGAAGAACCAATTCCCATGAGGTAGAGTGACTTGTGGTACAAGAAAAACAGATCCCATACCTGCCATACGAATTTCTGGGCTACCCATGCTCCATTGAAGCCATGGAATGAATTCTTCAACAACTTCCTTACAACAGAATTAAATGTCAGCAAGGGAAGTCAAATGTGTTCACAAGATGACATTTGGCAGCATATGGTTCATCCCCACAACCCCCTCACCACTCCCTAGTGGAATACAAATGGCCCCTTCTCATTCGTTGCTCCCATAGCCAGTTTTGGTATTTTATTGCAATAGTAAATATTTACATCAATTACAATATTCCATGGCTTAATAGCTCATGGGTAATAAAATATCAAATACTGGTCCATTTTGAATAAAATCCGGACATACACTAGCGGGGCCTTGGCTTTGAGCTCCACGCCAGGGAAACACACATCGCATGTATACGATATTTACATTAAAATCCAATATTTCATAAGGGTCAAAATTGGGGTATTACAGTATTGATCTTCCAAAAGTGCCTTTTAGCTTGATTTGCACTGCTCTAGAAAAATGCCCGCCGAGGAGAGAGAAAAAAGGATGAAATTGGTCTGGATGGAATCACCTTGTTGGCTTCTATCCATTGGATGTCTCATACTTCCAAGTTGATGAAAATAAAAAATTCCCCATGTTGACCTAGGATTTGACAATTTTGACTTAGTGTTGAATTGGTAGTTTAAAAAGCTAGTGTTGATTGGATGTTTTGGCAGGCCATTATCTTCTTGGACATAGACCTTTTATTGAGAAGGAGTAAATTTTCAAGTGTGTAAATCCTCCACCTGAGAGCTTATGTTGTCAGATAAATTTAATCCCTCACTGGTGAGAACTAGTGGGAATTTTCCTAAGGCCATTTAGGCTAGCTTTAAGTGCAAAAAAGGCTGAGTGGCTATTTTGGCAGGCCAATATTTTCTTCACCAGACACTTTTTTCCAATACCGAGACTACATTCAGGTGCATTGGTCATCCACCTATAGGATGGTGCCCTCCAAATAGTTATCTCTCTCTCTCTGAGGAAATGGCGGTCATTTTCCCAAAGCCACTTGAGCCATATTTTCAATACTTAGCCATTTTTTCCAAAGGAAGACATAATATGGGAGGGTGCAAAAAAGGTTGATTGGTTGTTTTTGCAGGCCATTATCTTCTTGGCCATAGAACTTTTATCTCAAATGAGTTAATGGTCAAGTGTGTAAATCCTCCACCTGAAAGCTTATTGTTGAATGTGGTTATCATTGATGTCAAGGGAGTTCAATAATGACAAAGGAATAATCAAGGACATGATGACATGGAAAACTCAGTGAAAGAAAAAGGAACAACAAAGCAAGTGGAGATATGAATATATGATGATGTGGCATGGGTGATGAACATGCAAATCCACCTGATGATGTTCTAGTACCTTCATGATGTCATTATTACAATTTGATCTAATTATATAGAGATATGTCAGTTTGGAGAAATTTTGGAAATTAACCAAGTGTTGGAAAATTGGTCCAAGTGGCCTTAAGAAAATGCCCGCCGTATCTCATAGGTTTAGGGAAATGCCCGCCCCATCTTGTCAGGCTATATATTGTTGACCTGTCTACCTGACCATGGTCTCAGTTTGGCTTGAGAGTGTCTGAGGAGGAAGTTAGGGGTCTGCCAAAACAATGTTTCAGGCAGGTTGCTCCAGTCCAGTAAAATGCACAAATTGTCCAAGTATTAAAAAAACTGGTAAAAATGCCTAAGTGACCTCAGTAAAATGCCCGCCATTTCCTATGGTTTATGTCTTAAAAGTATTTTGAGGATATGGTTCTCTAGACTATTGATTGGTGCATCCAACCATATCATTGGTTTGTCCAAAAAGTATTTGTAGGTGAAGATATTGATCTGCCAAACGCACCTCTTAGCTTGATTTGCATTGCTCTAGAAAAATGTCTGCCAAGGAGAGAGAAAGAGGTCTCAAAGGATGAAATTGGTCTAGATGGAATCACCTTGTTGGCCTCTATCCATTGGGTGCCTCATACTTTCAAGTTGATGAAAATAAAAATCTCCTCATGTTGACCTAGGGTTTGAGAATTTTGTCTTAGTGTTGAATTGGTGGTTTAAAAAGCTAGTTTCAAATGCCCGTTAGATGATGTGTGTGTATCAAGAAATCCAAAATGTGACCTGGATCAGTTCCTTGTTGAAGTGGTTATCCAATCATGTTTTCAGTTTTTCTTATGATGGCCACATGTGCATGAAATCAACCTTCCAAAGTGAGAAATTTTTTGTTTTGCATATTGAGAACAAATGAAATTTGGCTGTGTTAAAATCACAGGGGAAGGGGCTATTTGGAAATGCCCTCCAAAAACTGTCCTTGTGGTGATAAATTCATCAGTTGGCATGAGCTTGTTCTTTGATGAACTGGCCATCTAGCCATGATGTTAGTCTCTTCTTTGGTAGTCACACGTGTGAAAAAATTGATTTGCCAAGTTGAGGAAAAACTATTCTTACACAGTATGTGAATATGCCAACAATAAGCCTGATAATATATGTTAACAAGTTTTTGTTTAAATTTCCCAACTAAGTTAGTTTAATAAGGAATGATTAAGATGTTATGAAATAGAGGAAAGTAACTTCTAGCTATTTATCAAAGCAAATTAATTAAACGAAGAAGTATTTTTTATGAAGTGGTGCGTTTGATAGAAAGACAATTTCCAGATTGAAGGGCGCGATTATGGAAAGGGTGTGATGATTAAAATGCATGATGATAAGTTACATGAATAAAATAATAAAATATAATAAGGCAAAGTTTATAAAAAAACAACAGTTGATCTTTAATTAAAAACTAGGGTGTGTTATTTAATTAAAAACAGAGCTGATCTTTTTGAAGAGGCGTGAGTATGAAAAGACATGAGCCTAGTTCGAAGAGATGCAACGAATGAAGAGTAAGATGCATAATATATAAACAAGCATGTGAGTTGGAAGGAAAGTGTCTCAACAACCGAGATCAAAGAAGAAGAAACATCAAACAGAGACCAATGCAAATGAAGAACCAAAATTGAAGAAAAGAAGTTTTGGAAATCTAAAAAAGACAAATAGGGTGGAAGGGTGGTGCTAGGACAGCTTGCAGCTTGCTGAGGGTGTTGTAGCCATTGTTCTCAATGAAAATAACTGAGCAAAATTCCATGGTATTTGCAAATATGAAACTGTAAAAAAACAGAGAATAATAAAACTCACATTTTCCAATTTGAATCACTCAAACAGGCCAAAAATTGAATCCTATTTTCAGGGCTGATTTTCAATATTTTTACACAATAGCAATTTTTAGGATAAAATTGAAAATATTGAATAGTGTAGTGGTAATTGTTAATACACATCATGTTCAACTCATATCATTCAATTTGACTATGTAACGTTCTTACTAGCACATGAATAATGTTTTTATTTCTATGTTAGATTAAATAATCTGAATTTAGTGCTTGGATAAAAAAGGTAAAACACCACTCATTTTTCGTCAAAAATAAGCCTATTATATTTCAAGCTGAAATATAGTACATTATTCAACAATCTGCAAATTGTTTTATCAAAAGACCCCAAGTTTCTTCAGCAGACTGAAAGTCCAAAATGATCAACACATCCAATCCTGGAGCAACTACTATAGAACCAGAGTGCATGTACATATAAAACAATTTAATGCAATAAATAAATAATTCATATATACTAAATAATATAATTCACCATACATATTACACCAAACCATATAAAAATTTATTAATGAAAGGAAAAATGTTTACAAATCCAAATGTGGTGCACCAGTCCTCATCCCTAATCCATAACACTGATGGACAGGGTCCCATTGGTGTGAATCCCATGAAAAGTGTACTTGTAATCAAGGTTGTAGGATATTATACAAATAGAGAAATCTAAATTTTGGTCCCACTCTCCATTTACCAAGAGGCCGAGTCTGATCACTTGATCTTGAAGTTGGCTGATATCTATCAGGAAAGGTTGGCCATGTATAGAAAACGACCTCCTTAAGATTCTCATAGCCTTCTATGCTGAACTCTAGTGAATTATTCTTCTTTACAATCTCGAGAGGTACAGAATGCATTGCAATTAGTTCAAAAGTAACCATGAAACTTTCATCTGAACAAGGAATTTCCACATAAGATTCACTACGTATAATGTGTCGAGACCTTATGTGATTGAAAAATTTGTAGGAAAGAAGATGAATATTGTGATGATGTACTCAATTGGGATGGAATACTCCGATCTATGATGGCAACGCATTGTGTGTTCCATATTCTGTAGATGTAGCTAATCTAGTAGTCACAACTTCATTATCACCTTTTGTTTCAAGAAGTTGAAAACTGGTGTGCTTATCATCATTCGTAGCAATAAACCAACAAAAAAAAATTCTCCTTTTCGACTGCTAGTGCCCCACCTTTTAATAGAGTTCACACTAAAGAAAACATCAACAATTCCTACAACACAAAATAATATAAAATTAGATACTATAAATAACTTTTTCATACATGAGTTGAAGAATATATATTAAAAGATACACATGTATACTCACCATCAATTATTTCAGTTGGTATCAACAAAGCTTGTTTTGTGTAAAACACCTCATGTGGATGCAAATTCACACCTTCAGAAATATAGTGGCCTCTACCAAAAACATCTACATGATTTTCAAATATTCTTACCCAACAAAATGTTCTACCAGTTGAAACATCTACTTGACAATCCAACACTTCTACAGGATATGGAATTTTCAAAGACTCCTCTTCAAACATACCAGGCAATTTTTCATAATAAATATGGACATACATGCCTGCCTTTATGGTAAAATCAAATGGATTTGTGTTGCCCACCAATAGCCCATCCATTTGAATGAATTTTTGTCTACCAATCTTCACAAAACGACCATTTTGAGTCAATAGGGGAGTCACATCTGCACAAGATCCCATATAAAACCCTCGCTTGATGACTGCAGTGGAATGTTTTTTATGATTTTCATCTGGCCCACTTGAAGATAATTGTGATTTTAATTCAGAAATCGAAGGATGTTGCAATGTAAGCTTGCCACTTTCATCTGCATACATAATTTGAATAGACAAAATATCATTGATAGCATGTGTCCATGTGTCATTGGTACTATCGGTGTAAATAATTGGATCATCACCACACTGATCCAACATTGTCAACTCTACATTTCTTGTATGCGACTCATCTATAACTTTGCAGATAAATATTTCTTCTAAACCATTTTCTCCTTTAAGAACAACAACTGTATAAAATTTTGGAGCCTTTCCCTTAACATACTGCTAAGTTGAACGACATTGGAGTTGATAAGGTATATCCCTATCATTAGGTTGGTTCTCAACATCATTACTGCTGGATACATCATCGTCACTCCAACAATCAGTTTTTGCAAGTCTATATAATTTCCATGACTTTTGTCGCTGTATAGACAATTGTCGCTTCATTTTTAGCCTCTTTTCTCGTTCAATGTCCTCTTCAGCAAGTATTTGAAAAGCTTCTTCCACAACCTCTGGAGGCAATGAATTTCGTTCTTTATGTGGCAACGAATAAGGGTCTGTATTGAACATGATCAAATTTATTAGAAGTAAAATTCTACAAACACGACAGGGAGCCAAAATGGCCTACACAGGTTACATGTGATCTCTTAATTGGAAAGCAAGAGTGAAAAATAGAGTATTTATAAAGGCATAATATTAATACTACATAAATTCTAACCTTTGGTAAAAACCTTCGATTTCTTTTCCCCTTCCAACCAAGATTTTAGATTCACATCCAGATGGTCCAAACTGATATCTGCATCAAATAATAAAGGGTGAATTTAATTACTCTACATATACAGTATCTGATAAATAATTTTATAGATTGCTTAAATACAAAAATTGAAGGCTAACAATGTAAATTATTTTAAGCACAAGAAACTGAAAAAAATATTCTTACCAGTCATATCTCTACACCATCGATTTTGTTCATAGTATCTCAACGCGGTCCGATTTGGATTGATCAGATAGCTGATGGGTTTAATCAATTGGCTGATAATAAGTCCATCACTACACCATTCGATCAACAGAAAAAGTAAAAAAAAAGTATTGCCAGTCGATCACTAAACCATCAATTTTTTCAGATTTCAATGCAATCAAATTTGGTTTGATCGCAGACCTGTTGATGGGTTCATATATTTTGTTCAAGTAGGGTAAGAATGTAAAAAAAATTAATCACAAAAAAATTGAAAAACAAAAATACTTACCAGTCGTATCACCACACAATCGATTTTGCTGAGAGGATATCAACGTGGTACAATTTGCTTTGATCAGAGAGCTAGTGCATTGACGGTTCGAGCGGGGTTAGATCTAAAAAAAGGAATGAGTTCGAATATTTAGATCAGGGAAGATATAAAACAACATAAGTAATTTTTGAAACAATATAGGGTTCCTCTACATTGCATATTCTGTAAGCAATAGAATGTTCCTCTTTACTTACGATAGGCTCTGAAAAAAAAAACTTCGAAAATATACAACCTAGGGCACAAAAAAATGGAGAAAACATACTCTTACCAATTGATCACGATAGCATAACTTCTCTTCAGATGGTTTCAACACGATCCAGTTTGGTTTGATCATAAACCCAGTGTGTTGACAGGCTCAAGGATTTTGTTCAAGTAGGGTAGATTCAATACAGACGCAGATTTGGTTTCATAACATATTTTGGGTTTGGGTAAACCGGATATTTTGGGGCAAATCGAAAAATATGGAATTGGAGGGATTTTTCCATTGATACCCGGTTTCAAAAATTTTGAATTAACCCCACATCGTAATGTGTGCCAAACTCCACATTGTTTCTTGTGCAACCGGAACAAATTTAAGGGGAAATGGGGGTTTGACTAAATACTTTATTAGTGGTGTTAATTAACTTTTAATCAAGTTCTTATTTAGGATACATTTTCGGGGTGGTAATATCTTATTTGAAGCTTTGCAAACTTTTTATATTTAATTCAATCGGCTACAATTGATTGGGAAGCAACAACTTCTATTCCAAGACACAGCTTGGTCTTTTCTTAGATCCAAATAAGGAAATATGTACAAGACCCAACTTGTAATTACAAATATATTCTTGTCATCAAACAGTCATAAATTTTGCCACTTTTGCTATACAAACACATCATCTACATCATCATTATGTCCATAAGCACATCATTATGTGCATATCATCATTATGTCCATAAGAACATCAATATGTCCATAAGCACATCATTCTGTCCATAAGCGCATCAATCTGTCCATAACCACATCATTCTGTCCATGTCAACATTCTGTCCATAAGCACATCAATCTGTCCATAAGCACATCATTATGTCCACATCATCATTCTGTCTACCAGCACATCATCATTGTCATCATATCAATCATAAGCATGCCACTATGTCACTGTAGCTCAACTATTGTTGCTGTTGTGATGTCCTCATGCCCGAAAATCAGAGAAGAATATAAAAGAATAAATTATTTGCTCTTGCTGATCTGCTGTTGCCCCCGAACCTTTCCTTAGACTTCTCCTAACCCGAAAACCAAAGCTATCAATTCTTCCTCATCTTCACCTAATTTTAAACACAAAATCCATATTTGAAAATGAGGCGGATGGCCTTTATTTATACTTTTCTTCTCCATGAATTATGCTAGGCCGACATGTCAATTTAATTTTATTTTTATCATTTCATAAATCAAATAATATTTAATTTATATTTCCATCCTTATGCCATCATCTTTATGCTGTGTCATGTCATTGAGTGTCCTTTTAAAGTTCGCTCAAGGGTCCTTAGACCATGCCCTCAATAGGCTCTTGAACCATGCCCTCAGTTGCTCCTTGGAGTGATGCCCGCAAGGGCTATTATCGCATGCCATTATATGCCCACAGCTGGTTCTTTTCATATGCCCGTAGGCTCCTTTCACATGCCCACTGTGCTCCAAGTTATGCTCACAACACTCCATAGATATGCCCGCAAGGGGATATTAAGGATTCCCGCAAGGGCTCCATCATATGCCAACCTGTGATGCCTGCATAGCTCAATAATATGCCTGCATGGGCCTTCATAAATTCTTGCCAGGTGTCCTTCACATGTCTCTTGGATTCCCGCAATTTGTCCTTCAAATTCCCAGTCATCACCTTTGAGGGAAGCTACAAATCCATTTTCCATATCAAAGAAGAATGAGAAGGTAATGCAAAACCCTACATGCTCTCCTCGGCGTTATAGGAAAGCATTCAGCTTGGAGAACACTCCAGTGAAAGGGGTCCTTGACACTCCACCCTTGCATGCTCCCAAGAGACTCAAATTCAGTGTAGATGAATCCCAGTCACCGCAAGTTGAGGCAGCAGGTCCACCATGCTTTCGATCTCCTAAGAAAAATTATGCCGAACCTTGCAAGCTGGACATTGCTAGAGCATCAAATGTTTCAGAGCGAGCTGAAAAGACAAGTATTGATATTCAGGAGTCCGGCAAGATAGATATTGATGGCATGTCTCAATCATATTGGGAACTCCTTCAGTCCCTTCCCATCCATGTGTTACAAGAGGTAAGTGCTTGTTCATAATTAGTTTATTCAAGCCATGATATTAAATTGCTTTCAGATTAGGATTTGTCCTATGTTCTTGAGTGTCTTGGAAATTACATTGGCATGTCATGTCAAATTGCAAAGCCTTTCCTTGTTATAGTCTCTGCAGTTGCTAAATCTTTTGTTGCGCTGCTCTGTTCTTTCTTATTCTGGTTGGAATACATGCTCTGTTGCAACTGAATTCATGTTGTATTTCAAATCATTAGTAGCGGAAATCATACTGCAGGTCACTTTAAAATTGTAAAGTATTTTGAGCTTCTGAGTAATATTATCTGTCCATGTTCATGTTTCAAGACTGAAGACTATGTTTGTAGGTTCGTGAAAGAGAGTTAAAGACATTAGAAGAATGCAAATTGGGTGTATCTGCTGCTAATAGGCATCAGTAGATGATTGGATGCTTTCCCAAACTCTTCACATGATACGGGATATATTTCGTTTAAGCAAACGCTCAGTTCTCACAAGCCAAGGGCTTGTGCATAAAATTATATCAAATCACACCGATGTCACAGATAGAAGTAAATAACTCTCTTTGATCATCTTTCTTGTCTTTTCTTGCAAGAAATATTTCTTGTCTTGTCTTGAAAGAAACAATTTCAATGCCATGCTGTGTGATCTCATCTCACAATTAATATTTTGTACTCACAGGTGAAGTTGAGGAGCAGTTGCACCTCCTTCGAGAATTAGCTCCTGAATGGATTTCTGGAAGGAAAGCTTCCATTGGTGACTTTGTATACAGGTATGCTGTGTATGAATTGAATTGAGAGAGATGGAATCAATTAATGTACGATACTTAACTTGTGCTCTATCAATGTTCACCAACCACAAATTAAGTGGTTGTGCTAGTTTAAATTATGGAAAAAAAATGACTTGTCCACTTATTAACCTCTACTTTAACCTCTACTACACTCAGTTTGGCCAATTTAACCTATACACCACTGGGGTTTGAAGGAAAGGTTGACATTTTGAAATGTTCGATGATTGCAAGATACCCATGCTTCTCCCATCGCCCTTGGACTTTTATTAAAAATCTAAATGACTTGTCCACTTATTAACCTCTACTTCACTCAGTTTGGCCAATTTGACCTATACACCACCGAGGTTTGAAGAAAAGGTTGACATTTTGAAATGTTCGGTGATGGAAAGCTACCCATGCTTCTCCCATCGCCCTTTTATTTTTTTAAGTATAAATGACCGTTGAGCATTGATTCCCGCCATTATTGGGAGAAGGGAGCTGCCACGTAGGCATTCCCGCCAACAGTAATAACGTAGGAATAAGTGATGATCTTCAGGCCATGGCATTCCTTCAGGGAGGCTATTGTGGATATCTTGGAGAAACAAAGAAAGATAGAGAAAGGTAGCGGTAGAGGCATGGGCATATTTACATCTTCGTCATCCTCCTCCCAAAGCCAGAAGAAGGATCAAGCAGTTTTAGGGTTCCCTTTCAAGAATTCGGTCCGTCTGTCATTCTGTCAAACCTTAAACGATGGACTGTACAGGACACAAGAGATAGCAAGGTAGAGGCAGAGGCAGAGGCAGGGGCATATCTAAATCTTCTTCCTCCTCCGTACAGAGACAGAAGAAGGATCAAGCAGGTTTATGGTTCACTTGCAAGAAGCCGGTTCGTCTCAGTAATTCTCTCAAGCCTTGTACTTCTGAGAAATCCTCCAAAAAATAAATCGATGGAAGATCAGAGAAGGCACGGCCAAGAATCCATCGTTGTTATTGGGTGCTCCCACGCTCGAGAAAAAATGCAGACAAAACTCTTCGTCGAGAGTTAAAAACAGGGAAGTTGCTATATTCGTCAAGGAGGTCGTCAATCAATGCAGACAATAGTTACAGAGTTCAAATCATTCGACAGCTCACACCAACAGAAAGCAGCGTTCAGTGTCTATTTCTGCACCCCTCGAAGCATTTCAGTCTTCCAAAGAAGTAAGCATTTACCTGTCAGTGTATTTTGTTCAATCTGATTTGCTTGGTGTTTGATAAACTCATATGTTCATGTGTGGGTATAGGCATGCAATGCTAGCAGAGTTTTTTGATGCCATGGAGGCTGCCATCAGATTGCTTCGGCTTCGTAAGGCAAATGTACGACACTTAACTTGTGCTCTATCAATGTTCACTAACCACAAATTAAGTGGTTGTGCTTGTTTAAATTATAGAAAAAAATGACTTGTCCACTTATTAACCTCTATTACACTTAGTTTGGCCAATTTAACCTATACACCATTGGGGTTTGAAGGAAAGGTTGACATTTTGAGATGTTCGATGATGGAAAGATACCCATGCTTCTCTCATTGCCCTTGGATTTTTATTAAAAATCTAAATGACTTGTCCACTTATTAACCTCTACTTCACTCAGTTTGGCCAATTTGACCTATACACCACCGGGGTTTGAAGGAAAGGTTGACATCTTGAAATGTTCTATGATGGAAAGCTACCCATGCTTCTCCCATCGCCCTTTTATTTTTTTAAGTATAAATGATCGTTGAGCATTTATTCCCACCATTATTGGGAGAAGGGAGCTGCCACGTAGGCATTCCCGCCAACAGTTACAACGTGGGAATAAGTGATGTTCTTCAGGCCATGGCATCCCTTCAGGGAGGCTATTGTGGATCTCTCGAAGAAACAAAGAAAGATAGAGCAAGGTAGAGGTAGAGGCAGTGGCATATTTACATCTTCGTCATCCTCCTCCCAAAGCCAGAAGAAGGATCAAGCAGTTTTAGGGTTCCCTTTCAAGAATATGGTCTGTCTATCATTCTCTCAAACCTTAAACGATGGAATGTATGGGACGCAAGAGAGAGCAAGGTAGAGGTAGAGACAGGGGCATATCTAAATCTTCTTCCTCCTTCGCCCAGAGCCAAAAGAAGGATCAAGCAGTTTTAGGGTTCCCTTGCAAGAAGCCGGTCCGTGTCAGTCATTCTCTCAAGCCTTGTTCTTATGAGAAATCCTCCAAAAAACAAATCGATGGAAGATTAGAGAAGGCCACGGCCGAGAATCCATTGTTGTTGTTGGGTGCTCCCACGCCCGAGAAAAAATGTAGACAAAAATCTTCTTCGAGAGTTAAAAACAGGGGAGTTGCTATGTCCGTCAAGGAGGTCGTTAATCAAGCGAGACAACAGTTACAGAGTTCAAATCATTCGACAGGTCACGCCAATAGAAATCAACGTTCAGTGTCTATTTCTGCACCCCTCGAAGCTCTAAAGACTACAGATTTCATTTTTCCAGAGAAGGAAGCATTTATCTATCACTGTATTTTGGTCAATCTGATTTGCTTGGTGTTTGATAAACTCATATGTTCATGTGTGGGTATAGGCATGCAATGATAGCAGATTTTTTCGATGCCATGGAGGATGCCATCAAATTGCTTCAGCTTCGCAAGGCAAACAGTAGCTTCTGCAACATTTGTCCCCAAGTTGAAACAACGACCCACAAGTATGTAAAACCCATAGTGGTTCTCGTTCTACTCTCAAACCTACAATGCATAGTATTTGCTGACACTAGTAGATGTAGAACTTATTCCCTTCACAGGATCTACAGTTGTTCGTTGGTAGCTTTAGAATAATGAATACCCTGATTTTTAGGGTTCCTTTTCACAGACACTGTAAATGACATTTTCTTCGCTGTTTGTGAACCAATAGTAAACCATAATTCTGGTTTCAGGATATTTATGTATAGCCACATGGAACAAATGAAGTACATTTTACCCGAAGGCATGTTGCTTGAGAAGATCATGGCACATGACAAGAGAAGACGTTGTGCATGAAGACGGACTTGAAAATCACTCTATTGCACGATGCAGTACTAAGTAGAAAGGACAAGGTCTCCAAAGTCAACAATACATTGGGTTTGCGAAAACTCTTTCGTGTCCGTCTAGTAGAGTTTGTCGAGGCTCATCCCAAGCTGATTCTACTAAGATAATGAAAGATAATGAAGCTATGGAAGAGCAGTTAGAAAATGAGTGTCTTGATGAAAATCAACTTGATGAGGATGATCAAGATTTCGGTAATGAATTAACTAATGATCGTCCTTATCAAATTGATTCCTCTTTTCTTGAGCATCTGAGTCTTGTGAGAAGGTAATGCATGATAGTGAGCAAATTTCAATCCCTTAAGATTATTGCCTTAATATTGACATAAGAGGGGAACTTATGAGAGTCTTGTCATCATTACCTGAAGAAGTCTCAGATTAAGAGGATGATACAAATAATTTCCATCAGGAAGCATCCATGGTTGAGTCTTCCATTAATGAATATTTTGAAAATATTTTTGAGATCCCTTTTCACAATCCTTGTGTAATCAATGATATTTCTGATCATAATCTTGAAGAAGAAGAAAATAAGGATAACAACCAAATTTCTTTTGAAGTGAATTCATCTGATCATTGCTTGTTTAAAGATCAAAATGATCAAGTGGTTTTTAATGAGTTTGTTAATGCATTCCCTGATAAATTTTCATCAAATGAAATTAATGATAAATCAATGGAAGAGAAATCTCATGATAAGGATGGGTCAGTGAATCAAACTAATCGAGAGATTTCCTTAATAGAATCCTCAAACCAATATCTTAATGTTTATGGGAAGCTCAGAAATAATCCTTCACTTACCTCATCCAATTTTTATATTTTTTCCAATTCAATTTCTGATCAGGATTGCCTACTTCAATTTTTGGGGTTGGGTGCTCACAATAAGTTCCTTCCTTTTTGGC
The DNA here is from genome assembly GCA_027924585.1 of Larix kaempferi. Taxonomy (NCBI): domain Eukaryota; kingdom Viridiplantae; phylum Streptophyta; class Pinopsida; order Pinales; family Pinaceae; genus Larix; species Larix kaempferi. The sequence goes on along the minus strand of BSBM01000834.1, from coordinate 1,804,054 downwards.
AAAATTCAAGGTCAATCAATTTTCAATCCACCCTCCCATCCCAGCTTTTCGAATCTTCTTTGAGTTTTTGGTCTAGTCAATCTTTTACTTTTGAGATTTTCAATCAAGAGTCTCTATATTGTTGCATGAATGGAGATAAAGTGCTTCATTTTCCCTTTCAGTCATCTTTGATGAATAACATTCTTCAATTTATTAATCCTTCTTCTTGGTGGCTGGAAGGGGTATATAAAGATCAATTTCATCGTTTCTCCATCCTTAAACAACAAGTGGGGTTAATCTCATTCTCATTACATTACAATTAATCCCCACTTGATTTATGCATCATTCTTGAAGTAGTCAGAATTGAGTGTCCTAGTTAGGTAGATGAGGAAAGTAGTTTGAAACAAGGGGAGTTGAATTTGCTATCGCATCTTTTCCCTCCGCACATGTTAAGCGATAACTTGCATAACTTTTATGATCCGATTAATATTCTGATGGAGGATGTTTACATCAATCAAAATTCCCCTTGGCATGTTTTCATTTTACACCATTCCAATACCTTCTTGAATTTTGAACAAGTCAGAAATGAATTGATTTTAAATTTGTTAAGCTTTAACCAAATCTTGACTTGTTTTGTTAAGAAACATAAAGAAGGAATCATTAGTCAAATTGATGAATGGTTGCACTGGATTTATGCTTTTACTTAGTATTTTGTTTGCCTGGTAGGTTAGAGTAGGTAGGAACCGAATAAGCCTGCTTGGGCAGTAGTTAGTTTTTCAGCCATTGAGTCTGGCACCTTTTTGCCTTTTCCTAAGCTCAATTTTTGAAGCTCCTAGTTTAGCCGAGTACCTGCCATTTTCTTTTCTTGTACAATAAAATAAAAATTTTCAAGTTATGTTAGTGGATTAGATTTGTTTTCTCCATTTCAGTTTCAGTATTGTTGTTTATTTGAGACTTATGTATATACATGCATTGTTCTGACATTCGGTCTGTGAGTTTGGTGTAGCTCTGGACATTTTGCAGATAGCAGGTGTCATTTTGGTAGTTGATGCAGAGCTAGAGTGCTAGATTGAGGATACGAGTAGCATAGTGCGAGGACCAGAGACTCTGAGGTTCTCAAGCGCTCTTTTCAGCAGAGCACTTGTCCCAGTTGGAGCCAGATGTTATCACGTATATAGTAGCCAGGATACCATATTCTATTTTCCAGATTCCAGTACACTTTTCATCCAGTTCCCTTACATTGAGATGCCGAGATGAACATCTATTATGGATCACTATTGTATCATGGACAACAGTTTTATTCCCCATGCCATGACTGAGTTTCGGGACACTTAAAGAGAGGACTGATGTAGCCATTTAGCCATTTACAGAGCAATTTGTATTGCCCAGTGTTGCAGCAACAATGTTTTCAATGGACAGATGATAGTTCAGATGTTGTACATTCAGGTATATGAATTAGCAAGTATATTCTTGTGTTATGGTTATATTGCTGTTATATTCATTCTTGTAGCATGTCTTAGCATTTAGTATCACGATCTGGCGATCATATAGATATGTGGACCTGGTTGTATCTTTATATATGTTATATTGTCCCTACTCAGACTTAGAATTTCTCTATCCATACTCATTGGTTTTACCCTCCTTCGGGAGAATAGAGGTGACAATTCCCACCATTTTTGGCTTGCTAGTGTTGGTCTCATTATTCATTATCTTCATCCATCCATTATCTTCAAGTTTGTTTATTACCCTAACTTACGACTTGACTAGTGGCATGGAGGACCTTCCCCCGCTTTAGCCTCTGTATTGGATAAGTTTCCATGTTTATTGTGTCTCGGCTTTGAGTTGGTGACAAAAATTATCTTTGGTGAGTTGGATTGTAGGCCTAAATCATTATGGTTGGTTGTCCCGATGTTTGGCACTGGCACAAAGTCCCCCTAGTCACTTAAGATGTTGTTGGATAAAACTAAAATCTCATGTACTACTTATGGAAATCTATGTAAATTCTCCCATGGAAATGTAAACTCTAGAATGTGTTTCTTAACACACATGAGTAAAGGGAAAGAGCAATGAAACGCTAATAAATACTCCTTGAAGAGTATAAGAAAGGTCCAAAAAAACAATGGTTCTTAAACTCTATATCTAAATGATTGCTGACCTTATGTATATGTATAAACATGCCCCGGATGCAAGCTGCGATTAGTTGTGCTTCTTAGAACACCTGAGATCCGAAGGGTTATGTAGGCCAAAAAAGCCATAAAGTGAAATCAATGGATCCTAATGAACTTGGATCACCTTAAAATGTAGACATGATGCCTAAGTTGAATAAACACTCTTTAAACAACTTAGCCATTTGTGAGACACTGGAATTCCTGTGTTATTGCTTGTCCGGTATATGCTAGAGTGTGTATCCCTTCTCCATTTCCGAAGTGTCACACTGTCAAGTTAGTAGTCATCCCTTAGCCAAGCCTTTTAATTTTTAGCCTTCACCCTTCACTAGCAAATTGGTCACAACTATGAAGTGAGTATGGTCTTGACAGTCTAGTCTGAGTCATAATTAATAGTTAAAACTCTTTATAATTGGTTTTAGATCACCAGTGAAATGATTACTTCTTGTTATAATTGTTACTTGAATGAATTGTAGAGCATGTTTTAACCTTTGACACTTGCAGCAGCTTGATGACAGTTTGGGTCATATTTGGTCATGATGACTTGGGCAAACATAGTTTGACCAAAGTCAACTACAGGACAGGAGGTAGATAGACCTCAGATGTTACAGAGATATGATATGTGGTCTAGTACATATCACCAGATGGTTCTATGCAGTGGTTTCAGGCTTATGATGATGATTTGTGTTTTTAAGCACTTTTACAGATTATTATTATTTGGTCTATCTGGGCATATTGGATATTTATAGGATCATGCAGAGAGGTACATAGGGTGTATGAGTACACACCTTAGATAGATTTGGGCTCTCTGAGTCCAATGAGATAGTATATTTTCAGTTCTGGGCAGTTACAGTGATGATTTGCCTCAGTATACCTTTCTGGTGCAGTTTTGCCATGTCAGATGGCCTGTCAGAGTAGAGGTTGGATTTGACTAGTTTTCCTAGGGCGCTATGCATGGAGGGGGTGGTCCAGCCACTTGTTTTTACCATATTAACCCCCTCCCAGAGAGCCTAGTGGGATCACCTTGACAGCGCAGGCACTCCAGGAGGCAGTTTGTGCAGTGTCACATTTCTCGAGGTAGATAAAAAATGGTAAAAATGGCTATGGAAGGATTCGATTTGGGATTTTGAGGAAATGGATTGGCATTGGATGATGTTTGATTATGAGTGTGATGTCTTCCACACCTCCCACAACAGTTTCAACATTCAATGGGGCCCACACCCATCTCTCCGACACTTTTTATGGTTTTCTGGAGCCTCCTAAAGCTCACGACTTTCCCAGAGGCAGGATTTGGTGTCTAGCTTGGTTATCTTATGTTATTGTGCCATGGGGACACACTAGGGAGGAAATTCATGACCCCCTAGACCCACAATGAGCTATTTCTTATGTTTTATCATTGATATTTGGTGGGACCCCCTCTCCTAGGGTGATTTGGTCCATTGATGTATTATATTGTTATATTGATCCATGTACTTTATGTTGAGCTCATCTCAACCATTGATTAGATCATGTTGATCTTTTAATCTTAGCCATCCATTTCAAAAGGTGGTTAGGGTTTTGGTATCTCTCCATCATATTTAAAGGAGAGAGCTTCTCGCTGTAAAGGGACTTTTGGCTATGGATTATTGGAATAGAAAATTATTATTGCATCTACTTGTCTTGTGGTGGTGAATGCTATTGGATTTCGACTGTTTGTTCTTCCTTTGCACTGGGTTATTGGAGATTATCTTGCTATCATTTTTGTTCCATGTTTTCTCATCTACAGGTGGAGGTCGATTTGCTTCAAGGAGGACGGTAAGGGAGACTGTCCCTGCCTCTTCTTTGGGGTTTCTTCGTCGGTAAAATGGAGTATTACTGTCTTTGCACTTTCTACTTCATGTTATCATTTGTTTTTGCTTGTATTTCCTCCA